>VXAD01047015.1:0-84243 GCA_013399195.1 Dicrurus megarhynchus | reverse complement strand
GGTGCGCGCTTCCGCCCGGCCCGGCGGCCGGAAGGTGATGTGGCGGGGAGCGCGGCGCGATGGTAAGCGCGGGGCCTGCCCCGGCCCTGCCCGCTCCGGTACCGGGCCCTTCCCGCTCCCTCCCTCCCCGCCGGCCCTGCGCGGTCCCCAGCGGCGCCTCCCGCCCCAGCCAGCGCCCTCAGAGGCTGCTCGCGCCATTGGCCGCGGCCCGCGGGAGCGCAGCCGCCCCAAGGTTTTGCTGGGGGTAGCGCGGAGCGGGTTTGCGTCACGGGTTTGGTGACAAAAAAAAAGACCTGGTTTGTGTCTGTGCGGGGCTATCCCGATCCCCTGCGGGGCAGCAGCCTCTGCGAGGTCGATCAGGTGGTGTGCTTGTCTCTCGCGGCCTCCTGACGTCATGGTTGTGCCGCGTGACGTCATGGTGGCGTTATGTGACGTCATGCTCGCTGAGCCGTGCCATTGGCTGCTTTTCTCGATTTTCAGGGGTGTCATCAGAGGCCCAAGTCCATTTACTCATGAAAACTGTATCGATTATATATAAAACTATGTATTTTACATATATATAAAAATTTATTTTTTATATATATGAACTTGATATTTATAAAAATTTTATGTTTCTAGAGCATATATAATTTTTAAGAATTTAGAAATATATGTAAGATAATTTAACATACAGGTACATATTTATAAGTGCATTCATAGTTATATAAATAACCTAAAATGTGTAAACACATAAAAAATAGGTAAGTACATCTGGAATATAATATATATGCTTATTTATGAAGTTTGTATATGTATTATAAGTATATATGGATGTAAAGACATTTATATAGATATTTATAGGGGTATGCAAATGTATAACTGAATACTTTAAAAACTTCGTGTTACATATTACCGATATACATTTTTCTATAAACCATACACAAAAAGAGTGTGTGTGTGTATATATATAAAAATACATATATTTGTGTGTGTAAATGTATACACTGTTTATGCAGAGTTGGTCTAAAGGCACATTTTTATTTATTTTTATGTATTCTGCCCCTTTTTCCAGTCTCTACAGGCAATACAAAAGAAAGGTTTGCATTTTTGTCAGAATTAAAGCTGAGTAGTGAAATACTTTTTTTTAGTCCAGGTTTATACGTTAAATGTTTATATATGTATGGCGTTTGTATGAGCAGGGCAGATACATGAAATTAAATTTAAAATTAAAAGGAAAGCCAATGGAATAACTGAGTTAACATAAGTTTTTCCTGTACAAAATTCAGATTTTTCCACAGCTTCGTCACAGAGTTTGTTTTACGATGGGAATTTTCAACTTTTTTCCAAAGTTGCATGGTTTGGGTTGGAAGGGACCCTTAAAGATCACCTGGACCCCCCCCTCCCATGAGCATTGACCGGTGGTCCATCATTGTGTGGATACCGTGCAGCTTCCAGGGAATGTTGCTGTATTTCCTGTGTATTTACAGAAAAGATCAGTGCCTCTTGAACTTTCGTACAGCTCAGTTCAGAAAAGGGTTCCCAGGATCCAGATCTTTGTCAACCAGCAGGAAATTGCTGGGAGTTGCTCACCTGAGCATTCCTTGGCGGGTCTTTTAGATGAACCTGCTCTAGTCTGTGGCTCCAAGCAGAAAACAAAGGAGGTTTTTTTTATGATAAAAGGCGTAAAATATCTCAGGGGATCTAAAACACACGTGCAGAAAGCAAGAGGCCTCTAATCAGCGCCGTGGAAAGGTGGATATTGAGGATTACAGCAGCACCTCACTGTTCTTTATTGGACATGAAAGGGTTTGAGGTGGTAGAAAAAGGGAAGAGACCTCGGTGAGACGTTGGTGTTGCTTAATGTAACGATTAAATACAACTAATTGTTTAATAATATTATTTATATTTTATAAGTTACATATAAGAAATATATGAGGATAACTTATAAACAAAGGTAATGTTTATATCTAAGAAGATTATGGCAAGTGTATGGCGTTCTGTTAGGATTATCTTGTCGATGTTCCTTGCTAGAGGTTACTCTGGGTGCTTCAAGGACCCTGAACCAAGAGACTCTTCTAAGGATGGTTTGCTCATGATTTTATGTTGAAGGAGGGAAAAACAAGGTTCTTCAGCATTATTGTGATGTTTGAATTTCCTCAAGAGAGCACCAACCCTTGTGGCATATCCAGGACTTTGGGTCCTCCATGATGCCACTTGTGGTGTCATGGCATTCTAGGGAAAATAAAGTTAATTTTGAGTTCACATTTGGCTGTGAGACAGGAAACAGCTGCTGTCTGTGTGTCGTGAAATGGAGGAGGTTAGAGCTACACCTCCACTTTATTCTCCTTGTCCAAAGAACAGGAGCTGCAGTTCTGGCAAAGCAGCAGCACTTGAAAAAGCACAATTTTCTGAAGCATGATTTCCAAAGGACTTTATGCCTTGGAAACTTTTCATCCCATTGTTTCCTGGGCTTCCTTACCATGTCCCTGCTAAGCAGGTGAAAACTTGTGGTGGGTGAATGGCCAGCTGCTGCCAAACAGAAAAAAAAAAAAAAAAAACATATATATACATATATATATATATATATGTAAGCTGACTTTTACCTGTCTTTTCCTTTATGTGAAAGCAGAAATTGTGGGAATTTTTTTTTCCTCTTCACTGCCAGCAGATAAGAAAAAACCTCACTATTTTGACTTAAAGCAAAACTGTCACTCTTATAAATTAAAGCAGCTATGGAAGCCAGTAGAAACTTCTCAATGGATTCCAAACTTACTGGAAATGGAAGGGATGCACCAGTGACACAGCTCCCTTATTTATTTAGGAGCAGATTGTGTATTGTTTGCTGACTTCCACAAATCAGTTTGTCCTGCCAGCTTTCAGGATTTTACATCTGAAAGGTTGATGAAAGTTTTCCTAGTGGGCTTGAAAAGTTTGTCACTTGCATGGATGGAAAGGGGGAAGAAGCCAAAGTTAATGAAGAGCAGTAAAATTAATGACGAGCCTCTCACCTCCTGAAGGGTGGTCTTCACTTTCCTTCATAGCAGAAATGTGAAGTTACAGTCAGATTAAATTTGGTGATGGAGAAAATGTAAAAGAGTTGCAGCAAACTGGACAAAAACGGCTTCTTCGCCCTCACTGTCCTGTTGGGGCTGATCCTGGCCCCACACTACTACCCAAAAATTGATTTGGGAACTTTCCACAAGGACAAATATTTCTGTCACAGTCTTTGTTGCTCTCTTAGTGTGGTGTTTATAGAAGGAAGGGGAATTGCTCATAGAGCCAATTGTGAAAACATTCATTAGTAAATATTATTTCAAACCAAGCTGTCAGATATAAACATACCAGAACCGAAGACACTGGTCTGAAAAAAAGAGCTTTCAGGAGTCTTGAAGTACAAAGTTTTGTGTGTTTTTTATTCAAAATTAGAAGAAGTAATCAATCTTGATTCCGATTTGCTAACGGCTTTGTTTTTATCATGACCTAATGGTACATAGGTTTAAAAACATCTCCTAGTTCATCTTATATAGGTTTAAAAACATCTCCTAGTTCATCTTACAGTATGAAGTGTCTTTGTGTGGTGAATTTACTTCACTTGAAGGGCTCAGTGTGGATACTTCTATCATCTTAGAGGACGATGTGAAAATATATTGTCAATGTTTTATTTCTGTGATTATTGAACTGAGGAAATTATTCTGTCAATGTAAGGTGGTCTCTTTTTGGAAGGGTAGGATGCAATGAGTCTACTCCAACAGATTACCCAGAATGACACTGGTTGTGAGAAACCATTTCTTTGCTGAGTGCCATAAAAAAGTGAATGTCACAATTCAGATTTTTGGTTGCCTGCAGCACGAGACACCACACACATTCGTGGTAACAGCTGCAGCACTGGATATGTTTTCTGCTGATGCACAGACCTGGGCATTCAAACTCAACAAAAGTTTTTGATTTTCAACCTTGTGACTGTGGAAACAAGGTGGGAACAGCTGTGAGAAATATTACCTGTCTTCCAGATGCTAAATATTCAAACCATGCACCTGAACTCTGCTAAACAAGAGACTTGCAGAGGTGCTGTGGACCTGCCCAGGGCCATGGGACATGGGACATTAGCAGAACCTGTCATCATTTCTTGACTATATATATTTTTTCCTGACAACAGATTTATTTGTTTTTCATTTGTTTGAAAGAGATGGTTAGACTATTAATGAACAAAAAAAAAAATTTGGTAAGTAGTATATATAAAATATTTACAGTTCTGCTTTGTAATTCTTAGGTAAATTAAAATATATCTTCGGTTTTGGGAACTTAGACTTTTTTCCATGTCCACGTTCCAGTAGCACCTTCTGTTACAAACTCCTGATTTTTGTGTGCTGTTTTTATTACTGCCAGGCTATCACCTGATTCAAAGTGTGCTTTAGTATGACTCTTACCTCTTCCATTCACACACAGAGGTTTTACTGGTTTTTAAGTTTCAGCAGTAAAATTTGTGGTGAACTAAGCAGTGTGGTGTGCAGCTTCAGAAGGGAGAGTTACTTAAAAAAAAGGCGTTATTTAAAATATTACTTCTGTCTTATGGGGGAAGACAGCAGAGAAAAAATATCTTTGTAAAATTCAAACCTGTATAATCTACAGACAAGACCTGGAGGAAAAGGTGTTTTAGTCTTTTACTGACATATCCACCATAATTTTATGTTTGTTTAATAAATATGTGGACATGTACGGCTTTGTGTTACAGTGACCCTGGCAAAAGACTTTTAATGGTCACTTTGGTTTTTATTTTAAGACACTTTGGTGAAGTGCTGCATCTGCTAGCTGCTTACAGCAAAAGTTCAGTTTTTAAACTAGATACTGGAGCAAAGAGGAAGGGATTCAAGCAGGTGTGAAACTTCAGCATCATCACCTTGAGGTGTCTTTTCACTGCTGGTCTGTGAATTTGAATTGAAGTAAAAAATCCTAAATGTGTTAAAGTCAAGTGAGCTTTTTTATAGGAGAGGGCAACTGTGTCCATATGTTTAACTAATTGCTTAATTGTTTGAGGAGATTGGTTGTGTTTTGAATAGATACATTAGTCTTCAGTTGACTGCAAAAGCATACCACGTTAGTTGTACTTGGCATCTAAACTTGACAATGTGCTTCTCCAGGAAATGACTAGGGAAAAGATTGCCTATTTCTCTATTCAAGCCTTAGCCTACATTTTATGAGTACAAAAATACGTATTTTAGACAGAAATCTGAATGAATGTTAAATATTGTACTTAAATTCTTTGGAAACTATATACTGAGGAGAACGTGCTGTAAACCCAAAGTAAAAAGCCCTATTTAGGCTGGAACAACTGCATCTGGATGGCATGTGGGTACTTATTAGCACCCCTTGCTTAGTTTTGTTGTGTACTTTTGCCAGTAATTGCTTCAAACTTAACTAATTTGCACTTTCTGTAATTTTTTTATAGCGCTAATTGGCATGCCTCTTTTACAAATGCTTGTTTTCCATTCATTTTGATCAGATTGCATTTGGCAGCAGTGGGAAAATAATTTTTTTTTTTTAATAGATTGGAAAATAATACAATTAGATGCATATTTTAATTAGTTTTAGCAGTTGCTTTGACTTTCAGGATGGGAAAAGTACTACATGATTTGTATCCTATCATTTTTTTCTATATTGTACTCCTAAAATTTTGATTTTTACTGATGAAATAAGAATTGCAGGGCCTAATGGAGACCCTGGATAATAAGCATTTTCTCTTTCAGCTTTGTAAGGACCTCTTCATTAAAATTTCATAGCTTAATTTCACTTTTCTGTGATGAAATTTTTATCAGCTCTTGCTTAACTAAAGTTCAACTGCAGTGTGTAAGCTCTTGCTCATATTTCAGTATGAGAAACCCAGTCGTTCAGCTGCCTATCCATATTTGTTTCTTTGGCTCCAGAAAACATAGTCATCCATCAATTTTATTATATTGGGGAGGAAAAAAAGAAACCAAAACCATTCTAGAAAGACTGAATATTCTGCAGTGTATTACAACAAATGAAGTTGTACTTTCTTTAAAATATTCCAGTTATTTTTCTGTGTTTGCCCACATAAATTGGTTATTATAATAATAACCACAGGGCAAAGTTTTGCAACTTGCTGGCACTATGATGGCCTCCGCTTTTATAGCACAGATGGATGAAATCATCATGGTCACGCTGCAATCAGAGATAAAATAATCATTTTGTAAATAGTTAAAGTCTGTGGAAGGTTAAGCTTTGGCTTCAGTGCTCAGTCTGCTGAGATAGACTCAGAGAGCTTTTGTTTTAGGCCAAACCAACCCAAGAGGACAACAGCACAGGGTTTATGTTCTCCTCCTGCATGCTTTATTTCCCCTGGAACCGTGATCCCAGGTGGTTTATTTTAAACAAAAGTATATGAGGCAAAGGGAAAATGAGCAGGTCCTTTATGACACACAGAGTTGCATCAAAACCTAGGGTGTGATTTATTACAGTGCTACCCAAGGGTTGCATCAGCAAGTGGTTTGTGACTGTGGTGCTGTCTGCAAGGACAGGGAACAGAACCGTGTCAGAAGCAGAGAATGTCGGGGTAATGGAGTGAATGAAAACTGCAGAGGTGGATAAATTACAGTCTTGTCTGTGGCTGTTGTTGGCAGTGCTGGAAAGCGTTCAGAATTAGTGCATCCATTGTGCCTATTTCTGCACATTGAATTAAATACCCTTGTGAAGTGCAAGAGCTGTTGATAACCAGAACTTTGAGCTGCTGCTTTTTTTTTTTTTTCTTCCCTTCTGCCCAAGTGTGGTGAATTTAATGCTGAGGGACAGCATTGTCTATAATGAGGTTAACAGGAGCTGTGCAGGTGTTGTGATCATTCCCTGTCACAGCCACATAGGTAACTTTTAACTTCAAATCAACACTTACTAAAGTACAATAAACTCAGATGGGAGTACATTCAGACATCCCTAGCTGTACCACTTGATTTCCAACTGCTATATATTCCAGTGAGTATTCTAATACAAGCCACTGCTGCTAATCCCAACACAATAAAATTTTCAGGAGTATTAATTCTTTATGGTTTATTATATGGAGTTTTTACTGAAATATGTTATGATCAGGAAACAATACTGAGGCTTTTTTTAAAGGGCTGGTTTTGGGAAGGATTTAAAACAGCCTTTGGGCACGTAGCTCTCAGAACTGTAGTCCATGGTCTTAAATTTCCAAAGACATTGGTAGAAACCTGGCTCGTGCAAGTTCGGGTGAATACAGTACCTCATTAGTGCTGCAGGTGATGCGGTGGTGCTCCACGCAGGAGGGAACACGGGGGGAGTGACACAGAATGGAACTGCTAGGGTGTTCCCACTGTGTTAGAAATGCACCAAATGCAGATGTAGAAAATTCCAGCCCGCGAAATTAAAGCTTGCACTGTCTAAAACAAGAATAAAATGCCAGTGCTGGTTCTTTCTGGTGGTTGCAGTGTGAGTCTTGGGAAGTTAGTTGTCATTTCACCCTTCTGGGGACACAGTTGAAGAGACAGCACCAGTTTCTCCATGTGCTGAGATCTCTTTGTAGTGGGAATGAGGCTCACAGGACCTACCTTAAGCCAGTCTACACAAGTCAAAAATTGCAATTAATATGTTTGGATCAGAGGAGCCCAGTCTGAACAAATGAACAGCAACGCATCTACGTTGTCCAAGTAGCTTGGTGTGTGGATGCAGTGTTTTTAAAAAGGATTCTGAGCAATGTATAACTCTTGCAGCAGCTTTTAATTGCATCAGTTGGAGCAGCCAGATGTAAGTTGCTGCTTTCTGTGAATTCAGCTGGGCCATGAGAATTACTTCAGATGTGAAGAGTGAAGCCATCTAATTCAGGAATAAATTCTCATTTCCAGTTTGACATCGTAAGCAAATTTTGGAATGCTCACATCTGTCCTTTCAAAGTGGCTGTGCAGATAAACGTGTCATTCAGAGCACATTTCGGTGGAAGGGCAGATGCGATTACAGCGATGCATAGCTGGGGAAACACGTGGAGACCCCAACAAAGAGCAATTATACACGATTATATACTGCCCCAGATGATTGATAGCACATTTCATGAGTATACGTTTACAGCCCCTGCTTAAGAAGAAGCAAGTGTGCCCTTCTGCCATTTTCCAGTGTTGGAGTGCCGGGTGCCGCCTCGGGAAGCAGCTGCAGGAATTCATGGGAACGGGTCTCTGGCAGGCACGGGGCTGTGAGCTGTCAGAGCAGCTGTCTGTCCCGCAGGACTGATCGAATTAATCAGTTGATAGGCAGTATCTGGCTGTGCTGAGAGGCAGCCGCTCCTGGATCCGGCCCCGCCGCGTTCCTAGACCCGCAGGAGCCAGGGGGAATTGAGACTTCCCTGGTTTCTGGAGTTGGCAGAAACTTCTGCCGAGCACAAAGGCTGCAGAGGCTGCTGCTAGGGATGGATGGCAGCGCGTTGTCCTTTGTGAGGAGCCTGTCCATTATTTGCGACATGATGGGACAGAAGGGGTGGCTAGCTGAGCTAAAATGCTAAATTAAACATGATTTAGCAAAGGCTGTGTCACTGGAGAAAACCAAGCAGCCTCGTGTTTGGGAGGTGAGGGCTGGCTTTGGGTGTGGGATCACTGCTCCCGCATCACAAAAGGGGTGGGTTTCAGGGATGCTGGAATCTCCCATCCAGGGTGCAGAGTCTGTGATGATGCTTCTTAACAGAGTGTCCTGTTAAGTTAGATACTGAAATTACTTAAGATTGCTAACCCTGCCTACAGCATGTATTCAGACTGGCAGCTGTGTGCATGTTCCAGAGTTCATATGATTCATGGAGACTTCTAAATAAGCTAAAGTTTTTTATTTTGTTTTGCTGTTGTTGATTTTGGGTGGGTTTTGGTCACAAGGTTTTTTGATCTCAGTATCGGAAGACTTGTCTGTGTTTCAATGGCTTTCCTTCTGCTAGAGCTTCTTGTTTTTCTCTCCTGATTTCCTGTTAGTGCCATACTGAACTAGGATATTGTGACTTTCTTTTATAATTCTCCTTAGCTGTGTAGAGAAATTTGATGATTGGAGCTTCAAAGCATCATAATTTTGTGACATAGGAAGAAAGCACGTGTGCATCGACAGAGACGTGCCTCAGGCTGTGTGGAGATGTAGGTTTTGATGTGCCCTAAAATATGATTGAAGAAGGAGACAGCAATGTAATATCCCTTCCTAAGAGCTAAATATTTACCTTTAATTAAATACCACTACTCAACCAGCTGGGTTGAGCAGTAGGAACACAGGAGACAAAAGTTCATCAGAATTCCAGAACGAAGAGGGAATTTACTGCATTTGCTTTGACTTTTTTTTTTTTGGAGTTCGCACTTAATCGGATTTGCAAATGAGGGTAGCAGAGTGAAGGTAAAATAAAGATTTTGAAGTAAGCGAGTGCCTGTAATACCACCTCATGGTGTTGAGCTGACCAAAATGTCAGTTGAGACACTTAAGAGAAACCCCAAAACCGTAAAAAAAAAAGTTTATGGGATGCAGGTATTGCCTATTACTAATACTTCAGACTTCAGTAAGGAGCCAAATATTGCAGCAGTTTCTCGAGAATTGTCTCTTCTTACTGCCATTAGGCTGATTGGTGTTTGCTATCAAACAATAGAACTTGACTTCTCAACCCTAAGGCAATTCATCCATTTCTTCATGATTTACCATGTAATTAGCACTTCTGAAAGTGTATTTACAATAAAGATGTTTTCAATTTAAAATCAGAACATGATTTGAAAATAAAAGTAATCAGTTATCAAGGTTCAGATGGGCTTAACTGTATATATTCCTACAAATCTGTTGAATTTGGCCCGTAGCCTTTAAAAAGTGGTATAGTAGCAAACCTCCTACACATTTCATGTTATTTTCTGCCTTGGCTACTACTGGTTTATTTGCCAATCAGTCCTCACCTCCACCTTCACTGCCACCACCAAATCCCATTTGATGCAAAGGTTTTCTGGCTCATGGCCATTGTAGGTTTAATTTTTGGCGTTGATGGGTGTTGTCTAAGGGGTCACCCATTTTAGAGATGTAATTTTTTGTTTTCCTGATTTTCTTCCACAGTCTGCCATCTTCAACTTCCAGAGTCTGCTGACTGTGATCCTGCTGCTCATCTGTACCTGTGCCTACATCAGATCCTTGGCTCCCAGCTTACTGGACAAAAAGAAAACCGGGTATGTGGTCTGATCATTTCAAACACACACAAGCTGTGTGGTTTCAACTGTGACCTTTCAGCATCTCCTGATGAAGTGTGTGATAGTGCAGATCCTGCTTTGAAAATTTTCTCTCTTTAAAGATAAAAATCTTAATTTTGTACCTCACAATAGAGTGCAATAAGGTATTGGCAAGCACTTAGTTGCAATTTCATTGAAAGAATTTATTCGCTAACTAACCTTGCTAATACTGCATTATTAATCTTCTAGATTTGTAGCTTTGTTGTTAGATGCTTATTAGAGATACAGAAATGAGAGGCAGAAATAAAACATTCTCCTACATGTGGTCATTGTTGCAATGATTTATTTTTGATTCCTAGGGTGGGTAAGAAACCAGCAGAAACTGGCTTTTTGTTTGTTTTCAGCATAGGTGTTTTGGAGATACAAGTTTGAAACACAGCTTTAGCAATAATCTGTAACTAAAAGAAAACTAAGAATAATTCTTAAAATAAGCAATACAGTCCTCTTGTGTGGTATGTTTAAATCATGGTTTTGTATTCTCTAAGGTGATGGAATTTCTAGAAGAGTTTTTGAAAGCTCCTACAAACCTAAGCTTTTTTTTATTTAATCATATGGATGCTAGCTGTGATCAGCAGAACTGTGATTTAAATGTAGTGGGTTTAGAGTGACCATTGGGCACTTTTGACACAGAAGCCTCTGGGCTGTCCACAGAATGTCAGTAATGCTGTCACCTCAGGTTAGTGCAAAGGAGATGATAATTGTAGAAGCAGGAGGTAATTCTAGGTGGACAAACAAGACAGGCTTTCAGATGCTGGGTGTTTGACTTGTCCACTTTTCCCATTAGGTCATCTCCTGTTAAATATTCTTCTTCCCTAAGTGTCTTCCACCACTTCTGCATCTAAATTCAGAAGTGTCCAGTTTTAAGTAGACTGTTGTGACCGAGAACCCTGAGTGTTTGTCTTCTGAAAACCTTCTTTGTAATTAACCTCTGAAGTTGCTGTTTTATTATCCAGGTTTTTTTAATTTTAGCAGTGTAAGATACCCAAAGTCTGCCAGTCTTTTGGTTTTTTTAATTTGGAGTTCTAACATGAAAACACTTGTGTCCTTTTATATAAGGCCATGAGATTGCCACTGACATGAGAGGTTTCTTTTGATGGAAGTAAAGATGGAAAGAAAGGATGACTTCATGAAGGACAGGGAGTGGGGGGACGAGGGGAGTTTGGGTGTCTGCTGGTGGAAGATAACACAATAGTCAATGAGGTATACACAGTAAGAGTAAGAATGTTTATTTTACTGATTAAAATTTTAGTGCTGTTCTTGGCAAGGAGTATTTCCTTTAATCTGGAGCTACTCTGTTTATTCTTGAGGCAAATCTGTCTGGAGTACAATAGAACTCTCTTCATAAAATGTTTTCAAAGGGTGCTGACACTGTGGAGGAGTTGGGCGTTTGATGTGTAGGTTTGTATTTATGTAGATGTAGGACATACCATTTTGTTTTATATATATATTCGTAGACTGCTTTGTACTGGAGAATAAAACCTTGGCCTAGAAGCAATGAAATTTGTTTCCTGTATGGTAGATGTTTACATGGAGCTCATATGGTGCTAAACTCCTGTCCCTTTCTTCTAACATACTCCATGCTCCCATGGAAATGTCTGGACAGATGGGATGAAACAAATTCTAGTGATACTTCAGTTTACCACAGAGATGCCCTTACCTCATCATTCCTGCTCCAAATTAAAGGCATAAAGAAGTAGCAATAAAATACTAAAGCGACAGAGAGGAGGAATGTTGATAGTTATTTGCTGTATTTCTAAGTGAGTGGTAACTTCAGTGAGGATTTAGGTCTGTTGATAATAAGTGAAGAAACATATTTCTGTTGGTTGAGAGACAGCATTGCAAAGTGATGTCACCCATCCTCGTAACCCTGTATTTCCTCCCTGTCATTTCTGCCAGAGTGTGTCTTTTCCTACCAAGCCAAACAGAACTTTAAACCTTCATTTTCCCTGAGTGTTTCCATGTGCTTGGTCCTGAGCAACAGTGTTAAAGGCTGGGAAAGCAAGTGGAGATTTACTGTCTCATGCTAACTAGAGGAGAATGTGCACCACAACATAATTCTCTCCTTCCTGCTAACCAGAAAGATGTGTTAGCTTATGTGCAGCAGAGATCCCCTTTGATTTTCCATCAGCAGTGCAGTGGGGATGTCTCACCCTCCCTCCTGCAGTGGCACTGGGCTTGTCCTGGTGAACACGTGGCATTTTGCAGCACACCCAGCCTTAGCAGTCGTAGTCTTAGGCCCCATCAACTCCTCCTCAGCCTAAGAGGTTTCATTTATTTGTGTTTTTTTGTTCTTCAGATAACCACCACCCCTTTCCACAATCAGTGCTTTTAGCATTTAACACTGAGAGCCAGGAATATGCAGCAGGTCGTGCACATTTGGGCTGTGGCTGCCAGAAAGCAGCAGGGATCCCAGCCAGACCCACACCTTCACCTGCCTCCAAACGAGGGTGGAGAGGAACACCAAGGGCAGAGGAGGAATAGTGCAATTACTCCGAGCAGTTGCTGCAGGAGGGATTGTTTTGGAGCAGAGTTATTCAAGGCAGCATCACTTCTGTAATAAGCAAACAGGTTTTGACTTGAAGAGGCATGTGTTGTGGACCTGGGATGAACAGGAAAAAACAGGGGAGCAGGAGGTCTGCACAGGCTTTACCTCCAGTGGGAGCTCCCCAGTTCTTCCAGAGGACATATTACAGCTTCTTAGAAGGTCCAGAATTCAATCTGCTTTTGCTCAGCAGCAGCTTCTGTGGACAAACAGAGATACTGAGCTGTACCAGTAGCACAAAAGCCTCTTAAAATGTTCTGGTGTCATCATGGGAAGGCTGGTCAGTCCTCATGTCAGTGGCTTGAGATTCATAAATTGTTAATTGCAGTTATTAAGGGCAGATGGTGAGACCCATGCTCTGTTTTGTACCTGCCACATCAGGTAGGAAAATTTCTGTTTTCACCAAGGGAGCTTTGTAGGTCAGTGTGCAGTAATGGCTTCACAGTAGTCAAGAAATCCCTGAGAAGACAAAAAAAATACTCTTGCTGAGATTGTGAGGCAAATTCAACAAACTTTCAGGCTGCCTGAAAGGGATAATACTCTTTTCTCCATGCAAGATTCTTCAAAAGTATATAAATGGGTGGCAATGTTTTATTTTTTTGAGCTCCTGTGCAAGCTTTTGAGAGATGGCAACATGAGAAGCAGGGCTGTGGAAGTTTTCCTGTTGGTTTTGCAGCATGCAGTCTGTAAAGTCTAATTTTACAGAGGAGGAACCACAGTTTTGAGGACCTGAGGTGCTATCAACGCAGCACTTCAGGATTGTATATTTTGCTCTATGAGATTTACACATGAATGCCTTTCTACCTGCATGCATCTTCAAAAAGTGCATAGATGTCTTCAGGTTACTTTATTGTATGACCTCTTAGCCTAGAAAAGTGTGGTAGTCTGTTTGCAGGGATTATTAGTGCTGCTTGTGGAGCTACATAAAAGCAGAAAGAAAAGAGCTTTGGCTTTACAGAAATATAGTCACACCCAAATATATGTGTGTGTGCGTGTGTGTGTATATATATTGTGCTTGAGTTAAAACTAAAATCTAAAGCACAAATGAAGATGCCTGTTCTCTAAAAATGGAAATGTTGAAATGCTGTTCATGATGAATTGGTCAGCAAGGGGAACAGAAGTGAAAAAGCATTTCACTTTGAGTTTGGACACCTCAGTCACTTGCTGTCTCACTTGGTCCTCACCTGCCCAACACTGAATCTTTGTCTCAGAAACAGAGGAGGCTGCTAAATGGAAAGAGAGATGCTGAAGCAAACCAAGACCATAAAGGAGGACATAAAATGGAAGTAGCAGAGAAATAAAAGTGCAGGGTACTTTGACTCTCGAGTATGTAGGAGCAAGTGGCCCAAACCTACCTGTCTGCATTTAAATGTGTTAGAAGCAAGCAACTCTCAGAGCCCAAGAAAGGGCAAAGACAGATGATCAAACCTTTGTGGGTGTGAGTTCAGAACATTATTTGTGGGGTTGTATCTACTACCTGCTTGATGGCAGTTCTCCAAGTGCTCTGTGCTTCCCTCCCATGTTCTGTGCCATACTGTGGAGGAAACCTTCCTGCAGACAGGCTTTGAAGGGCTGAAATCTGCCTTCTTATACAGGACTCTTCAGTATTGTTCCCCTTTTCTTCCTCAGATCCTAAAGCAGTCCCTGCTCCTCTGGAGCAGTCAGTATGAGATTAGTTTAGTTACACAGAGAGATTGTAGGTTTGTGACATCGTTTTGGGTGTTCCCTGAGTTGAATCTTGCTTTTCTCCTTTGCTGTTTCACTTGTGAAAGTGAAAACATCCTAGGCAAAGCAGCACAGGAGAGACATGAGCAAGGTAAACCTTGGTAAAGGAATAAGAAAGAACCAGAAGACTTGGGAAGATTTTTTTCTTCATATAATTTTCTGTCTAGGGTACTTCATTGTAGATGAATATAGGATTCTGATGAAATCTTTAGATCTGGAACACAGAGTGAGTTAAATGCATCCTTGCATGCAAAAGGATCCCTGCTAGACTTAGAATTTTGCCACTTGTGTAGTTCATAGCCTGTACCCTTCTGTGCAGGTACCTGCTCTTTTCTGGTGTCCAGAAGACACTCAAGCTGAGAAATTACTGTCAATTCAGATTGTTTTAACATAAAAGAAGGAAAATCAGTTGACTTTAGTGTATTCATCCAAGAGCCTAATGAATTTATTTTATCTTTACAGACTGTTGGGGATATTCTGGAAATGCGCCAGGATTGGTAATTCTATTTTTTTTCTTTAAAAATCTTTAAGATCAGTCCTCTTTCTTGTATAATTTATTAGGATAATGTTGCCATGTAGCAATGAAAACCATACACATCCAAAAATGCAGGTTTTAAAGTCCATGAAATAAGGGGGCAGGATATTGCTTTCTTAGATTAGCATCGTGGAAAGGCTGCATCTTGTCATGTCAATTCACGTATGTGGTGTTGTATTTTCAAAAGCCTTTTGCACTTCTTGCCACGTGAAAAAACCATGGGTGTATTTCTAACATGCAAAGAAGTCAGTGATTCCATATGAACTGCAGTGTGTTTGAAATTGCAATAGACTGTTGAAAAAAAGCCAGATATTTACCTTGTAGTAATAAAACAACATGGAATTCATAATGCTTGAAGGTTCTGTTTAAGCACAAACGTGGTTTTTTCCCTATCCTTTCTTCACTCAGCTTCTGTGCACTTCTGAATTACACAAAGCTCTTCGTGTCAAGTGACATCTGCACACAGGCTGATCAGCTCTATCTGATTTTTGACATTTTCCCATAACATTGGTTTTATATTTATTTTAATCCTTATCCTGAATTTATTTTGAGAAGGAAATTGGAATATGCAGCAGAAGTTTAGTCATAGTGTTAAGGTATAGCCAAGATATAAAAAAAAAAAAAAAATTACAAACTCGTGATCAGTGTTCAAATTGCATTGTTAATGCAGAGCAGAAACCTTGAACTTGTAATTCTCAATCTTCCTACTCGTCACTGAACCTAAAGAAAGCCTGTGTGATTCCCTTTCTGCATTCTCAGGCAGAACATTTTACAGAATGTCAGAAAGGCATTGACACAAAAAATAGGGGTTTTGTGAAGACCGGTTGTTAAAGTGATTGCAGATAGTGTCCTATTTAGATAATAGAGATAGCAGAACCAATTTTAGTGCTGTAATTGAAAGATACTGGGAAGGTGGCAGCTGTCAGAAATGAATTTTGAGCTATACCAGGGAAAACAAATGTAAAAATTCAGCTACATTAGGGTTTGTTCAAGGTTGAGGAGGACACCTCACCTTACCTTGCCCTTGCCATCTTTGTAGTTAATGAAGTGCAAGGCTATTTTTTTCTATTAGCTGTGCTTCTTTTGCAACTTGCATCTAGAGTGGGCCACTTCAGCTTTCTTTTAGACTAAGAGGTGAAAATGGGCTTTGGAGATGATTCCTGTCTTTTCATGTGTGTTAATCACAAAGGCCTGTAGAAAGTGTAGCTTTTAAAAATGAAAATGTCTACTGGCTTCCTTTACATTTCACATCCCTGGTATGTTTAAACAACCTTTTCACATGTACATAAGATCTTAATCATGGGCAAGTGGTTACATATTTACAAAGTTGTGCAAAATAATGTTTAATCCTGCCACATGGTGATTTCTCTTTTAAGAAAATTAGGAGCAGAAAAGCATAACCCATATGAAAATTGTAATACCCTGAACTGTAGGAGTTGGACTTCCTCAAAATTTATTTTAAACAGATGTGAAACTGCAGACATTAATTCGTTCAGTTATTTGAAGTTTAATTAAATATATGCCAGATCATGACAGCATCTTGTAATGTCACTGGGCAGTCAGTCCTGCGTTTGGGAGCTGTCACTGCAAGTATTTTGTTTTTCTTTTACTGTGGAAAGTTTGTTCCCTCTGTGTTTGAAGGTCCTGCTGGTAAAAAAATATCTTTTTTTTTTATAAAAAAGTGCACCATGCTAGACTTGGGAGCCTTGGTGAGTTTTTTTCTTTAATGTTTCTCTGAAAACTGTGTCTCAGATAAGGTGGTTTGTAAAGACAAAAGACCTCACACAGCAAAGGGAAATTGAACTTTGCTTAAAGCAAACAGCCCCAGCTCTGTCTTTATGCTCCTGGGTGTGTGAAAACAGGAGTCTTCTCACTTGAAAGGCACATTTCAGTGTTAACACTCCCTGGCAGTTCTGTAGGCTGCAGGTACCATCCACTGTTAGTCTCTCCAAGGAGAATTCAGTGGAACCATGAAGAATGAAGTTTAAGCGTAAAAACATCTTGGTAATTAATGGAGAAAGTGCTCATGTAAGTAAGTACCAGTCTGATTAACATCACTGATGTTCTCCTGGTTGTGTTACAGTTCCCTACCTAAGAGTCTCTTTTGTTTCTTGGTGGAAAAGAGACCTCTGTAACGTTCTGTCCTGGACCAAGTGGGTGGGAATAGATCTCTCACGATTGCTTTTGCCACCAGATAAAATTATATTAATGGAATAAACTTAACTCATCCACAGTCTGCCCTGGGAAACTGGGACACCAGTTTGAAAGTGTCAGAGAATAAAGGTGTCTGTGCAGCTTCTGTGATCTGCTGACCATTTCTGTCACAGAAATCTGTGGAGCAGACCCTCTCCACGTGCTGACAATGTTATGTCTCCTTAGCAAAGCAATAAAAGACAGGCATCTGGCCCTCTCTGGGCAGCTGTGAGCTCACAGCTCGGGCTGCTGGATGACACCCTGCACAGAAGATTGATGCTGCAGGTGACAGGTACCATGGCTAGACAGCAGCTGCACCTCAGCTGGCACAGCTCCTGAGCAGCCACAAAGGAGCAGAGCCAGCAAAAATGGGGTGTCCTGGACAACTTCCCACTGCCTGCCCCCTGACTCTGGCACTAGGAGGTAGCAGCAACATAAAGGTGCACCTCAGAAAAGGGGGTTTGTACTAAAATGGAAGCCCTGACGTGGGCCTTTCACAGAGACCCAGAATCACCCAGTGCCACCCCTGCCATGGGCAGGGACACCTCCCACTGTCCCAGGCTGCTCCAAGCCCCAATGTCCAGCCTGGCCTTGGGCACTGCCAGGGATCCAGGGGCAGCCCCAGCTGCTCTGGGCACCCTGTGCCAGGGCCTGCCCACCCTCCCAGGGAACAATTCCTGCCCAATATCCCATCCAGCCCTGCCCTCCTTCAGCCTGAGGCCATTCCCGCTTGCCCTTGTTTAAAGTCCTTCTCTTAAAGCAAAGAGCTCCAACTCTGGTTTTATGTAGCAAAATAACGTGTTCAACATCTTGAGCTTTCCACTCCCGTGCATGTTCTTTGTGAGTACACAGCTGTATTTCTGTCAGCATTTCTCCAGCTAGAAATGTTGAACATCAGTTTGCACGTGCTGTGGCACGATTACGGCGTCAGACAAGGAGCAGGTGGGTCCGTTCAGCCACGCCTGAATTTTTGTTTGTTCTGGGTTCTCTCCCCTCCTGCCAGGTGAGCGGAAGAGCCCCTACGTGGCCGTGTGCTGTGTGGTGATGGCCTTCAGCATCCTGTTCGTGCAGTAGCAGCTGGAGAGTGTCCCCGAGTACCCAACAGCAGAGCGTGGAACAGCTTGTGTCAGGAAGGATGGGAAGGCGTCTCCGAGTCTCCTCTCACACCATGGATAACCTGTCTTCTGGTGGACACCCCTGCAGATGGACTGGCCTTAATGACCACAGCCCAGATGACACGTGCTTGTTAATGCCAGGGCAGCGCTGACACTCCTGCTGTAACTCGTGGCAGGGTGTCTGATGTGTGTCTTGAGTTTCAGGGGAGCTCTTTTTTTTTTTCTTTTACACCATGCACTTGAAAAGGCTTGCTGTTTTTAATTCTTTAAAATTTCTTGTCCAGTAGACCTGTTTAATGAAAGCTTAAAATGGTAAATCAGCCACAGCAATAAGACCACCCTTTGAAGAGTAAAGAGCATTGTGACTCTAGGGGATGTTTATCAAAGTATTTTTAGTTCTTGCTGCCTGAACAATTCCTCTCGATTTATGAGTGATGGCTCCACTCTCATCCTAAAAATATGACCTCTGACCTAAATTACACTCAGCTATTTGTTTTTAAACTTGTAATTTCTCAAATAATGTATCAATATTTCTGTTGTTGAAATAAGATGTGAAATAAAAGCAGGGACCATAACTGTAGTGAAGTCTGATTAGGTGGGGAGAAGGCACAGATGGGGGATTTGGGACACTTGGTCTGCTCTCTGTAAAATACCACATGTACTCATTTTTAGAGGTTTAGGTCTCTCAGGTATGTCATTTCCTAGCTTCTTCCAAAATGTTGAGAAAAGGATTCAAAAGGCTCTGCTGCTGCTGTTGCATGGATGGAAAGGTTTTAAATTAGCAAAATGAACAGTTAGCTGCAGGTAAGGAAGTTGCATGGCATAATGGAAAGGTTGAAGCAACTAAATTACACTCACCAGTAGTAAAGATTAGATGACTTTTAATGATACGTGCCCTTAGCATTTATTTCTTAATTGTGCACACTTTCAGTAATCTAGTGGCTTGTGTAATAATGCCTGACGGGTGTGTGTTGTATCAGACAGCTGTGACTTCATACTGACTGCATTTGGGAGAGTTGTCTGTTAGCTTGCTCTGGAAAGGCTTGTGATCAGAACGAACAAAGCTGGCAGTAAAAGGTATGCTAACTGTTGTAATTCTTGTTTGAAAACCTCACTTTCATTGATCCAAATTATCCTGCACCTAGGAAAAAAAGTGCTTTTGAGTTATGACCTTTATGTTGTCTCATGTACCTGTGAATCTAAATCACCATCAGAAGTACCTATCCAAAATTTTTCTAATCTGGGCCCAGGAAAAATAGATTTCTCCAATTTGGGCCAAATAAATACCCCTGGGACTGGGCAGGAGATGTGGGGAGAGCAAAATCTGCTCCTGTAACTTTAAATGCGGATGCTGCTCAAACAGGGCATCAAAGCAACTCAGGTTTGGATTTCAAAGGTAACCATTCCCAAACGGGGAAGGGAAATTCCTAAAGAGTCTTGGGGTTTGACTGTCAGGTGTATACATGTCCAAAATATGCAGAGAATCATCTGGTAGCTTTTTATGTTGAGCAGTTATATCCTAGTTACTACTTCTTGTAATAAATAATGGCATTTTTATGATATTCACACATTTCCAGGTCATCCAAAGCAGTGCTAATTACGAGATGAATTCTTAATAATCTCTTGGGTTTAGGTGTAAGTAGGAATACCAGTGAAAGAACCCAATGGAATTCTTTGTTCTGAGTATCTGAAAACTACTAACATGAAGGGACTGTTGCAAAAACCTTCCCTGTTAAGGTTTTATCATGTAAGAAGTTCAGACAGGCCTCTTTTTATTTGTTATTTGTCGTTCAAACTTTAACATTATTTCTTACATGGCATTTCATCCTTTTGGCCTAAATGCAGGTGATGGATACTTCCTAGTTGGAATTTTTTTTTTTTTTTTTTTATTTTCTCCCTTAAATTACATTTTCAGGCTATTCATTATGTGCTAGCTGCGTGGCTGCTCAACAAAACTATCTGGAAACAAGATCTTTAAACTGACAAACTGCAGTTGTTTTGAAATTGCTGCTTCAGGCAGGTGTTTATCTCAGGATTAGTTCTTTGGTTTTCAGGATTTTGGCTTTGAAGAGGTTGGTACTTCATCTCTTTTAGTAAGGTGCAGAGAAAATGCTGGTTTCCCAGCTTAGAATCTTGAAGCCATTTTGCTTTCTTGGCTTTCTTTTTCTCATGCAAAAGAGCTTGCACCCACAGCAGGTCTGTGCACCTTTCCCTGTGCAAAAGGGACAGTGATTAAATGTGACCGAGGCTGTAGTTGTGCCTGCTACTGTGGAAAAACATTTCCACGCTGGGACTTCATCCTTTTTTTTTTCCTTAACAGCATCATGGATGTTGTTGATGCCCAAAGATCTGAAACACAACGTGGTGTTCTTCAGACACACAGAGTACTTTATGCCCTTGCATGTACTTGCTGTGGGTTAATACCATATTAACTTCCATCAACATCTGCACTTTAAATGACCTCGAATTCAAAGCCGGGATTTAGGAAGGCCGAATTGAACAGCAGTAATGGCCATGTTGGGAAATGAGTAAAGCATGAGTAAGAGATGGGATCACTGTGAAGGTCTGATGTTCTGGAGGGACTGATAAGCAGCTGAGCAGACGTGGCTGGTGGAGGAGGAAAGACAAAGTGGAGTCCAAGGATGACAGGAAGATTTCCTGTTCTTGGAACAATGTCCCTGTTCTGTGAATGCCCTTTCTACCTCTGTAACCACAGCAGTGAGCAGTGGAAATACACTGTCACCGAGAGGTGAAGCTGCACTGGGGTGCAGGGAGTGAGTGCTCTGTTAGTGCTCTGAGGCTTTTATTCTTTCAGTTTCTCTCCAGTTCTGTCCCACTGACATCAGGGGCAGAGCCCACTCTCTAATGCCGAGGAAGGCTCACCACGACTGACCGATTCCTTCCCCCCTCCTCCCTTTCATAATTGCCTTCTAGAGAAAACAAAACAAAACCAACATCTTCCTGATGATTTAGAATGCTGAACTTGGTAAAACCCACCAGAAGCCAGGAAAGTGTGATCTAAACCTGCTTCTCATACTCAGGCAGCAACTTTACATTGTCTAGTCCAAGCATTCCCGGCTAAGGAAGGTTTTCCAGCTGGGTTTCTTTCCCCTCCCTTTTCTCTTGTTTTACCTGAGCATTATCACCCATTCCAGACACATTTGGGGAGTGCTCCCAGCATCCATTATGAGGCCCACGTAGGTTCCACGTGCATTTGATGGCACTTGGCTGCCCAAAAAGCACTTTTCCCTTAGCTCCTGTACTGCAGTGTAATCAGCATGCTGGGCATGGGAGATACATCCACACGCTGAAAAACAGGTTGTAAGCATGAGGCCTAAATTGTTTACCTGGCTGCAGTTCTTGTGTTTTATAAATAGCACCTCTTTTTGTGATAGCCCAAGGCCATAAGACAAAAGGTGTGGAGGAGCAGTCATTCTGCAGGATCTGGTAGTTGGGGAAAATCCTCCCCAGGTCCAGCCTGCCCAGGGTCACACACCTAACCTGTACTCAGTGCTACATTTTTTGACTCCGTTTCAAACCTGAAGGGCTTTGTTCCCAAAGGCACATCTGTGTTTCTCAGTCATTTGGTATCTGACAGGATATGGTCCCATCTCCAGAGGTTTTGCCTAAATTCCATGAGCTGTTCCCTGTCCCACGGAGCACAGGTGGCCTGTCTCTTCACAGGGTACCCTTCCCTTTGGCTGTGTGACAGATGGAGCCCAAGCTCCTCTGACGAAACAGCAGCCAAGCTCAGGCTTCAGAGCCCTCAGAAATAAAATCACCTTTGGCACGGCAGCTGCCTCATTTCTTCCTGCAGGAAGGCTGTCCAACACTTCCTTGATCTGAACGGAAAAGACCTTGAGAAGAGTTTGTCACTAACTCGTGCAATCCCCACTGGTGCGGGAGGGAGATGCCAGCATTTCCTCGAGGACCTGGGTGTAAACACTTCCAGGGACACAACTGCTGCTGCCAGCTCTGGGGACGTCAGTAGAGAAGATAATTACTCAATTAAGGAGCGAGGAAGTTCCTTGCTGGTCCGTCACATTTCAGAACATTCTACAAGAGCACCTCATCATCAGTTCCGTTGTTTGAAAGGGCTCTTTGGAAGCGGTGCCACGGGAAAAGAGGTTTTCCCTCCAGCACAGCTCTCAGCGAGTGGGAAGCAGGCAGTGCCCATCCCCAGCTGCCATCACATTTCAGTAAATGCCATGTTTGTGCAGGCTGGTTCAGTGGTTCAGCTGAAGAACAAGTCTCTGGTTTGTGCAGGCCCAATCAACCTCTATCATCTCTTTTCCAAAATAATACAAGCGCATCTAATCTAAACACACTGTGCTGGGCTCCCTGACACCCTCTGCATCACCTGTTTACATAAATAGTCAGAGGAGCCTATCACATCACTCACACCACATAACAGCACTTATTGACAAACTCAGTGGTTAAAATACTGTATTTTCCCCCAAAGGAAGACAAGGAGGTTTTAAAAGGGTAGATTTGTATATGGCTTCATTTACTGGGGGGGAGGAGGGGGAGAATTGTTTTAAAGTGAAGTCAAGTCAGGTCAAAATATAAAAGTACCCTTTTCAGTTCTAAAATCTTCACAGCTGGTCATTCCCGTATGCAAAAACTTAAATAACCTTTCAGAGCTGTAGTAGGGCTAACGAAAACTCCAACCAAATGATAGATGTATTTGGACACTTGGATGTATAAATGTCACACCCAGTGGAATTAAGAGGAAATAAATAGTAATTTGACAGCATTGGCAAGCTGCGTTTTTGACTGTGTAGCACCACCAGCATATTTTACATGTGTATCACAGTCATGAATAAGTCAGTCCAGACACATTCACAGACCAGTTTTGGTTTCCTATTAAGCTACATGCTCATTTTCTTTCCCCCACCCTTTCCAGCTAATAAAGGGAGCCAAGGGAACGCACTGATCCCTGTCTTTTTGGAACAAATTACTGCCAAATTCTCACTATTGATTCACACAGACTGGTAAAACTCCAGGAGACGGGGGGAAAAAAAAATCATCCCTTCCCAGTGATAAGGCATTCTTGACATTTGAATTGTTTGTCATTTACTAAGGACATAAAACCCTGATACCAAAGATGGTACTTGAAATTATCATCATCACAGGAGACATGCCAGGGGCTGGGGCTCCCTGCCCCAGAGGGGTTTCTGAGCACACTCAGAGAGCCAGTGAGTTCTCCCCCCACCTCTGCCCTGCACAGAACGTGCTCTGCCTGCCCAGGAACGCGTTCTGACATCCATCTGACCACTTAATGATCCCCCTCCTGCACTGACCGGAGGCATGGAAAAGATTGTCATCTCTGAATTCACCGTGGCTTCTGGAAGTAATAAAAGTTGTTTCCTCCTCTTCTTCTCGCAAGGAAAAGCAAATCCTTTGAAATCCAGATGCTTTCAGGTCATAGCTTGGTTGGTTGGTTTGAACACCTTCACATTCATATGATCCCAGACTGGTTTGGGGCGGAAGGGACCTTAAAGCCCATCCAGTGCCACCCCTGCCATGGCAGGGACACCTCCCACTGTCCCAGGCTGCTCCAAGCCCCAGTGTCCAGCCTGGCCTTGGGCACTGCCAGGGATCCAGGGGCAGCCACAGCTTCTCCAGCCAATTCCTACCCAGATTTTCGTGTTTGCACTTGAAACTATTTTATTTTTTTCCTTCCCTACACTGAAGGGTCATCCTCCTTAATTTGTCCAGAACCAAACCCAATAACACCAACTTTAGAAGAAAATTTCCTCTAAGCAACTCTCTCCTCTCATTTGCTGGGTTTTTTTTTTTTTTCAGGTACAATGTCTAAAACGTGGATCTAATAAAGCATCATCATCCTGCTCTTCATTTTAGATCCATCCATAGTATTTTGCACACATTGAAGCTTGTTAACTGGGATGTGCAGGGTGGTGTTGAGCCTAGAGCAAGAATCTGTACAAAATTTAAGGCACAGTTGTTCTTCTGTGCCCCCTGGCATGGAACACTCCAGTCTTGTGTCAAAACTTTCCTCCCTTGTCCCCCTCCATAAAAAATAAAAAAAAGGATAACTCTGCAGGTAAGCCCCAAAACCTTGGGGGAACCTGAACACTTAGATATTTACCCAGCCACATCAGTCCTACTCTGCCAAGGAAGAATGGCTCCTCTCCTCGAGCAGAAATACAAAATCTCCTTAAAAAGGGAGGAAGACCCAACTGTTGAAGCTCTGCTCTTTGTTCCTTCCCATTTATCGTTTGTTTTCCACTCCTGTCTTTGTGCAGCCCCCTTCTAGCACCACACACTGCAACCACAGAGATCAAGGAACTCCGTGCTTCTCCCAGGTTTTCCCTTTTGTACATTTGAGGTGACGATCTTGCTGGCTTGCAGACTTGCAGGAATGATTCAGTAGGTGCTCACAAGCATCGTGGCAGTATTGGCTATTCCCCTAAACCCCTTCAGACAGCTCACCTCACATTTGGAAAGCATGTCTTAAAGGAAAAACAGGACACAAACCACGGAAGCGCTCCCCGTGACAAGTTTATTACGTTTATTTAGTGTGAGGAGCTCTGAGCTGTGCACACACTCGCAGACCTGGCTGCTCCTTGTCACAATAAAGCACAGGACAACATTCAGAGGAGAGCTGCAGTGCCACGACCTGCGTGCCGCAGTGGGAGCTCCGTCCCCTCCGCCCCCATTACGGAATAATCCACTCCTCCTGGGGAGTTATTTGTCAGCTCCTTGCTGAGACAGCAGACTGCGTCCTGACAGGCCCCAAACCACCACCTGCCCTTTGTCAGGCTCGGGGTTCAGACTCCAGATGGAGGAGTAAGGAAACAGAAGAGCCTTTAAAGCCCCATTTTACCACCGTTGTAAGCAGTGTGTGACCATACAGTGCACGCGTCCACTCTGGGCCGTGTCCTGCAAACACTGACCTGGTCTGGTCGTGTTCCACGCCTCTCTAACTGTGACATTTTCTTCCTCAAGCATCTTGAAACACTGGTGGTGGTTTTGAAGTGGGTTTGTCAGTCCCTAACCGAGCACAGACTCTCACAAAAATACCCAGTGAAGAACAACACAAGGAGAAGGGGTGAGAGCAAGCAGGTAAAAAACAGTGTAATGGACTGGAGTTTTGTGCTGCTTCAGTCATGGCCGAAGGGCAGGAGCAGTCCCCATGGAGGAGGAGAGCACCCAAGACTGAGAAATTTGAGGAACACTTTATCCCCCAGAGCTCACTGCCTCATTTCCCAAACCACGCAAGAGCTGCTGTGGGCTGGCAGTGTGGAGGATGCTGGTGATATTGGGGATGTTGTGCCCCAGACTCCAAGTCTCAGGCCTTCCCAATTGTTTTCTTACATTTAGACTTGTGCCTTTCACCTAAGCCCTGCCACAGCCAGGGCAGTAACCTCTCCAGTGGCCACAGAGGGTTTTTGTATCAGTAGCATCCAGTAATTTTGCACACCCAGTTTGTGTGACCTGGGAGACAGTGTTTCAGAACTCTTCAGCCCCATGTAACATTTCCTATGTTTAAAGCACAAATCCCATGGTTTATAACTATGCCTGATGTGAACCAACACTTCTGAGAGAAAAAATCAATGCTGGAAAGCAACTTTAGCGAGCATGGAAGGAAAAATGAGATTAGCTAACACCACCACCAAGGACAGAAAGAGAAAATTAAACCCCATGGTTTTCCTACAGTTTGGGTGAGCATCAAGCCATCCATGTTAGAATCATGGAATCCCAGAATGGTTTGGGTTGGAAGGGACCTTAAAGCCCATCCAGTGCCATGGGCAGGGACACCTCCCACTGTCCCAGGCTGCTCCAAGCCCCAGTGTCCAGCCTGGCCTTGGGCACTGCCAGGGATCCAGGGGCAGCCCCAGCTGCTCTGGGCACCCTGTGCCAGGGCCTGCCCACCCTCCCAGGGAACAATTCCTGCCCAAGATCCCATCCATCCCTGCCCTCTGGCACTGGGAAGCCATTCCCTGTGTCCTGTCCCTCCAGCCCTTGGCAATTGTCTCTCTCCATCTTTCCTGCAGCTCCTTCAGGCACCGAAGTAACATTGATTGTACACCTCCCACCCTCCTCAGTGAAAGCAGCAGGGTGCCGTCCCTAACCACCCAAATTCTCCCCTGGAACAGTTTCAGCCCTCACACTGGACCAGGGACAGGCCATGTGAGGAAATCCCTGTGTCAGCGCTGTGCCTGTGCCAGGCAGCAGCACAGGGCTCCACCTGCCAGGGCTGCAGAGGCTGCCCAGGCCATGGGTCTGGGCCAGGGTGAGCAAAATCCACCCAGACAATGCTGAACCAGCACAAACACAGCAGTGACCTCCAGAGCTTAGCAGCAGTCCTACTTGGACTTTCCTTTTATCCCTCTAAATCCAGCTCTAGAAGCTGCATTACAGCATCTGATCCTCGGAAGTGTCCGAGCAGTTTCTGCTGCAGTTCCTCCTGTATTTCAATGGACTGCAGATTTTTACTTTTTTATGAAACATTCAATCTCGAGCATTTTGGAGATAGAATAATTCAGTCTAAAACCACTCCTGGTTAGAGCATGCCACAGTGTTGATGGGGAAACTGGCAGGGAGACAATTAGAGACCTCATCAAAGCAAGTGGAGTTTTCCACAGATGGGTTTGCTGCTAAGCAGTTCCACAGCCCCTTTAGGAATCCTGAGGCATCTCTACTTGAAGCTTCTAGGAGTCAGAGAAAAAACTGCACCAAGTTCTCTGTGATCTTACTGAGGAGGCTTGGAGGTTGCCTGAGTTCTTTTGCAGCACTGAATTCACGCAGCTAAACCCAAGGCCATGTCTGGTTGCAGGGAACCTGCTGTGCTTCCAGCCAGAGCTTCCCCCTCACCTGTGCCCTGGTGCCTGCAGGTTTTTGGGCAGTTCAGCTGCTCACTGATGGAGCTGTGGACGTTTCCTAGATGAGGACACAGACCTTTTCTCATTCCACCACGTCAGAACACCCACCAGCTTTATGGGGAGCAGCACTCAGCACATGAAAAAGAGCTCAGCGCTGGAAAGGCACACCTTATTCAGCTCTGATTCTGAGAGAGCCAAAACTATTGATGAAATATTAATTATCACTACATAAAGTGAAGAATATTCCCTAAAATGCATTTAGGGGCAGAAAGAATGGGACCTACTCAGACTTTAAATCAGCCAAGTGATTTAAACTGTAATCCAGATCTTAGTCATTTAAACAACTGTAACTCCAACATCTGTAAGAAGATGTTTTGTCCTTTTATCACAAATTATAATTGATATTCTCAGGCCTTTGCTATTCTGCTGTGCTGCTGCTACAGATTTTGGCCATTTCCACCTTCCAAACCCTTATTTCTCTATTGCATGCCCACCTGGAACAAACTCACTTGGGATGACTAAATAAGCTTTACTTCCAAAAACCTCTGTTCCAACAGACTGCTGTTTTATTCTCTTGAAACCTTTATTCTTAGGAATAAGACCCTTATCAAAACTTTTAATCTCAGAAAAGACGTTAATAGCCCCCATTTCAACATAAAATGTTCTTGTTTTGGAGGGAAAAGAAAGATTTCAGTGTAAATGTAAAGAATAATGCCTCAAAATGTCTACAAAATTTACTATTCTCTAATGTGTATGATGCTACCAGATGATACTCATAGAGAATGACAACAGGAGTGTGTCCAACTGGATATTATCCCTCTTCCAAAAGTGCTAACTAATCTTAGCTGTCCTTGTGATTTACAGCAACACTAATGGAAGCAGTTTAGCAACATTTTCTGGCAGGCAAGAGCATGTGCACTAGGGACAGGGAGAAATATCCTACACTGGAGGGAGAGGATGCGTTTGCTGAAGGGGAGAACGAGCCTGTCAGTGTAAAACACACGAATAGAATTAAAACACTCTGGGTTTTCCTCTGTGCTTCTGTGTACCCATTAGTGAGTGTATAGATTAGACTCACTGGCACTGAGAACTAATATAAAAAATGTTGGTAGTATCAAGACCCAAACAGGACCAAAATAGTTTTAACTCATACCTTGAGTCTTTTCAACTGATCCAAAATTGCCCCAACACCATTCATGTGAGGCAAAGATTCCTCCAGAACCTGTTTAGCCCCGTTTCTGCTATTTTGTGACAACAATGCTTCATTTTGTGATAGTAATTCTCCATTGTCTTTATGCTTGGAAGCCTGTCTTCCCTCACAATTTATATTTCACGTACAATTCCTTTTTCCTCAGACACTGGATTATCACCCGTTTGTTCCTGCAGGATAAGCCCACATGACACCATTTCTGCTAAGTCTAACAGAAATAGCACCTCACCTGAAATTGTCACACCTGCCAGGTGATCTGCCCAGTATTTTCCTCCCTTTCTGAGAAAAAAAAACAGTCAGCTATTGAAACGTACAAGGTAGATATTCAATATCTTTGGTTCTCTGGCTGTACCACTGAAGAAAGAATACTGGTTCTGTTTTCTCAGGAATTAGTTTTTCTTGACCATTGTTTCTTGTTCTTTTGGCTCCTGCTTGGTGGCTCCTTTCCACAAGCAACCTGGAAGAGGGAGTCAAGGAAAGCTGTGGGGCCAGCAGGGAAATCAAATGGCATCATTACAAGTGACACAAACAGTAAATGTAAGTCTTTCCTTCCTCAGGCTGTTTACAATTCTTAAGGCTTGGGTGACTGAAATGCTAGGATTAATTAAATCTAGCACCAATGAATTCTGCAGAAGTTAAGTAGATCTGTTTCATAATGGTAATAAAAGTGAAGAGACTAGAAACGGGAGGATATTTCTGTTTTCTACCACATCTGGTTGAAAAAGAGTATGTTTTTCTAGGCAAGCATGAAAATGGAGATGAAAGAGGAGTTTTCCACTAAAAAAAAGAAAAGAAGCTGGTTGATTATGATTATGGAAGTGGTAGGGGATGAATCAAACCAGGAGAAGCTGCTGCCAACCTGCACAAATGTTATGGCTGATTGTCAAAATTCAATCACGCAGGAGAACAAATGCCAGGCCGCTTGTCTCTAATCGGCGTCTGCGGCACTGAGCGGATGGCAGGGCCATGCCTGGAGGGAGCAGCTCCTCTTCCACTGTGGGTGGCTCTGTGATCCACAGAATCACAGAACCATCGGGGTTGGAAAAGACCTCCGAGGCCATCGAGCCCAAACACGAGCACAGCGCTGCCAAGTCCAGCACTAAACCGTGTCCCCACGTGCCACCTCTGCACATCGTCCTTACCCATGCACAGGACACCAAACATCAGTTGAGACAGAAAAACTTAAGAGGCACAGCCATTTTCCCAGCAAAAAACAAAAAAAAAGTCTCATTTCTGCTGCTCCCTGCTTTCTAACATCATCTGGAGAGAGAAGAGAATGTGGTTCCCCCTGGTTGTCCAGCCCCAGGCTCTTTGCAAAGAGCAAAGAGGCTGCCACATTGTGCACAACCAGGACAAAAATGTTAGATTTGCTCTCCACACAAAAGTCAGCTGGCCTTTGTTTGCCATGTGTCCTTTTGTTACTGGAAGCTCTCATCGCTTGCACCTGGAATAATGAAGGGCATGCAAACGTTGGCGTAGCCTCACCGGTCTGTTCTCGTGGAGGGCTCAAAAGGCAAGTTCCCAACTGTCCCTCAGGGAAAGAACATGAATTATCCTTTTAGAGATTCTCTAGAGATGCCCCAGTCCTGGCATTTTTAAGTTAAAACATTCCTTGGCGTTGTCCAGGCCAGGTTGGACGGGGCTGGGAGCACTCTGGGATAGTGGGAGGTGTCCCTGCCGGGGATGGCACTGGATGATCTTCAAGGTCCCTTCCATTCCATTCCCACCCAAACCATTCTGTGATTCTATGATTCATATCACATTTACTTGTAATAGGCATTTTTCTGGATGTCTGGACATTAAAGCAAACAGTTTCAGAGGTAAGAGTTCATACAGATTTCCAAAGTACACAGCTCTTAAACCGTTAGGTCTTCGTTGGGTACAGTTACACCCAAACTTTGGATCAAGTGTCTTTGCAGGCTATGAACCACAAAAAACCAGCACCTTCACCAAACCCCTCTGGATCTCAGCAAAAGCAGGACTCTACCCTTCTTTGGGGTTTCTTACCAGTGCTAAACTGGCATAAACCCTCCGTAAATTTTGTATCTGGGAAATATTTTAAACCTGAAACATTTCCAGCGGCATTCCTAATGCTGGCTGAATGTACCTGAGTGTTGTTTCCTACCTAGATTAGTCCCCTGCATGTTTGCCTGGAGCACAAAAATAAGGCCAGCTGCACCTGCCTTGGGGAAAGACAGGGGTTTGAGGAAGACTCAGGACTTTCCTTGACGACTTCAAGGACATTTTTCCAGCTGTGCATTCTACAGAGAAAAATTCCCATCCCTGGAAGTGCCCAAGGCCAGGTTGGACGGGGCTTGGAGCAACCTGGGACAGTGGAAATTTTAGCAAATTTTTAGAAAATGCTAATTAGACGTGCTAGAAAATACAGATCAATATAAACTGCAAAAGATATAGAGAAAGGCTTCAGGAGAAGAGGTTTCTGTGGATGGGGAGCAATTAATCCCACTGCCACTCAATAAGCCTGGGGCAAGACATGGACATTTGGGTAAGAGAAACCACAAAAGATGTCTGAAAGTAGGGCAGGTGCTGATGAAACACTGTTTATGGTTAAGGTGACAAGAACTAGATTTCTTCTATTTTCTGTAAAAAAAGTTGCATTCTAAAGTGTATTTTTTTCTGAAGTAGAAAAAGGGTTTGGGGGGAAAATAGTAATAATAAAAGTTTTAAAATACCTTTTTATATTAGAATTATTATCTTATGAGAATAATCTGAAAAAAATCTGAGCAGCTGAAGAGACAGACAAAGCCAGAGACCTGGGAAATCTTGGGTGGAGAATGGATAAGCATGGGGAAGTCTCACTGAGTTAATGTTTCATGAGGGAAAGGGAATTTTAGTGGAAAAGCCACTTATGTTTCGGTGAGGTATCAGTCAGGAAAAACAATCCCACTGAAATTAAACCTGAGTTTCACTTTGATTAACCAAGGCTGAGTGCCTTGATGAGGAATGTGGTGAGGAACAAGGTCCAAGTCCTAAGCAGAAGGAGAGGAGCAGCAGGCAGGCACATCTGTGCTTTATCTTGGTGCATAAAGAAGCCTAAAAAGACTTCCAGAAATATAAATTTATGAGGAACTCTCAGACACCTTTTACACACTTGAGAGTAATTTTTCACGAATGCTATTGCCCAGAGTCTGGGGACAGCAGGAAAATCGAGGTCAGACTTTTTGCCCCAGCTCCAAAATCCAGACCTCTGCTTGGGAAGGTAAGGAAAACGACAGGAACAAAAGTGACAGCTAAAATGCCAGGTTTTCTTGGGACAGCAAATCCAAACAGGAGCACAAACAAAGCTGCTCTGATTTATGCTGCTGACTCTCTCCTGTAAGGGCTGCTGACATAAAAGAATCCCCACCTAAGAGTGCCTAACAGCCCCCTTCCTCCCTGCAGCACAGAGCTGGCAGGAAATTCCAGATATCCACGGAGCTGAGCTCCAGAAATGAAAGCTGCCATTCACAACCAGCCTGAGGAAGGCAGCAGCACTGAAATTTAGCATCGGAGCCACACCTGCACCATAAAAGCTTTCAGTTTTACCCTGGTGGGATTTTGGCACAGGACAACCAAAGTTCACCCCTGAGTTGCTGACATATTAAATCTAAACATACCAGCATTTGTGGTGTGAAACCACAGTTTTTATTCCAATTTCAATTCTGTTGTGTCTAGCAGAGGCATTTCTGATGCAGGGAGATAAGGTGGGATTGGGATCACACTGTACTTGAAGAAAACTCCGTCATACTTCATGCTTCTTTCTTTCCTTTTTTTCTTCTTTTTTTAAAGCCAGACTTCCCAAGATAAGAGGTGTGTTGTAATGATTTGTAGACATCCACACAGCAAAGACTGGAAAGAAAACCCTTGTGTAAGAAACCCTCAGATGATCCCAAACCATAGAATTTAAGATGGTTGTATTGCCATTATTTTCCTGACCATTTTTATAGCAGTGGGTTGTTTTCTCAATTATTTTCCTACAGAAAGTCCTCTTCCAAACAATAAGCAGGGAAAAGCATTTTGGAGTGAAAATCACTGCAGCAAGCTCCAGGATATGGAGCTTTAGGGTGAACCCACCACTGAACTGCTGACTGGGGAAAGGCCGAGGAGATGTTTTCAGCCTCATGTGAGTAAAAGTGAAAAATTGTGTGATGCCACCTTTAGGACACATTACCAGAGGTTTGTGTATCCAAAAATATTTCTTTTTTTTTTTAAGCTTTCCCGGAGGAATGTAGGTTCATGCCAATGGTAATGTCAGATGACAAAGGTGTCAGTCTCATATACCAGCGCTGAAAATCCGTTTACAGTGTAGATGAACTTTTATTCACACTCTCAACTTCACCACTTAGCTGTTCCTAACTAGGAGGAAAACCATGTGTACCTACTCTTTTTTACTCTTGTCAAGTTCATCAGCCCCTTCAGCTCTACAATCACAAAATATGGCTTCTGGTCTCATTCCAGGCCCTTACTAAAATTGCAGCCTATCTCTACTTTCTGGCTGCCTCTGTCTCATTGAAGTGTTCGCCACGCTGCCTCAAAAATAAAGTGGCAGAAATGTACAGAGCAATGAATCAGATGCAAACATGGGTATCTGCAGCCTGAAGGCTGCTTTATGATGTTCTTGGGCTGTCTATTATGAAGCGTATTTCCTGGTGAAGAAAACAGATAACCCCTCTATCTAAAAGACAGTTTGGAAGCAGAGACAGGGAGTTTAATCATGATTTCTTGCAGCCTGCTTTCAATGCAAGCTCTTAGTATGTGCACAGTGATCCTCTGAGGCAGTGAATAAACTGATTTTTAATCTATTTTTAGATGGCATGAGATGGAAAAAAATACTTGGGAGAATTTCATGTATAGAATATTTAAATTTTCTGACCTAAATTACTACAGTCTACTGTCAAATATTAATGGCATAATCTAAGACTGACATTCTTGGCTTTCTCAGTCATGTATTGAGCATTTATTAATTACTGACGAGGCGTTAGTGTAAACAATTTGCTCCAAACTCCTTACTGAGTGTTTTCCAAGCAGTAGATATATTTCTTTAGCATCTCATCAGAGAAGGGTGTCTCAGCAACGTGCATTATTGTTGTGGCCATCGTGTCAACTGGACTGCTCTCATGAGAGGGGATGAGAAGAGATCATGTCAGGCCTAAGTCAGAGTCTAATTGAAGCCCAGATCTAACATTTTTCTAGGCAAGGCCTAATACATACTCTTAAGTCAAACTTTTAAGGGGAAAAGGTTGATATTTTATGAAGATTTGCTCTCTTAGCTCAGACACCCATTATGTCACGCTAGCACAGGTAATTGCATGGCTTTCCTCACTTAAAAAACGTGACTCTGCTTTAGGTTTTTTAAAAATACCTGAAATTCAATAGCACTGTGCCACGATTTACCTTAGTGCTGCAAGCAAATTGAAACAGGATCCAAACATAACATAACAGCAAACAAAAAAAAATGCCATCTTTAAAGAGGAAACTCATTTTCTCGTGCACAGGAAAAGTCCTAAAGCAGTTTTAGCTGGGATTTTTTTTTCATTTTTGGACTGTCAGAAGCTCTTTCACAGGACCTCTCATAAGAGGCTGCTGATAAGAGCCCCGTGGGCACGAGGGGAAGGGCACAGCAGGGCCACGGGTCAGGGATGGAGACCCACGAGCATCCGCAGGCACGAGCGATAAGACTGACAGGGTCAGCTCCCCTGGTGCTACAAGAGTCAGGCAGGAGATAAAATACAGTGATTTACCTTAGTTAAAATCACTGGTGCCTGCAGAAGAGCTCAGAAGGCCCAAGTGCACGAGCAGTGAAAGGTGCGCTGAGAGGCGTGACCTGAGCTGCTCACAGACCCCTCCACAAAGTTCAGAGATAGAGGAGATTGAGCCCCTCCAGAGCTTCCCTTACCACAGGAAATACATCCACAGCACCAGTCCTTCCCTCTCTCCTGAGCTGTTAAAAGGTACCAGACCCTACAGGTGAACATTGGCATGCACGTGGTAAAAGAAGTTAAATTTTGGCTGTCAATTTATGGTACACTTGGGTTATCCCAGGCAGCTCTGACTTGATTCTCACCCAGCAATAGCAGGAATTTATATCTTCCTTCTCTCAGTCTAAATAACTTGCTCATTTGGGCCAGTTATTTTTCTTGTTCTTGGCTCCAGCCCTCCCATTAGTGAGTATTATAATGTTCAGGAAAAGAAATCCAGCTGGTGCAGCGAAGACTCTGCACAAATTAAATGGGAAACTTGCAGCATGCCTGTTTTCCATCTAAACAGCATGTGCATTTAAGTCAGGGTTACAAAAGCTCCAGTGTCTTCAAGACTTTATTTATAGGCAAGTCTCTCAAAAGACAGTGAAAAAATTTTAAGTTACCTACATCTATTTTATCTCAAAGGAAAGCCTGAGGAAATATAAGCTTCAAACTATCAACTTCTCTTCAGGATCAACCATACTTTACAGTAGAGGTCAAACCTCCTGGATTTAGGAAAGTTCTTCCCCCCAAAAAAGTCCCACAGGTCATTCTTTGGGTCTTCAAACTGTTTATGGTCACGAAAGAATCACAGAATCACAGACAGTCTTGGGTTGGAAGGGACCTCAAAGCCCATCCAGTGCCACCCCTGCCATGGGCAGGGACACCTCCCACTGTCCCAGGCTGCTCCCAGCCCCAGTGTCCAGCCTGGCCTTGGGCACTGCCAGGGATCCAGGGGCAGCCCCAGCTGCTCTGGGCACCCTGTGCCAGGGCCTGCCCACCCTCCCAGGGAACAATTCCTGCCCAAGATCCCATCCATCCCTGCCCTCTGGCAGTTTAAACTTTTCCTAACCCAAATAAAGGTGACTGTTTTGCCCATTGTAACCAACTTTGCTCAAAAAAGTTCCATCGTTTGGGCCAAAACATGCAAGAAGTATTTCATCTGTGAGGTTCTTAATATTTTGTGCAACACGTAATACCCAAATGGTAATTTCCAAAATTTATTCCCTAAACAGAAACTTCATTTCATCTTTTATCAAGGTTTTAAATTATCTATAAAAGCAGCTTCTTGAGGGTTTTGGTTTTTTTCCGTTCTTTCTTTGTCTTCTTTTTCCTCCTTAGCATAATAATGCCTGACAAGAAATATAGAGACAAAACTAAAATTACATTATATCATCTCTACCTTCATTTTATATTGTACTGGGATAGAGCAGAGCACTACAAAGTGTCTTGAAATCAGGTTCTAGAAAGTTAAAAGTAAAGGATGGTGATGGAATTAGAAGACTCCCACAGAAATTTTATAGGAAGTAGTGCCAGTCACACAGACATCGTGTGCAAGGAAAATCCCTCCTCATCAAAAGGTACTGTACGATTTCTTGTCACTAAAATGCAGTAGAGAAATGAACAGGTGAACTACCAGGACAACTGTTGCTGATGTGCAGGAGGCCAGCTTTGATCCCAGCTGTTTCAGAAGATTAATTGCTTTCTGTAAAACCTCCTTGATGTTGGAGTTGCACTGATGGATTGTGGGGCTTCCTTCCAGTGCCACAGTCCAAAATCTAGACTGTGCTCTGTGCCACTCCCCGTGGGTGATGCCCTTGTTTGTAGATGGTCACCATTAGTCAAGATAAACAAATTAAATTTCTTTCTCATTCACAGTCACCCTCCACAACACCCCTTTTCTTCACCATTTTACCTGATCCTGAGCAGAAACTGTTCTGAACACGCAAAAATTAAGTCCCTTTTAAGCCAGTAGGAAGCTCACACCACCACCTTATTCCTAAAGTGATAAATCCTGGACAGAGAGAAGGAGAGGCATTTTCATGGAAAGAATCAGGCTTTCACCCAAAAGTGTGGCATTTTTCAGAAGGTGACATTTCTTCCTCCCTTCCAGCTGCCCACAGGGATTCCCATCAGCTCACTGTCCTTGGCGGTAGATAGGCCTGCTGGGGGTTAACTGTGATCAGTGAGTTCACACAGGAGGAATTTTGTTCTGGTTCAGTCAGCATGAAAACACTTCGTGGCACAAGCACTGCTGCCAGGGAGAGTGGGAATTTTATCTTCCCTTAACTCTCTGCTGGTGAATTTTGGACTGTAAAAGCGGTAGGACATCATTCTACTAAGCAGTTACAGAAAACATTATCAAGGACCAAGAAAATAACACCTGAAAGAGCTATTAATGAAAACCTAATGGAATTGAAGGATCATGGAACAGGTTGGGCTGGAAGGGACCTTAAACACAACTCAACCTTAAACGCAACACAAGAATAAACGGGATAGTGGCATGATTGGAACAAAGCAACTAAAAATGAGCAAAAATGTGCAGCACTGATCTGACTCTTCTACTATAAGGGCTAAGGATTTTATATTGCTTACAGTGTGTAGTTTTATTCCTATTTATGCACATAAATAGGCTCAGCTTGGCCACAGAGCATTCCACTGCTTCCCTTAAACCTTCATGGCCTGACAGGCATTACCTCCACAGGTGTCAGCCATGCACTGATGTTCCCAACAGGCTTATGGACAAACCCCAGCTAATTTAATCCACGGGGAATTCTTAATTTCTCACAGGCCTGAATGGTCACTGGAAGGGGAGATGCCTCATTTCAAGGTCTCAGTGTGACTCCTGGGCTCCTCAGCACCAATGTATTTCCCAGTTCTGGGAACATCTAGCACATGTTCGTGTGACACGAAGTTACCTTGGCAACTTGCTCCTGTTTCCCAACACCATCCCTCCCGGAGCCCTGGGATTCTGGGAAGAGCTGGTGGTGGGAAAGGCTCGCTGGGCAAGGGAGGCTGTCAAGAGAGGAGGTGGAAGAAGTGGGAAAGTTTGAGGTAGATGAGCTAATCACCAGGCAGAGGCAGAACATATTCCAGGACAAATATCAGATCCTTTGTTCCAAAGAAAACTTCTTGTTCAGAGTTAGACAGTCTTTCCCAACATCAGATAAGATCTTGGCAGGAGGAAGCTCCAAGCACCTAAAGGACATGAATTCTGAGCAGTTTAGAGATTCAGTATTTGGGCAGAGCAAGACTGATGATGTTTGCAAAAAAAAAGTCTCCCCCCCCCCCCAAAAAAAATTCCCCAATACTCCGAAGTCTCACTGAATTTCAAAAAAAAAAAAAGTAAAAATAGGGTCCACATCTATTCAGGAAGAGCACAAAATACACAGATTTTCTATTTATCCTATTTATTTGAGAAGTCGTAGCACAGAGAAGAAGAATCAGTACTTCTCCTTCTTACAGGGAGCACTGATACTCTTTAGAGTAATTGTTCTCGTTAGAGACTCACTCATTAAGCAGAATATAGGAAAGCAGTGTGTGTCATCTTTCCCATTCCCAGCTGTTGGTGTGTAAAGAGACCCAGCCCCGGAGGAGGGAGAACTGGAAATGTTAACTGCTGCACTGACATTCATAGCCATGTAATTTCTGCAGGATATAGGAAATCATAATTTATTTTTACTCCAGGCTTATCACAGAAAATTGATTCTTTCCTCAGTTTATCCAGAATGAGATACGGACAAAGGCGCACATTCGCTAAAAAAATAAAGAAATAAGTTAACTTGCTTTTTGTTTTGTTTTTGGAGGCAACTAAAACAAGGATTTCCCTGTTGCAGGCAGGGGTGTCATGTGCAATAATCTGGCCACTGAAAAGCCATATCTGGCCCTAATTCCCAGCGCAGCACCAGACGTTCCCAAGGCGCGTTCCCTCGCGAGGCCGCTCGCTGGAGAGCAGTAACGCGGGGGTTTCAGCTCCCGTGTTTCAGCACCTCATCACGGCTGTGAGGGGATGGGGAGAGGGATTTCGGGGCTGTCACCCTGCCAGGAAGGCTGTGCCGGGGATTCACGGCAGGCTCGGGGTGGTGGCTGCCGGCTCAGGCCGCGGGTCAGCGTGTCCCTCTGGCAGAGCGCCCCAGGAAGGGCCTGGCACCTCTCCGGCCACTCTCACCCGGATCAGGTTGTGGGGTGTTATAAATATGTGTTTAATTCGTGCCTTTAAAGTTTATACCCATTCAATGTTAAAATACATGTATAGGATATTTCTGTNTGTCAGGTTGTCTGTCACCCAGCTGCCGACACCCGGGCTCGGAGCTGTTTCCCTGCATTGTGGCTTTTTATCCAAAATTTCTGCCAAATTCACTATAAATAAATTGATTTTATTTTATTATAGAAATTGGCTCCGTTCATTTATAACATGGGGGACTCGTGCCTGCGGCCAAACCCCGCTCATTTGGAGGGGCTGCGCTCTCCGTGAGGCCGGGGCTGTGAGGGTTACAAGGGCAGGGCTGGGCTGTGCTGGGGGTGATCCCCGCCCCACAAGGCTCCTGGAAGCCGTCACCGTGGCTCCTCTCCCTGCCGTGCCCGGCTGGTGCCCCCAGGCTGCCGGCAGCCGGGGGGGGACACAGCCCCCAGGACAGCTCCAGGCCTTGCTGCTGGCCGGGTCAAGTGTGTCCCGTGTCACTCTCTTTGGTGGCTGCAGTCCTCCTGAAGTGGTGGATGTGGTTCTGTAGAGGAGTCTGCTCTTCCTTGGAAAGTCCAGTGGCGGCTACGTAGCTCTTGTCCTCGGAGAGTCCCGTAGGTAAGGGCTGCCTGTGGTGTTCCATACTCCTGATTATATACAGATGGGAATGCTCCGTTCCTCCTCCTGGGCGGAGCATCTCCCAATGGGATGGTGAGTCATGAGGTAAGGCATTGATGGGCCCATGAACAGGAGATAGTCCGGAGAGAGTTACCTGTGAGTCATGGGGCAGAGTCCTTGATTGCCCATTGAACAGAGATAGCCCCCGGAGGGAGTTATCAAGGATGAGTCACGGTAGGAGACAATGAACATTGCCCCACCTGCTTTAACAGCTTGTGAAGATGGTGATAGAATACATACCTTTTGGGCACATCTTGCATTGTAACCTAGGACATCTCTCCTCCCCAGGCACAAGTGCCCTCCCTTCCTCCTTCATGCCCAGCCTCAGTGGTCGCCCCATCTTCCAGCACCCACTCTGCGTTTGGGGGCTCCCCTCCCACAGAAATGGCAGTGAGGGGGTTTCTCCTGCCAAAAAAAAACCCCAGTGTTCTTTGGACATTGGGATGGTCATGCCAAGCATCTGAAGAGGGGTACAGATAAGACATCTTCTGTTTCTTTTGTTTCCCATACAGCTGTGTGGTGCATTGTGAATTAGGGTGGGCACTCCTGAGCATGTTTTCCTCTATAAGGACAGTGCAGTGATTCCCACCAAATAAGTTACAGCTTTCTGACATCTTCCCCTGCAAATCCTGGGGTGGGTGGTTTGGTTTGATGACCTTAAATGTCTTTTCCAGCCTTAATTCTATGAAGGTAGAATGCTTCTCTTTAGTCTATACAATATATTTAAGATCCTCTACTGCTTTCAGGAAGACAAATGATTTTCAAAACTTATGTAAAATTGTGATTTGAGTTAAGGCAGAATCAGGCATAAAAATTAATCACTTCTCATCACATTTTACACCGGAAGGAACCCAACTGTTGGTGAGTTATTTACACTATGAAGTCTCCAGGATAAAAACATAGCACTGCTGAAATGCAGATGGCTCATTTTTTTCAGAGATAGCAGCAATTTATAAATATCCTCGGAAATCTGAATGGCAGGGCTGAAAAGCAGATGAAGAAAGTTGCAAAAATGGGCAATTACACTCAATGTTGGTACATGCCATGAAGATATGTATCCTGTGCACAAATACTTTTCATTTTGAAAGACCTTGGTTGTGACATAAAGTCTCAGGCACAAGAAGTGGGGGACCCACCTGAGGTTTAGCAGTTCTACAAGAAATCAGGTTTGCTCTGCCTTGTCTCCAGGATGAAATGAACTTGTTTGCCCAGCAGAATTTCTGGGGGAAATAGAGGTGCTTGCAGCACATGCAGTCACAAGGGTTTTTTATCCCAACAGGATGGACGTAGCCAACCCCTGCCTTGAGGCAGAGGCATTTCTACAGTGATATTGCTGTTCAAAACCACAAAAGCATGGACAATTTCCCTAAAATTCATCAGCCTCTGGCCAAAGTTTTATAGGTTCTAGAAAGAGAGTAAGTGTACTAATTGTCATCTGTCATTAAAGCTAAGTGCTAAAACTTCTCTCTCTCTCTTTTTTTTTTTTTTAATAGGAAACCTTGAAGTCCCACCTGAGTCAGGCTGGATTTTACTAAGGAGAGTAAAAGCAGAAGGACATCATCCTACTGAGCAGTTACAGAAAATATTATCAAGGACCAAGAAAATAACGCCTGAAAGAGTTATTAATGAAAACCTAATGGAATTGAAGAATCATGGAACAGGTTGGGCTGGAAGGGACCTTAAATACAACTCATTCAAACCCCGCTGCCATAGGCAGGGACACCCTCCACCATCCCAGGCTGCTCCAAGCCTCAATGTCCAGCCTGGCCTTGGGCACTGCCAGGGATCCAGGGGTTTGGGGTCCCAGCCCAGCACAGGGGAGTTCAGGGTCCCAGCACAGGGGTTTGAGGTCCCAGCACAGGGCTTTGGGGTCCCAGCACAGGGGTTTGGGGTCCCAGCAATCACTGCCAGCTTATTTTAAGAGTTTTTTTCAGCATAAAGATTTTCAAACACTTCTGCCTGTCTCTAGATCTGTACCCTCATGAGGCTGACATGTGACAGGTTCCCCTTTAGATCACTCAGAATTTCACTTCAAGTCCTGGCCGTGTTCACACAGATACAGTAATGTGTCAGTAACTGCGTGAATCAAGCAACAAAAATCTTCTGCAGAAGCTGAAATTCACACCAAATGCTCTGACATATGAGATTTTTCATATAAATAATTTCTCATAACATATAAACTGTTATTCCGTGTCACTGATAGCTAATGGATTAAGTTCTTGTTTTCCCTTTAGGATCAGTTACTGGGGAGGAAATAAGAAGGGAAAAAAACCCTCAGGCAAAAGCAGTTTCATTATGAAAAGAAATAAAGGAAAGCAGAGTGTGTCAACAAAAGATACATGGGTGTGCCTGTAGGAATCACGGCCTCTAATCCAGGACCTAAACTGACTCTGGTGCCTTCTCAGCATCCAAAAACCCCACCTCTGCCATCCTTTATGACTGGCTGGGCACAAGCCTTGGGGGATTTCTGCTGCTACAAACTTCTTTGAGAACGTGGCTCTGGTTTCCTTGTCCTCTGCTGCTCCATCCCTCTTCCTTCCACCCTCCTGCAGTGCCATGGATGATCTGCCTTGAATTGCCCCTGTCCCACGCAGGATGTCATACTGGTGTGCCAAAGGCCTCCAGGCCTCCTCCTTGGCTGTGGCACAGAATTTATAACACAAACCTGCTCATGCAGTGGGTTTCCTGGCCTTGCTGGGCACTGCAGCCCAGCCCCTGCAGCTCCTTCAGCTTTTATGGCTGTTGTCTGCTGTGCTCTGGTTGGTTTTTCCCCCCCCCCAATCAACACTGTGGAGTGAACAACTCCTGCCCTGCGAGCTCCTGTGCTCTGTCACAGCACTCAGGCAGCTCCTTGTCAGCAGAGTGCCACAGAGCCCTGCAGGCATTAACTTATTAATCCTCACACCCCCCTGATGATAGGGGCAGCTATTATTATCCCCCTTTTTCGGGGCCGTGGGGGAGAGAGGAAACTCTCCGAGATTAAACATCGCGACCCAAGGTCACACGGGAAGCACGGCCAGGCTGGTGTCTTGTTCTCTGGTGTCCAGGTCCTCCTGGAGAGGCTGCAATGCCTCCTCACAGCTGGGAAATGCTTTGATAGTCAGGACTCACACCCACACAGCAGAGAGCAGGAGCATTGCAGTTATTTGAGAAAATCTGGGACCATCATGGAGAGCGTCTTACAGCACACAGGGCACAGAAACACCTTTGAGTCAAAAACCAAATTCATGAAGTCTCAGCAGACTAAACCTGGGCAGCTGTGGTTTATTTTGCCTCAGCTCGCCTTGCCAGTGGTGTTCGCCACCAGTGGAAAGCCAGACAGTGTCAGGATGGCCGGGATGAGTCCTTGGAATGTCCTTGGAGGGGAGGGGAAGGGAGCAGCCCAGGAAGTGCCTCGGGCGTCGCTCCCACCTCACACCCTTCCCCTGCTCCACCCTTCTCCTGCACAACCACTTGCTACCCCAAATCCCTCCAAATAAAACCACCCCAGGAGAAACCGCACCTGTAAGATCACGGAACAGACCAGCACAGAGCAGAAATGTGAGAAAGTGTAATTCTGAGGACAGCAGAATAATGGTCAAACCCTCTCCACTCACAGAAATCAAGCTGCTCAATTTCTTTCTACCTCTGCTTTTGCCATCTCTAAAACCATCACGATGGTGGCATGAGTTTGTTGCAGACCTGCTTTTCTACAGCACGATATTCAAGAACAGAATTTATTCTTCCTCAAAGTGAAAATGAAATATTGAAACCTCTTCTTTATGTTGTTGCCAAAACGAAATCTGTGTTTCATAGCCACGTCTAAAAATGGGTAACTTAAGTTTTCAGACTAATTGGAAACATGAAATTAAGGCACCTTTGAACAACTGTACTTGAAAAAACAGGCAGAGATTTAATCTTTAATGAAAGACTTCAGCAGAGACTTTTGCCCCCTCCACCCGGATAGTTTGATGCTGTCCAGATGTTTGCTGTATGATGGGTGTGTACCTTCTGTCTCTGATGAAGAAACCAGCCCAGACATCCCTGGGTTCCTTTCTTTTTACAGCTTAAGAGGATTTAAACCTGTTTTGTCCTAGACTGTCTACTCACGTTATCATTAGGGATGGGCACATCACAATGGGAGGGAAAGGCTGGCTTAGGTCAGTACTGGAAGTTTTGTTGCCTAGGCAAACTCAGCCAAAACATTCATGAATTCAAAGGGTTTTAGCCTGTGAGGATATAATAAATCCATACCTTTTAATTTCTGGGTTTGCAAAAAAATATTCAGAGATCCACTTTTCTTACATGATTAGTCTATTTTTACTCTGGATAAGAAGGATAGAGGTAATGTGACAGCAATGACAAAAAATTATTCTGCGGATTTATTACAATTCCATCATTATGTTAAATCCACTCCATGGCTGCATAAATCCAGAATTTCTATTTGACTGAAGAGAAACAATATATATGTCACCAAAACCACCCTGCATATTGAAAATGGTGGAATGATAAGAAAAACCCCAAAACTTTCCAATTCAGCTACTAATTAGCATAGGTAATTGCAGTTTCCCTCTCAGACCGATGGTGGCTTCTGGTTTTGATCAAAACAAAGGAAATAATATCACAAATAAAGAGGAAAGCCCTGATTTTAAAATAGATTTTTCCTACATTCCAGGTTAGTTATGCAGTACAAAGGCGGTGTCTGGTGTCTATTGGCAAATCCAGGAGGATGCATAATGTTAAAGCCACCAAATCATTGGTAATAATCTTATTGTTGCTGCTAACACCATCAACTGTGGTGGTAAGAACCTGCAGAAATTACTGCAAAACCAGACAAGTCACATTTTTATAATTAAGAAACCATTCACGTGGGAAAGGACGAAGAGCAAAACAATGAATAAATTACTTGCTTGGCATTTCATGGAGCCTGTAGAATTCCAGAGTGACTGAATTATCACACATATAAGCAAGATAAGGAAATAAACCAGAGCAGGGTAGACAAATTTATTCCTGGTGCCACTCAACACTCTTGAATAGAGTTTTATGGAGGATAAGTGCATGCTCTTTGACTGTATTGTGGAACATAAAGACCAACCCCTCCCCTGTATTAATTCCTGTGTTATCCCTTCACTGGTGAAGGGGAACTGCAGAAAGGATGGGTAATAGCACATTCATCCAATGGAATGCCCTCCTAAGGCCGCTCTCTATTGTATTTGAAAGCTCTTGGGGACTGAGAGAGGCCCCTCATGAGTGGAGAGCACCAAATCTTGCACCCATCTCCAAAAGAGACCAGAAGGACTTTTTGGGAACCTGCAAGATCAGAATCATTGAGGATGGAAAAGCCTTCTGAGACCATGGAGTCCCAGCTGTGCCCAATGCCCACCGTCCTCCCAGCCCAGAGCTCTGAGTGCCACATCCTTGGACACCTCCAGGGATGGGCACTCCAAACCTCCCTGGGCAGCCCCTGCCAAGGCCTGAGCACCCTTTCCATGGGGAAATTCCTGCTGCTGTCCCCCCTGAGCCTGCCCTGGCCCAGCCTGAGGCCGTTCCCTCTCCTCCTGTCCCTGTTCCCTGGCAGCAGAGCCCGACCCCCCCGGCTGCCCCCTCCTGTCAGGGAGTTGTGCAGAGCCACAAGGTCCCCCCGGAGCCTCCTTTTCTCCAGGCTGAGCCCCTTTCCCAGCTCCCTCAGCCGCTCCTGGGGCTCCAGCCCCTTCCCCAGGGGCTGACATAAGGAGAAGCCCCTTCCCTGGGGAGGCAGCCCCACACTGGAACTGTCTGAAGCACCCACGTTACCTCCAGCCTTGGATGTTTTCACAGCCTGTCTGCCAAAATCCTGGAGAAAGGTCGTCCAGGATCAGGGCTATCACTGCCCTGGGCAAGAGGCTGGCCCAGAGGACACTTCCTACCAGAAAAGTTTGATTCTCTGAGTTTTCCAGCCCTCTCCAGAGGATTGACTTCCCCACAGAACCACAGTGTCAGGTCCTGCAGCAGCCAGGCTTCCTGTGGAGAAACAGGTGTAGCAGAACCTCGCCCTAAGTATATTTCAAGACCTTAGTCAGTGAGGAATAGCTCGGAAGAGATTACTGAGAGGAACCCAGGTCGGTGTTTGTAAAATTAACAGCCACTGCACAAAAAGTGGAAGAGCTGTACCACTCTTCCATCACTACCTAATTTCTGTCTGAAAGGTTTTGAACACAGGTGAAGTACAGGTTGTCCTGGCTGAGCTCTATGACGAATAAATAACCTGAAATAGGAAGATTATCCCCTTATGTCCGTCATCATAATAATATTGGCCATTGAAGGGAACACGGAAAATTATTGAAAAAGGAAAAATGCTAAATTTCACTCTGGGAGCGAGTGGAACAGGTAATAGAAAAGAATGATAGAATTATTAGGACCTCCAAGACCATCAGGTCAAACTTTCAACCAAAAATGAAGGGGGGCAAATTTAGAATCATATCCTCTACTGGGCCGAGACATCGGCTAAGATAAGATGTGGAAGCACACGGAGCTCCCTGTTCTCTGGGGCTCCGTGGAAGCAGACTGACACCAAAATGTTCATTTCCAGAGTGTTCTGACCAAATTCCTGCCGAAATCCCCTCCTGGTCACTCGGCCACGACCGTCCCCACAGCAGCACCGTCCCTGTCCCCTGCAGATGTCCAGGGTCTGTGCGTGTGAGGAGCTGGGGACACCAGAACCCCTGAGCAGCAGCTGGGCTCTGCTCCCTGCAGGGGAATCCCCAACCAGCTGCTTCCATCCACTTCCCATTGGACACGGCCAGAAAAAACAGAGCTGGGGCCAGGATCCATTAAAGTGTTAACTGCAGGCTGTTATCCGTGCTCTGTAATTGTGAGTGTGATAGAAACTTGGTGCTTTTCCCCCCCGTTGCACTGCTGCTCTCCCATGCCAACATGTACAGAGCGGATTTCTGTATTTTAATCTTAAGCATGTCATTGCTTACTTGCTGTCTTGGAAGTCAGCTGCCGGGGTGGGAAACTAAGACAACCAGATGTTTTGCTTTTCATGCTGAGGAAGTGAAATTAGAGATCATCTTCCTTAAGGTTTTCATGGAAGAAAGTTCAGAAATGTAACTTTTAACATTATAGCTATACTTTTAACCCTGTGCAGCTTAAGCATCAAATCCAGCTGGTCTAATCACTGGTTAAAAAAAAAAAGTAATTAAAAAAATAGTAAGAATAAACAATGTGGAGGGAGGGGTAAAAAAGCAGGAGGAAGAAAACGGAGTAAATATCACCCTTTGTTCTTACTTATGGCTTCTAAACTAATTATCTCCTTCGTGAAGGGCAGGTAAATTTCTACCACTTAAAAATTACCAGTTTAAAAGTCCAGCAATGTTTATATTTAGAAGAAATATTTCTACCTCTGGCCTTCATGATCTGATACTTCGAGGCAGCCACTGCTAAAACAGATGCGCAGCTCTTGCTGCAAATTGCCCACATGTTGTGGCTGGCATCCTAAATACATGGAAGTGCAAAAGTACCAGTATTTTTCTTGCAGACTGTTTTTTTAAGGCATATCTGAGAGTCTTCAAGAAGGCTGTTGCAATGTCAAGGCAGAGGGGTAGGAGGTTTTAGGCAAGCAGCCTGGAGTGGGAAGGTTTCATATGTTGCCAGCTCTTAGCAATCAGTGAAGGAACATTCATGCCACAGCTCCTCAGTGTTATCACAAATGGGAAATTAAACATTTTGTCTCACAACGAAATACACTGGCTGGCTTGCACCCATATCCCTTTAATTTCATTTGTGCTAGCTGCAAATCTGTTTCTCATTTAGCTGCAGCTTCTTTCTCAGCTGTGTCTCACTTTGTTTTGTGTGTTAGTGCAAGTGAATTTGTATTTAGAGGTGAACACTGGCTCCAACCACGGCTCCTAACTCAAGCCCCATTCAACTCTGTGACTGCTTAGATTTAAACTTGAGCCCAGCTCTAATGTTTTTCAGTCACCTTCTGCCTTCAATACATCACAAATCAAATCCCCAGAGCTGAAGACCTTTGGACTATTTGGGGGTTGAAATATGAATTCACATCAAATCCACAGCCTGAGCTCGTTTCATGGGGGCAGTGGCGAGGTCCAGGCATGAAGCCTCTCTCATGTTTCCTGTCACTCTTTGCTTATGTCCTTGGCTTTAATTCACCCACCACCTTTTCAGTTGGACTTTTCCATATTCAGGCCTCCCAGTCCAAGTCCTGCCCAGGGATGCTCCAAAAAGAAAATCCAAAAGTGACCCTACATTTGAAAATCAGTGTCAGTTGAGCCTCCCACTGAAATACAAGATTCAGATCTTGAACAATGCAGCCACTCTGGGCCTGCTTTTATATCTCCTGGAACAACTCAGGGAGCAGCACAGGAGAGGTCCTGAGCTCCTGGAAAGGGTCATTTTTAAGCACAGCAGGAATAGCAGCATCTTTACCCAAACTGGAACCAGAACAGGGCAAGCAGAGAGCAGATTTTCCCAACTCCCAATTCACTGCCCACCTGCTCATGGCAGAAAACTTAAATTTTTCTTCTCTAAAACAGCACAGCAATGACTGTTAAAAATCCCTGTATCAGGAATATAATAATCTACACATTCTTCTGTTTGTTTTACTTTTTAAACAATTCATGGCCCTTTTTCTAAAACAGTGTATTTTCAACCCTAAAATATTAGTTCCTGCTATTAAAAAGAACCAAACCATCACCAAAAACATACAAACAAACAAACAAACAAAAATTTAAAAAGCTTGTGAGGATATCTTTCCCCCCTGATGATGTAGTTATGCAACATCAGCCCAAGGAAAAATTGTCAAAGGGAATGACGGAAAAAAGAGCCCAGGGAAATGAAGGAACACCAGACGATGGCATTTCTCATTTTCTTCATTAGAGAAAACATGTTTCCCCTTCTGTTATTAAAAACCCAATCTTTACCTAGATCTGTTCACTGAGTAATTGGCCTGAACTGATTAAAGCAGTGATGAAGCCCTTTCTGCAGCACTGGTGCATTCATCTCAGGTTCTCCTTGTCTCTACCTACACAGAGCTGTGGAATTTTACTCCCTGAACTCCTCAAAAATGGTTCTAACCGAGCACTTTTCTAAAACGACAGTAAACATTAGTTTCTTGAGGTTTGCATGCAAATCTATTTACTTATTTTTAAGATCACAGAGAAAATACTGGAATATTTTAAATTTCTTTTCCTAGTACATGGGAAAGAAGGGAATCTCTGCTCCCCTCCTGTTGTAGGTAGATAGCAAGGAAAGAACTGGAATGTTTCCAGGTACCATCTCTTGCTAAATATGAATTGCAGTTGTTTTTCAGGCAGCTCTCCTGTGGCACAAGTGTCTGTAAGTTTGAACATAAGATGTCATAACAGAAAATTCCCATTTTCTGTGCCTATCGTGATGATTTGCTTTACCTGAGCACAGGCTGTTGTACAAGAAAGGGTCTCTGCAGCTAAAAACCATCATGGACAGGGAAACCTGGCTGGAACTTTGACATGTCTTTGCATCTCCTCACATTGTGATTCTTTTTTGTTTGAAGAGAAATGTAGTCTCAGGGTGGGTGTTCTCACCTTTCCATGAGCTAGAATTATTGTCATTAATCCAGTTTAATTTCTTTTTAGAAAAGCAGTGTCTCCAAAATATTGCTAAGTGAAATTCACCAAAAAAAGTGTTTTCCTTTCTCATTTTACTGAGTTATTTGGGAGTGACAACGATGGACATACAATGTATTATTACTGACTTTGTAATTGGGAAGCTTGGCATGTCTTACTGTTTTTACTAAGCTTCCAATAGAAGGAAAAGCTGAAAAGCAAGACAAAATGTTTATAAGCTACAGAATGAACTCTGGGATAGCTCAAAACTGATTCTTTCAAAGTGTGTTCTTAAGCCCTTGAAATGTTACTTAAACTGACAACTGCATGGAGAGCTCCTTGCAGGAGCAATTATCATGCAAAAAGCTTTCTTAAAAACCAAAAACTATCTATTTGAACTGCTAATCTAGCAATTAACACTAATTTAATAGAATTATAGACCTCTTAATATTGGAAAAGACCTCTAAGATCTTTGAATCCACAACTGTTAACCCAACACTGCTGTGTTCACCAGTAAACTGAGTCATTTAATGATGAGCATCTAATGATTTGCTGTAATTTTTTAGCTTTAAAATCCCTGGGAAAGAAGTGTTTGGTGAGGGACATGTCACAAATCAAAATTCTAAGAGAGGTTGCCTAGTGAATTTATCAGGGAAAAAAATGTAAAACTTCTCAGAAGAGCTAAAAAAAAAAAACCCAAATATAAGGACAAGATTTTTTCTGTTTTGGTTTTGTCACAGAGTGTTACATTTGTGGTGCTGGCTGTCACAGGATGTCACAGAGACCTAGAGCATGAGCAGTTTTAGGAGGGATTGGGGGGATTGATGGGGCTGAGTTCATCAGCGGTAATTAGGGTGTCTGCTGGAAATAATATTTACACTGCTAATCTGTATCTCATCTGCAGTAGCCTTCCCACAGAGATATTCCCTGGTGTGGGAATGGGAATGGTGACCTCCAGGCAGCTCCAGCAGAGAAGGGAACCAGGGCAGGACCCTGAGCTGCTCCCATGGTCCGACATCCCCACCCGGCAGCGCAGCACCACCTCCCTTCCCACTGACCAAAACAGAGGGAGAACCAAGGATGCTGTGTTCCTCATCCCTCTCTGGGGGAGGCTGCCAGGAGCCTGGAAGTGGCCAGTGGGAAGGCCACGTGGGTTAAGAACCAGTGCACTGCAATGAGCCCAACACGCCTGGGAAGGAGGTACCCAGGGCTTTGTGGATGCTCCTCAGCTTTGCAGATGTTCCCAAAGAGCTCCCTGCCAGGTGCCACCAGTGTGTTCCCATCCTAAACCTTAGTGAGCTGATTGCTTTTTCTTATTTTTGGCGGAGATCAAAACCCATCTCTGGTGTCCCAATTGCTCTGCGGGTGCCTGGTGACATCCACGCACAGCAAAGGGCAGCACTTGGAGCTCTACCCCAACCTTTCCAGCTGTCCAGCGTCAGTTTCCAGCTGAGAGACTTGACCCTGCTTCAGAAAAGGTCCTGCTGTGGTGTTTGGTGGGCTGGCTCCAGGTGAACCAGCATGGTCTGCCTGCACTAAACCCCTTCAGAACCATCTTTGGATGAGCTTGAGCACCATTTCCTAAACTGATTGCACTGTTTTGTACCATTTTGGAAAAAAAAAACCAACCAAACTACAACCAACAACAACAAACAAACAGAACAGCAACAACAACCCAAAAACAAACAAACAAAAACCCAAACCGAACCAAACCAAAAAAAAAAAACCCCAAAAACCCAAAAAACCCCAAAAACAAAGTCAAGCCAAAATAACAAACCAAGAAAACCCTCACTGTTTCTCCTATCATTTTTTTGAAATATGTGAGTATGCATTCTGTCCTTTTCACAGGTTTTAAAATGAAAATGTTTCGCAGGAAGGAGGCTGTTGGGCCCCTGACACTCCAGCCTCAGTTGTGATGCACTCCCCTCACCAAACCTGAAACAAGTTTAGACCCACAGGACAGGAGTCTTGCAAGTCAAACTGACAGAAATGGTGCAGCTCAGTCCCACAAGACATTGGGTAATTTTACTGATATTTGTGGAATAGGAGGTTGCTTCACCCGTCACTGGCTTTTGTCCCTCTGAAAATAGTTATCCTGAAGCTCCTCATGCACCGGAACCAGTTTGGTACCAAGAATTTGGATGATTATGCTACCTTTCGGACAAAAATAACCAATTTCACTATGAAATTTAGCCCTTATACCATTCCATCCACCACAGGTGTAATTGCACTTGAAAGGCTTTGCTGGGCTAATCAAAGGGTTTATAAAATCATTAAATAAATTGCTGATTTACTGTGTATGCTCATTATTGATTGAAGAAGGGAATAACCATGACTGTGTCAAGAACCAAGGTATATATGTATAAAAAATAAATTCTTCCTCTTGAACACATGTCTATGAAACCAGAAATGAAAATTGCTCTTGCAAAATTGGTGTCATGAGAGGCACCAGGTTCAGTCCTAAAGACTTAAGGAAGACATTCGTGTACGGATCAAGGGGAAGAGTGGGATGTGGATTTGAGAGTGTTTCACCTCTCCATGCACGCTGGTTATAACAATAACCACAGAACAATTCAACTGCAAGAATTGTTGGGAGAGGTTACGAAACAATGAAAATTAAGTCCCAAACACTGTAAAATGTCCAGCAGAATAACCTGGACAGAGCAAATTTATAATAAACACCTACAACCCTGTGCAAATACTTAGGGCCAGACCTACAAAGTGGCTTTGTTAGGAGAACATTTGGATCCAAACTGGGCCCTCAGATCCTCCTTGGATCCCATCCATCCTCCAGCCCCACAGACAATCATTCCTGTTCTTTTAGTAAAAAACCACCCAACACCCTAAAATTCTGGCCTGCAGCAGGCGCACCCCAAGCCTTTCAGGGCTCAGCAGCTCAGGAATTCCCTTAAGTCCAACCCCAATGAGCCCCCTCAGGCTGGGTGTTCTCTGGGCTCACCTACCACCACAATAAATCAGGTTTTCCCAAAGTTCATGCTGCCTCCAGGTGAGCATTTTTCCCAAGTTATCAGTGGTCTGGACTGAAATTCCTGCATCTGAGGAGGGCTGTGCCAGCTGAGAGTGAAACCAGCAATATTGCACACCACATCTGCATCAGTCTTTACAATCAAATGAAAAATGCCTTAAAAATAAATGCGGAATTATGCAAACAACATGGACACCAGGATGTCGCAGAACGGTGTCTGTTTAACCCAAACGCAGCAGAGCAGAGTGTGTAATTCCTTAGGAGAGGGCCAGAGTACAGCCCTCTCCCTTTCCAGGTTAAACATCAAATTCTGTTCTGACATAAAACATTTGAAAACCTTCTCAGGACCTTTTCCCTGCAAGCACAACTCGTGCCAAGCTACCAAACCAAATTAAAGCTGGGGAGCTGTTGGGTACCACTCAGCTGTGGTAAAAGAGGCATTCCCATGAACAAAGTAGGGGCCTGTCCCGGTTTGAAGNGAGTTATCAAGGATGAGTCACGGTAGGAGACAATGAACATTGCCCCACCTGCTTTAACAGCTTGTGAAGATGGTGATAGAATACATACCTTTGGGCACATCTTGCATTGTAACCTGGGACAGGGCCACAAACATTAGCAATATAATTTGCTTATGCAATTCCTCCTAACTTTCAGAGTGACTAAAATTTTCACTGTCAGGCTCCTGAGGCCAATGGACTATCTTCTAATTAAACACATGCAGTAGGACCCTAGATGTAGCCTTTAAGAGCCACCAGAAGAAGTTCTAAGCCCCAGACAAAGCTCTAAACCAGATAAATATTACCCAGGCCTAAGCCTAAACAGTTCACAGTATCAGAACAGGAAGCTCTTAAAGTTTATTGGGACTAACATGGGAGGCAGTGAAAGTAACTCCTCTCTGCGTGGGATTAAAGGAAAAATAAAGCCAAATATTTCCAGAGCTGCAGTTCTAGCAGTAGGCTCTGTCACTCATTTCACCACACCTCAGAAGAATTTAAAACGTATAAAATTCATTGTTAACACTCAACTTTGAGTACTGTTCTGTGTGAAAAGTGAATTAATTTCAAATTCTCTCTGTAGGCAGCACCAGTGATACTGAAAAATGTAGCAAATAAAAATTATTATTTTATTTCCCTTTTTTTTTTTAAGAGAAAATTCAAAATTAAAGTATTTTAGATCTTCAAATTGTTTTGTTCATACTTTGCTTGCAGTGTTTTTCTACAGAAAGTTACCTGTAGGCTAAACTTTTCTCCTTTATGATAATGCACACTAAGACCAATGCTGAGTACCAAAGATACCCTGAGCAAGTCCTCTTTTATAATGCATTGTTGGGATTTGTTATTGTAGTATTTTGATGGTGCAAAGTTGCTTTAAGGACACAAGTGTTCTTCTTATCCTTTTATTGTAATGCAACTTAGGTTGGTTTTATGGTTAAGGAATATGTGAAACCATAATCTTGCTGCAGATAATCAGAGCTGTGAGATTTCTGAGCAAGTCATTTATCTTGATGTAGCAAAGAGAGAGGCCTGGTTTTATCAGGGAAGAAAGGAAAAAACATTGTTCACATTTATACATTAGTGTGTTACAGTAAAGGCTTACATGTCATGGAGAGATTGTTACCACTCCACAATTTAAATGCTGAAATAATTAACTTGTCTGACTGAAAAAAAACAACCAAAAAAAAAAAATTACAAAGGAATTCAAAGGAAACTAGCCAGAGGCAATTATTGTATTAGCAGTAATATCCTCCTTTGAAAATGGAAAACCTGCTTTTAAATATCCTGTGGGCTATGGATTTTCTTCTGATGTCAACAGAGGGAAGGCAACTTTCCTGCTGGCTCTTTGAAGAGGCACGGTTCATCACTGTCTGCTCTGACACGTAGTCATTATGCCTTTTTCTGGAGTCAGCTCCATGGGAGGTGCTCAGCACAGCTCCTGCTCTGAGATAACAGCACCTTTCCTAGAGAGGCAGCGCTGGGAGAAAAGTGGAGTTTACTGTTCCCTACAGACATCTCCTTCTGGGAATTACCTGGGGAAGCCACACTCGGGCTTGCCCAGCTGAAGCCAAACCTATTTGCACAACAAACGCCTGCAGCTCCCCCCGGTCAGGTTCTGACATCTCGCTCCTGCCACCCACCAAGCTGGCTCCGAGCGCTGGATTTCCGGCAGCATTCCCTCCGGTGCCGGTTCTACAGCCCCGCGGCGGGATTGTCAAGGGGAATGGCAAAGGAAACAGCGCCGTTCTTCAATCGCCCAGCAAAACTCGTCCCACATCAATTCTGATTGTGATTTTGGTTTTTTTTCTTCCAGCCTTTGTAGGCTACTCAGGCAGCAATTGGTAAAATTGCACATGGACAATGGGAAAATATCACATGTTGCCATGGAGATGGAGCTCATCTGGCCACTTCACCTACTCCTCCCCGTGCATATTTCTTATGCTGATGATAGATGTCTGCTCCTCTGGGAATTTTTCATCACCCACGTCACCAAAGCCAACAATATCTGAAAAACTGGCTTGAAAGTTCAGTCGTGCCTCTGTTCTTGATCTGCTGTTCAGCAGACTAAAAGACATTACAGGAAGCTCTACACCCATTCCTTCCACATCCTGAGCACAGGGGGAAGGAAGGGAGAAGGGGGACAGAAAAGATTCCTGTTCCCAAAGACAGACCTCAGGAAAAAAAGGGTAATTCTCAGCAACAGCTGAATTACTGAGTAAGTAGTCTCATGTGCCTGGGTAAACTTTGTCTGCAATATCCCAACCTGTTTGTGCTTCCTCCTACCTTGCTCCCAGTCCTCTCTTTCCCCCACAGCTGTTGCCAGTGCTCAGTCCTCAAAACACAGGCAAGAATTTGGGATGGACTGTCAGATAACAGGATTACTGGTCTAGACATAAGGGATTAAATCAAACTGTTAAATGTTCTTGATGGACGAGAATGAGTGCAACAACCTTCTTCTCAAAATTACAGGGAAAAACAACAAAAACACCCCCCTGCAAATCAAAACAGAACAACTTGAAGTCACAATGAACTCATCTCGTGGTGGGCCACAAATCACATAAACAAGTTTAATTTATGGAAAAAAAAAATTCAAGTGACACAGTCTTACTTGCTCACACCTTGCATGGCCCCTGCCTGTCCCTGCCTCACCAACGCTGCCCCCGTGGAACCATTCCCTGTGTCCAGGGACCACCAGAACAGACCACTGGTTTCCTCATCAAGTTGTGCTCTGAATCTGACTCCCTGAGTGGCTCCTGAGAGTCACTGACAGTTGCCTGCTTCCATAAATCTCTGAAAAGGAAAACAGAGATGCATTGTTTGAATGTGCACTGTCACCGTAGGAGTAAATAAGCGCGATTAATGTTTTGCTTTAGAAAACGTCTGGTTTCTGTACCCAGAAAAAACCTGGAGTGTATCTGTTGTTCAGCTGAAATGCAGTAATACAAATTGGTTATAAAGAAAGTTGTTTATACAAGCCTCTCTCCACCATTATTCCTTTCCTCTCTTCTCTGCTATTATTTGTTTTAAATTCTAGTTTAAGTGGGTTAGATTTCATCCATAACCAGTATGTGACTGCATGTTGCCACAATGCCAGCTTCTGCTAGGACCTCACTGAAACCAGCAGTTCCCCACCCTTCTTCTTGATATACAAGAGACTTTCCAAGGTTTTCCTTTCTGAAATGATTAAGAAGGCATTCTAGTTTTATTACATTGAATTTGTTCAGGGGTATTTCACAACCAGAGCCTGGGTAGTATCAAATCACCTGTGTGTTGCACAAACAGCAACACAAACCTGCTGTAAAATAACATCAGCTGGGTTGTGTGCTCAAAAGTGAGCAAAGGTAGAGTTTAAAGCAGTCTGAGCCTCTGATTAAAGGCAGTAACATAATTAATAGCAGCAGTCCATCCCTGCTCTCCAAGAAAAACTTCTGACATGGTTCCAATCTGGGGGGAGACATCAAGTTTGAAACATGACATCCCATCTCCGTGTGGTGTGAGTCACCTCGCTGAGGCCTTTTGAAGCGCTGAACAGCCTTCCCTGCCACTTTGGGGAAGAAAGAGGGGAGAGAAGGGAGGAGAGGAGCGCCTCAGGCGTGTCCCTGGTTCCAGAGGACTCTGCACTCCATGCAGCTTCCCACCCGTTCTCAGTCTGTGCTGCTCTCTTCCCTCCAGTTCACCCTCTCCCTCTCCACCCTCTTTGTCATCACAGTTTGTCACTCTCTGCCCAGTGCCCGTGTTCCCTGCCCAAGTTCCTTGCCTCCATGGTTTCTGTCAGTTCTCGATTTAGCACAATCTCCTTTTCTCTTCCTGACCTGCACTTGTCACAGGTGGCTCTCATTTACCCTTTTCTTTCACATCTCTGTGCCCAATGGTCTGATTTTCTTGTTCAGCTTAGCCCAGCTTTTCCCATATGCCTTTGAACCTCATTATCTACTTTTCTCCTCTTCCACATCATGGCAGCCCTTTTTCTGTCCAGTTCAATGTTGTGTCACCTTTTCCACTCCTCCTTTCCTAATCCCTTCTTACCCACTGACTTCCAAATTCTACTTCCCTCTCACTATTTCACGTTTCCACCTCCATCCCCTCCTTCCTGGGCTCCTTATCAACATTTTTTTGCACTCTGACATCAACATCCACATCAAGCAGTCCCTGCCATGGTGCTGGAGCACATCAAGGAAGCACAGGAGAGAGTCTCCCCTTCATTTTATCCACAGTTTAACCAAAATCCAACTGTGTAGGAGATTACAGGTGAAATTCCAAAGGAAGTCCTGCCAAGTTCTTGGCTTTGACAAGTTCAGCACAGGCAAGTATCTTCATCACTTCCAGAGTTATACTAATAATCTCTTCAGAATGCTTACAATTAATAAAGGCTTTTCAAAAGAGCGTGCATCATTAAAGGAGCTTTTGCTGCCAGCACTCAAATTGCTGTAACTTCTCAAGAGAAAATTTGCCAGAATTCCTTCCAATGAGAACAAAATAACACGGTTTTATTCATTCTTGGTTTTGGGGAAAAAAAAAAACAAAACACAAACCCAAACAGGTATTTTGCTCATAATTACAGTCAGCCTCAGGCACACATCTCACCTGGAAAGCTGAAGTTCAAGTGACTCATGTTGAGCAGAGTTTAAAGTAGCAGGGAACTGCAACCAGTGAAAACACAGGCACCCTGAAGCTGTGCTGCAGCCAGCCTCTCCTCCAATGTTAATTATGTATTTTGCTTTTTACTTTGAGCTCAGGATTCTGGGTGTTGCAAATAAAACAGAGATGTACCAAGAGCTGGCTCTGTTGTAAAAGCCAGGCAGAAATGTCATCTGCTCTCCCCCGAGTGTGCTGCAGCTCGCGCTTCCAGAAAATATTTTGCTTTGTCTGAAAATAGTGCTTTTCTTAGAGAGCATCTAGGGCTGGTGAACTCTGTGTCTGTGATGCTGCATCCTCTCTTGTTCAGCCGAGTGGAAGGTTTTAGTGAGCTCTCGAGGCCAAATGTTTTTTAAGTTATATTTGCTGAGGCCCTGTCATGCTCTTACAAAAATCAAACAAAGGGAATACCACCTTTTAAAAAAAAAAAAAACCAAAACAGTACAAGGAGGAAAAAAAAAAAAAAAGTAGCCCTACATCCAGAGCCTTGTCCCCTCTTATCTCTGACAACATGTGCAAGAAGATGCACCACAGCAGCGGGGGGACGGGGTGGGATTATTGTATTAAGGCTCTATTTCTACCACGGAGCTCAGAAAGAGCTGTCAGAGCAGAGATGTTGTAACATGTCCCTTGCATTAGCAGGGTTTGGAAGCTCAGCTTAAAACCCCTGCCATCACGTTTGCCTCTTGGCAAGCCAAACACAGCGTGGCTCTTTGCTGTGAGAAAGGCCCGTCGAGCAAAAGGCTCTTGCTGCTGCACTCCTGTATTCCAAAATATACCATATTGCCCAAGTGCCTCTGAAGAAAGAATTGTTACAGCAAACTGAGCTGTAAGAAGTACAAAAAACAAACCAAAAAAAGTAGTTGTTTCCATCTTTCTTTCATTTTGCAGCATCCAACTCCCTGCCTTTGCAAGGATTATGATCTAAGAAGGTGCAACGTGCCTTGGTCCCAAAAACTACAAATGTGGACAAATGTTCAAACTCCATGTAAAATCAGAATTCTCAGTTTTAGGCAAAAGTCGAAGCCCAAATAAGAGCTTCCCCCTGAGATTATAAGTAATTTNCCCCTGGGACTGGACAATAGCAACAAGCCTGATGTCCAGAGAAGACAAAAAAGGCGTTCACAAGCAAGGTCAACCTCCTTTGGTGATGTGGAAAATCAGAGCAAGGAAATGAAATCAAGTCCAGACAATTAGACAAGGAAAAAGCTATGCATAAGGAATAAAAGAGAAGCCATCTCTATCCGAAAAATAACTTCTGGATCAGTGAAATTTTATGGATGTCCAGAGTATTCTGGAAAAATAGGCTTATTTGCAAGACAAATGTGATTATTTGCAATAGTTTCAAGTAGTTTCTCACATAATACTTACTTCCATCAGTTTCCCAAACAGAACTTATTTCAGGGTTACTGGTTCAGGTTCTGTCCTTCTGTGGAGTCTCAGTGAGAACCCATCAGAGCAGTTCTCTGAACAGAAACAGATTTTTTGCAGCATGGCAAACACAAGTGACTATTTTGTTGCATCTCAATTTATTCTGATTAGAAGCAATAGTTATTAAAGATACAAAACTCCCAGGGACTTTAAATGTCTTGAATTTTTGAACGCCATAAATCTCCAGGGAGGAAAGCTCTGTCTCCCTCCAGGCAATGTGGCAATTGCAAACAATTTAGAAGTCAGGATCCTTTTTTCAGCCAACTAAAATTATGAGCACTTCTATACCAATTTGAAATCTGGTCTCTATTGACTACCAGTGCACAAAGACACTGAAATTAGAAACATTCTTTTGAATTTGTGTTTGACTACAGGATTGTTTTGCTTACTGAACTTCCCCTACACTTTAGAAATAATAGATGAAGTTGATCAAAACAGCTCGATGCTCAGGAATCAAGATGAGTTTCCAAGTTGCACAAATAGGAATTTTTCACCTTTTTTTTTTCTCCCCACTCACTTGCAAATTCAGCAATAAAATTTATAAACAACGTTGAAATACGATAAAGAATAAAACCCACAATTTCATTTTCATTTCCAGCTCCACTGAGCAGAATTGCAAGAATTTATGAACCTGGCAGTCTTCTACACAGATTTCGCTCTATTTGCTTTATATTCTGAAATAAAATTACCAGAACGAAGCTTTTTCCTTTGCTGTTTGTGCCATCGTGAGTCCCTTCATGAGGGAGACTCTGGCATGCGTTGGATGCTCAGAAACCTCTCTCTACAAACACAGAATTTATCCAAAGGACTGCAGCCCTGGAGAGGGATCAAAGCACACGGAATCAAGTCGCAAAAGAACTTCTTGGCGTTTAAAATCAGTGGTTCAATAAGAATAGCTAATTCAAAACTGCAAGAGGCACCTCCCACCAGCTAAATCCTGGGGTTTCATTCCATTACAACCGGATTAAAAACTTATTTTAAACGTATTCTAAGAAAATTACTGCAATCACATCACAGCAAAGCATCCTGTTGGGTCACCCTGGTTCGGCCTGTCTCGATTTCAGCATCAAATTCCTTGGGTTAGTGTAATCAACTACAACCATCCTTCCTCCTACCTTTAAAAAAAAATCACTTAAAAGCAATCTTCATGTGAAAACATCTCTGGGGAGGACTCCTAGAAAAGCTTTTAAGTTGAGTTTTCGCCCTGATTCAGTCTGAAATATTTTCCCGGATTGCAAGCTAACTCCCTGGTTCTATTGAATTAAGCATTTCAATTTCAGGGTTTCAGGGGTGGAACGAACCACAGCACAAACAAACTCACAAAGAAGTTTTAAAAGCCTAATTGTAAAAATATTATCTTTTAAACCTTTTTTTTTTTTTTCCCTCTTAGTGACTCAGAGAAAATTCCACTCTTCTTTATGTAATCTGTGACTCCCATTGAAGTCATGAGCACGAGTACCCAAGAGGACATTAACCAAAACTTTGATGAAAGACATTGTTTGCAGAATTTGTAACAATATTGCATTTCATCCTTCAGCAAAGCCCAAAATAACCTTCAGAATCTTTGCCATTTCCTCTAAATCACTTCTTCTGGCAGTACCACATGCACAGTGCAGGGAAATAAACACCCCAAACAGTCACAGGTGGGAAATACAGCCAGGTCTCCTATGCATTTTAACACACTCATTAATTTAAATCCTAGTTTGTCGTGTCGTAGCTGGAAGTAAAGCTATGGGAGCATAAAACAGAACTCCACTCCTTCTTTCCTGCAGCCTGACCCTGACTGTGGCCACTTTTTCTGGTCTCTCACTCCTGTTTTACCCCAGCAAGAGGGTTCAGTGTCAGAACCCACGACATGCCTCTGTCTAATTTAGGGGACCTGACATCCCGAAATGGGGGTGCCCTGGAGGGCACTGCCTTTGATCTTTGTCCTTGGAGAACTTTGCCAACTCTGAGAGATGAATTACAGGCCACAAGATTTTAATATAAACATTAATAGTTAATTTGCACAGGGTGAAATGTAGTATATAGAATGTTAGATGATATGTACATGGGGGTAAAATATGTACAGGGGGGTTAAGATGGAGTCTAAAGGGTGTGGTCGCCTTCTCCTTCTTCTCCACTGTCCACCATATTCTTGGTGACGGGAGCACAGATTCATTGGTAGAATAGAGATAAGACAGGAAATTGCATGTCTAGAACAGGTTAGAATTAATTGGTATAAAGTTGTAAATNACAAATCCAACCAGAGGACAATACGTGTCATTATTTACAAATTTATACCAATTAATTCTAACCTGTTCTAGACATGCAATTTCCTGTCTTATCTCTATTCTACCAATCAATTCATGTCCTCGTCACGGAGAATATGGAGGACAGTGAAGAAGAAGAAGGAGAAGGTGACCACACCCTTTAGACTCCAGCTTAACCCCCCTGTACATGTCGTACCCCCATGTACATGTTATCAGATCTTTTATATACTACATTTCCCCCGGTGCAAAGTGACTATTAATGCTTATGTTACACTCTTGTGGCTTGCAATTTATCTCTTAGAGTTGGTAAAGCTCTCCAAGGACAAAGATCAAAGACAGTGCCCTCCGGGGCACCCCCATTTCGGGGTGTCAGGTGCCCTAAATTAGACAGAGACATGTCGTGGGTTCCGACAGTCTAGCACAGTTCAGCATCTCTGCAGGCAGCTGAGTCTGGCTTATCCCTGAAGAAGACCCCAGCTTGGAGCCTCTGAAGGGACATGAGGTTTACCCAGACATTCGGGACCTCCATAACTTATGTGCACTTTCATTTATCTTACAAAGCAAAGCAGAAACTGCCATCTCAATGTTACACAAGGAACAGACCGGGGTTCTACGCCTTCGTTAAAACTAACAAAGTTTAATCCTTCATTCCCCAGCTTCTACAAAGCACCTTTAATGATTAAGTTATAGACAACACAGAGGTAGGGACAGGGATCAGAACCAGCAATGTTTCTCCAGGAGTGTGTCAGCCTCCAGGGCTGAAAGCTGTGGATCCAGAGCATCGGGAGAAACGCTGGCCTCGCATTTTCCTCTGCAGAGCGATGGAGCATCAGCAAGGGTGTGGAAACGAGGGGACAAACGTGGGCTGACAGCTCAGCTTCCTGGGGAAATCAAAGGTATCTCCTCCTCCTTCCCAATCCATTATTTTTGACTCTTCAGTCACTTAAGAGGAAACAGCAGAAGCAGGAAACCAAGGGAACAGACCCCGTTAATTTCATGGCAAGGCGAAGTCTCATGATCATTTTGATCTCTTGTGTCACACTTGGGCTGGAGATTCATCCCTAGAGCGAAGTGGTCTGGACAGCAATGGCAGTGAAGAGTGCTGCAGAGGGAGCTTTCAGGATTCATCAGTTCTGGTGAAAACTTGGACAAGGCCACCACAGGGAGCTGCACGTTCCCCGGAACTAATCCTCACCAGCCTCATTTGCCTTTGGCTACGTCACAAAATAATCTGCTCCCAGGAAAGATAAAGCAAATCTGAACTCCTATTGAGTTCAAAGCACCCAAGGCATGACACAGGCCCTGCTCACACCCCTCAAGCCCCAGTGCTGCCTTTGTGGGTCCTGAGGTGGCCCATTGTACAGCTCACAGAAAATAAAGTGAAATCCAGATATTCTCACCATGTATTTCTGCTTGAAGAAGTTCACTACCAAATACATCATGTCCTAAGAGAAATATGTCTGAGGACTATCACACCAGCATCTTAAAGGAAAAGTGAGTTCTGCTGTGTACACACAGGCAGCCACAGAACTTAACGAATCTGTTTAATTTCTCATGCCCTAATTGTTTTTGCAGTAACCATCTGCAACCTACAACTCCAAGCTACCACAGGAAAAAAACCCCACTAATAATGAATGCCTAAGAGCCAGCTTGGAAATGCATCAAAAGCAGAAATATGTCTTAATAAGCCACCTGTCAAAAGTTCAGCATTTTAAAGAACACAGAAGCCAGCACAGTTCTAATGGGATCAAATAATTTTTCGGCTAATGGGTGATCTCTCTGTGTGTCCCCAGCTTGTGGCTGTCTCTGTTGTCCAAAGAGAACGTGGTGATGGGTGAGAAGAAGCTCTCGCTGCCACCCTGCAGTCCCACTGACCTCATGTGTTTGTCATTGCATGGGTGTAGCTCAGACTAGGACATGACCCATTGTACCCTGGGCTCAGTGGTGGAATTGAGCCTCCACACCAGAGAGGCCAGACTCCACCTGGGGGTTGTGGAAACAAGCAAACCTGAATCAGAATCAAGGCTTTTATTTTTTTTTTTTTTTTTCTCTTTTTTTAAACATTTATTTTTAAATTAATAAAGAAAAAAAACATATATCCCTTATGAATGAATGTTGACCTTTCTTTTGTCAAGCCTACAAAACAAATCCTAAAGATTCTCACTTGTTTCTCTCTTTCATAGTATCCATGTTCATAACTCAACGCCTTTGCCGTGCTAGAACTGAGAATTGAAAATGTCAGAAGTTAAAGAAAGAAGAAGTAATTTGAAAAATAATTCTGAGTTGACTGATGTTGTCGCACTAATGTGTTTTGTGATGAAATCGGCTACCTACAAACTGGAATTTGTCACTGCTATGCCTGACACACTCCATTCAGTGACTCTGGGTCAGCTGCATGCTGAGCCAGGAGAGAAAAATTGTGCCCACAGACATTTCAAAGGACAATTTTTTTATTCTAAAGTGGCTTGATTTTAATTTAAAGCAACAGTAGAAGCCACTATTGAAACAATTTGATGCTACAATTTCCAGTCAGAGCATTGAAAACTCCTCTCACTGCTTTTTGTTTAAATTGCTGAAAGAGGCTGTGGAACAGGAGAGGGAGCTGCAAAGGCTGCACCAGTCCCCATACCAATGTTCTGGACACGGAGGCTCCAGGATAAAACAAACAAACCAACAAACAAAACCCCTGAGTTTCTGAGTTACCTGTCTGCTGTCCAAAGGTACAGGGTGCAAGTGCAGCCCTCTGCCTGTGCTTCATGATGGCAAACTGAGAGTGCCAAGTGCTGAAAGGATCCTGCCTCTAAAATATGAATATTACGAGTACCAATGACTCAGGGCTGGGCTTGCTCCTCCCCGCAGCTTTTCACCATCTTTAATCACTTCTGGGGGAAAAACCCTTGGCCAGCAGATAATGAATTTCACCACAAGCATTTCTTCCTCCCCGTGGTGGCACCGGGACCACCAAGGGGTGTCTTTTTGATAAGCATTTAAGCAAATTATTTAATAATAAAGAAGAGTAAGTTGTGCAGGTTTTACTTCAACAACTAAAAGCATATTCTAGGCACATGTATTGAAACTCACTGAACATTTGAACAGCCACAGGTTTTTTGATCACCCTGAAATTCCCAGTATTAATCTCAGATGGAGAGGTGTGCAAACAGAGGAGTTTAGAAGTGATGTGTTTCATTTCTGTTTAAGTGGTTAAAAAGAAATTAAACTCTTTTCCTACGTGAAGATCCCAGATGCTAGATTTCATCTTGGCTTTTAAACTATGAAAATGTTGCCACTGCCTTAATCATAGCACCACGAAAACAGCCCAAAGATAGCCAAATGCTGTGGTTGATTCTGAAGTTTCTCCTCCGGACAAATTATCACAAAGGCTTAATTAGACACGCAACATTAAACTCAAGGTTTGCCTCTGAGAAACCCATTTCAATCCAGATAATTTGCTGCAGCACTTCAGTGTCAGAGACATGCCTTCCCTGACTGGGTGAGATGTGACCATTACAAAAGCAAATGTTGAAGCTAGCCATACCCAACCTGTAGAAATGAATGCTGTAACAGAGGCACCTGCATGGCTTTTTGCACAATAACAATTAGAGGGAAGGAAAGCTGGAGAAGCCAAGCCCTTCTTCTGACGCTGCATAAATCCATGTTAGTTTCCAGTTTGAAGCTCCAAGTACTTTTAGCCCTCTGTCTTCAATAATAGCAGACAAGGAAAAATTGCAGGGAGCAGCAGCAAGGTCAATTAGATGTCGGCAAGACAAATAACTAAACATTGCAACTCTTGAAACTGGAAGAAAGCAGCATAAGGCAACAGGAAGCTGACAGGGCTGACATCCATTTTACCATGCCTGACGTGGAATAATCATCTCTTTGAGGACAGCATGAGAGGGCATCAAACGAACCCAGCTGGCTCTCAGGTTCAACAAACCCTTACCAAACATGCAGACAAGCTGTGGAACCCCTCACCACAGGACACACCACAGGCTGAAGGTCTACTGGGACACAGGAAAACAATATGTTCCTGGAATTAAAAAAAAAACATTCAAATATATAGAAAACTGGCCCCACACTTGCTGCAGGAGCTGTCTGAAGTGCAGGTGGCTGGAATAGTGTTCTGGAGCAGGACACCGTGCATTTTTCAGTGTTCTTTCTCTAAAAGCCTGTGGTATGAGATTACCAAATGTCCCTGGCCTGTGCCCAGCACTAATCCAAGTGGATTGTATTAACTTGACCTCTTTGGGTGAAATGTTAGTTAACTGCAGTGGATTTGAGCTCCATTCTTCCCTATTACGAAAACAAACAACGTAAAAACTTCCTCGATGCCAGATTTATCTCATGCACATTATTCTGTTCTTACTGAGCAAATAAAGACATCAGACCTCTCCTTTTCAATATCCCCTGAAATTCTGTCAAGAACTAGAGGTGAATTAGCCACTTTTCTGTTCCTCTGGCTCTACCAACAGTGCAATCCCTGAGCTTGCTAGAACACAGACAGCTCTGTGAACACCAGGTTACCTGTTCATGCTGCACCAGTTCTGCCAGCATTTCCTATTTGAGACAGGTCTTTCAACTAATCCTCTGCAAAGAGGGCTTTGCTGTCAAAATCCCCTCTCTCTCTCTTTTGCATCTGAGCACAACTCTTGAACTTTTACTGGCTCTGTAAAAATTGCATCCTACAAACTCCCTAGCAGTCTGAGGCACCGACCCTGATGTATTCAAAGAAGGAATCTTTTTTTGCATTTATTGTTCATTTGAAGTTGTTCAAACTCTTGGTATTGTTGAGCTGTACCCCTGCTCCTTGACAGTTCTGTTTCCCAGCTTCTCTTTCCCAGACCTGTGTCTAAATTTGTCCTTTACTGGAAAGTTTAGCTGATCCAGGAATCTGCAATTTCTTCAAAGTGGTGTGCATTTACACAAGTCTATTAAAAAGCACAGCAAGAAAAATAATTCCAGATGCAGATGGTCCCTGATAATTCCTTAATGAAGAATGTGTCTATTTTAAGATCTAAGCTCCATACCATTTCCAGAGGAGACCACCTACATTTTTCTGAGTGCATTTCAGAGGAGGGTAGAACAAATCTGAGTCACTCACAGAGATCAGCACACCTGCACAACCTTGGACCAGACAAACAGACAGGCCCAAGGACTTTAATTTAATACATGCTCATATCTCCCCCTTAAATCCCTGACCTGAGCATTGGGGAAAAAAAGCATTTTTGCCCACTCACTTAACTTGCTGCTAATTCCACTTTCTGAAAGTTAGGATTTTACTTCTGCTGACCCTGAACTTCATCAGAGGAAAAGAAAACAAAGCAAAGGCCTTTTTTTTTTTTTTTGAAAAAAAAAAAGAGATAAATAGTAGGACACAGATTTGAAGGAATACAGTTTACTACCTTGCAGACAACAGCCGTGTTCTTACAGGCTGAATTCAAAATATCTGCAACCAACACCTCCAGCTTTCCCTCCCAATCTTAGTGGGCACAAAGGAGCTTGCCATGGCAGATTAACAACCCAACCACACAAATATTTGCAGCCAAGCAATGAAGACACCTGCCTGGGCCCCACAGTCCGTGTTTTGCCATGTAAAGGATGCCAAGGTAGTGCCAAACAGTGCCAAAGGATGCCAAGAGATGTTCAGGGACAACCTGGATGGGGCATTGAGCAACCTGGTCTGGAGGGTGATGTCCCTGCCCATGGCAGGGACTGGGAACAAGATGGTCCCTAAGGTCCCTTCCAACCCCAACCATCCTGTGATCCTAGAGCTCTGTGAGTGATGGCAACCTGAGAAAAGGTGCACCACACATCTTCCTGAGCAGCAGAGATGTAAGCAGCAGCCTGGGAGGAGGGCAGAGGCAATCAGGGAAGACCCATCCGCCACGCTCTCTCCCTCTTCCCTCCACTAATTAGCTCGTTGCCAGAAGCCCTCAGAAAAGACCCCTTCTGATGTTCCCAACCATCTGATCTTCTCGCAGCCTCAGAAAGCCCCAGCAGATCACCCCTACAGCCCCTTTCTGCCTTTATCACCTCCAAAGGATGGCTGCAGGCTGTGAACATAATGACACAGAGTTCAATAAGAAACCCACTCCCAGTTTCAGTGGCTGCCCCATGACTGCAGGCAGTCCCTGCCATCTTCTAAAGGTGCAGCTTAAAATGTTTGCAGCTATTTGATTCATCCCCTCTTGCAGCCATGCATTTATTGACTTCACTGCCAGTTTCAAACACAGGCCCTCCAGCAGGACCTACGAATGAGCTGACAGACCCTGATGTGTGCTGAGATACCTGTTATCATTCCTGCTAATTTAAATGCACCTCTTCACATCCAGTTTCAGACACTTTCCTTGCGGCAGTTAGCGCTGCCAGCGACCTCTGAGGAAGAGGTGGGGAGAGGAAGGCATGTATCGGTGTGTCTAGGCTGACAGACCATTTTGTCTCAGTTGTCACCACTCAGTCATTATTCCCTCCATCACAGGGACTTCTGAGCTAATCCCTTGGACCTGTCGCAGGTGCTGTGTCCCCTGGCCCACGGGAGGAAGTCATAGCCAAGGTTTTAAGGACAATAAGTCAAGACTTCTGGGATTACTTCCCTGTATAGCAGGCAACAGGGGACAAGACTCAAGTGAACACAATTAAAGCAGCAATGAATGCAAACATATGTCACTTACCTGTCTTAATTTTACTTTTTCCCTTGAAGGTTTTTTTCATAGTTTGGTGTTGTAGCATGTCCGGGTTCACAAGAAGAAGGATTCACACCTGGAGATAGGTGTGAAGGATGATTCCTTCCTAATTCCTCGTTGCTGCTTTATTTTTTCTAAGCTGCAAAGCACTATCAACCTGCAAACGCAACAGACATAAAATTTGTGTGTGCACCACGACATGTCAGAGGACATTCAGCCCCCAGATGCTTCACACTTCTCCATTAGCTCATTAAGCATCGTCTGTAGTGGTACTGAAACATTTTCTGAAGGCTAGAATAACTCATTAAAAACTGTGTCCAATCATCATAACACTTTTCTAGGGATTTCAGTGCTCTCCAGCCACGCTCTGTCAAATAAATTTGGTAGATGCCAGATTAAAACTGCACTGCAGCATGTTTTACCACATTGCTGCTACAGGACCTAGAATTTGAATCTGGTGTTCGGGCAACCATGACGGATTTACTGTAGTTTTGGTGTAATAAACTAGGTGGGTATGATAGCATCTGTACAGCTGCTAGAGCTATACTGCATTAACTGTGCCTTTTCTACTGCTTTATAATCTCTAAAAACGTGGGTTTGGGCCAGTGTTTTGTCGAATTGCCTTGCTCAGATGTGTTCTTCATGGCAAAAGAGTAATTTTTTTTTTTTCCGGTTCCAGCTGCTGGAACTGTACCATGAGCAGGAAGCACAACGTTCATGTACAAGCACTCAGGGCACCCTGCCAGGAGTTTGTGCTCCTTCTCCAGAGCCCAGTCCAGGGAAAGGTGGCTCTGCAGATGCCACGCCTGGTGAGGCGAAACCCGGTGATGCTGACAGAGTGAGCTGTGCTTCCAAGGGGCAGAGCAAGGCTGGGAGCCTGGAACTGGCTGGCTTTCAGGTCTCTCGTGGTGTTGCATCATCCTGAAGAAACCCTGCGGCAGAGCTGGGATTAGAGAGCTCCCATCTGCCAAAACAACACAAGAAATGTACAAACTCGGGGAAAACAATCCAACCTATTGAAGCCAGGTGTTCCCATTCACCCTTCAGGCCTGTGCCTCGTTCCACCTGTATCTCAAGGTGAGGGAGATGCTCCTGGGTGCATGGATTTACGTGGATCCATAAATAATGCATGTAAATGTATTCGTGTATTTACGTGGATATTTTCTTTTCATTTACATCTGTATCTTCTTTCCAGCCTTCAGAACTTATCCAGGCCTCCCTCCAATGCTCACTATGAAGACATGCAGTCATATGACTATAATACTACGTGCTGGAATGTATATTCATTATATTTGGGTGAATATATAAATATATATATATTTATCATGAATACATGATTGGTGCTCCAGCCACGCTGCATTGCACAGGCAAGAAAGAAGTGACCTGCCACTTGATGAGCAAGAGAAAAGTGGAAATGCATGACTGCAGCTGAAATCAGCTTTAATCTTGTGCATGCCATGGCTTGGCTGGCGCAGCAGGGTCAGAGTGGGGTTGCCAGGTGGGATCCCACTAAGGATTCCTTTGTGACTGGGTTACTTATGGGCATAAAATGTCGTGGAAAGCTCCTTCCTGACCATTAGCAAGAGGTGGTCTGGTGCAAAAGGAAACGTTTTAGCCAACCAGAGAACAGTTCATGTCTTTAAAGTTGGGACAGAACTGAAGCTGGGGTGAGAAAAAAGATCTGGTAATGAAACTTCCTCCTAAGGTTTTGAAAACCAAGGCTCAGTTTCCTGCTCTCTCCCAGAGCACATCCCTTGGTCCAGATCAACAGGCACCAAGCCTGGGATCCATTTCTCTCCATTTCAGTGCCCATATTTACGCAAGAATTTCATTACCAGTGAAAGAATAGGAGTGAAAGGAAGAGGTTTAAAACCAGAAGTGAATTCCGCAGCAAGTCTGGCCCTAAAATTCGTGTTCATGAACAACAAATACAGAATTCACTCCTTCAAAGTGATCCAAGTGGTGGGAAAGATGCTCTACTCATCCTCCAAACCAGCCCTGGGAATACTGGGGACTCATGGACAGCTAAGATACTGATATATGTAGAGTAATACTCTTCATTCTTTCTTACTCCCAGCAGATATTTAAGTAAAAATATAATTAGATACGAAAAAGATAAAGATATCTAAAAACAAAGAAAGAGAAAGAAAGAAAAAATAGGAAAAGGAAAAAAGAAAAAAGAAAAAAAAAAAAAAAGAAAAAGAAAAAGAAAAAGAAAAAGAAAAAGAAAAAGAAAAAGAAAAAGAAAAAGAAGAAAGAAGAAAAAGAGAAAAAGATTTAAAAAAAGAAAAAGAAAAAGATTAAAAAAAAAGATAAAATGGCTTGTCTGGTATGGGTTACCTTTGAGTAACTGCTATTTTCTTGGATTCCAAAAATGATGATTCACTCAATACACTTCTAATTGACACCTGTGGTGCTGGGTACCATTAAGGATGTGTGAATGATGTACATTGGCTTTTTCTTCCTTACATCTGCCACTCAGAACTTCCCTCCCAAAACCTTCCTGAGAGACAGGACACGACTAACCTGGCCACTGCTGCCTTAGTACTGCCTGAAAATAGTCCTTTGTCATTCAAGGACCTTCATTTATTAGACAAGTTATTAGATAATTTATTATTCCTTGTGAGGTGTCTTCTTGCTCTTTGTCAGGATTCTCTTGGAGAATTTGATGTGAGGCACGTCCAGAGCTCACAGTTTAAACAGGCCAGAACCAAAGCTGGACATGTGCTTTTATGTGTGTATTTCATGTGTTTCTTCACTGAGATAACCTCTGTACACTGCTGGAGGGTCTGGACAGATGCTTGAAGGGATATTTTATGTGCACACCACACGGCAGCCCAACCCCTGCGGACCCTGAAGTTCCTGCAAGGGGAGAGCTGTGGGTGATTCGTTTGGAATTGGTGGACATCAGGAAATTTCCCCCAAGGACACGTTCAGAAGGAGCAAGAGGCAGCTCCCAGGTAGAACAAGGAGGTGGGATGAGGCACAGAGCAGTGGTTACCTCAGTCCTCAGCGTGGCCCTGGGCCTTCTGTTCCTCCTGTGCTCTAGAAAACCTCCAAATCTGGTAAATCCGGTCAAGTTTGGCTAGCAATGGCTGCCTGGCCTAAAGGAACTCTCTGAGAGCATTTCATGAACTATTCATCGCCAGTCAGGCCTTGGCTGATAGTTTGCACCACTTAGGGTCTCAAGGAACAACATCCTGGAATTGGATCTTCTCCCTCTCCCCATTTTAGTGAACCAGGGGCTGAAACACAACAATTTGTACTTCAACGAACAGAAATTCCATCATTTGCTGTGTTTGATGTGTCAATACTGCTGAGAAAAACTCACCCTCGAGGGAAGACCCTGGTGATTACTTTCTGGTGGGTTTCAACATCACCTTGTGGACTTTGTCTAAGCAATCAAAGCAGAGCATAAAAATGTACCAAAATAAAGCACTGAAAAGGAGAGGAATCTATTTCAGAGTCTAAGAGGAGAACTCAGCCTTGGGAAAGAAAAAAACAAACAAACAGGTTGAAATACTGGCCTGTCTGAAATTGGTGACAAATCTCCCTCTGCTACGCTGCCCCCACTTGTATTCTAATATTTCAAAGGAAAATTGATTTTCCTAGCTTTGCTATTGACATGATGCTGATAGGGTAATAAGGAACTATTCAGATCCAGCATACCTACTCACACTGTGCCAACCCCACTTAGCCCTTCACAACCAGAGGGAGGGAGAAAGTGGCAATTGTTAATAAATTTCCTGCACAGATTTATTTTACCTGCTGACATTTTGAGAAGCAACTCGATCCTCATACCCTCAAATCCAACTGTGCCTGTGGGACACGACCAGTTTGCATTAAATCATGAAATCCCGTTCTGGCTCGAAGAGGATAATCACAATTTGTGTTTAGGAAAATGGGTGAAGTCATTGGGGTTATTAGTAACAAATGTGTGACTACTCAAGCTTTTCAAAGACCCCTCTGTGTTCTCTCCAGGAGGGTTTGGGTTTGTGCTGCCACTGTGCCCTCAGGAAAAGCTGTGTGTATGACATGCAATACACGCTGTTCTGACCTGTGTCCCGTTTGAAAACCCAAGTGCTTCCTCCTTCCCCGTGTCCTACACTCAAACTCTCTCCTTCCCACGCGGAGCTTCTCGCATTTTGGGGTTTAAACGAGCTCAGAATAAAGGCAGCATGTTCTGTTGAAAAAGTGGTCACTAATGAAGCGTGGTCTCCGTGATGAGTCCAACATTTCCACACAGCCATGCTGGCTGTACAGGGGTTATTTCCTACATCACACACCAGGGAAAATGTGCTGTCTCAAGCCATGCCGTGAAATGCAAATTATTGTCAGTTTTTAATTTCTTAACATCAGTCATGGTACGTATCTAACAGTACTGCCATCTCAGTGTTTTATGGGATATTTTAAAAACTTGGTGCAAGCTTACTTATCAACAGAAATAAGCCAAGAGGGTGGAATGGAAACACTGCCTTGCCCCTGATTCTGAAGAAAATGTCGTAAAATCCGTGTCACAAAACACCATGAGGGTGTGAACTGCTGAACTGCCACCCAGGTGTCACTTGATCCGAGGCACCAGGACCAGCAACACAGCAGAAGGGTTGGGTTGTGTCCAAAGGCTGGGAGCTCCTGCACAGCAATTTCCACCAGAAAGCAGGTAAATGGGCGTGTTCTCCCTCATACAACCCCAAAACAGGAACAGAGTGGGCCTCGTTGATAGATTTCACATCCTGGGTTGTTTTCCTTCTTCAATACAACTGACAAAAAAGCTTGGATTTGAGTTTCTGGTTTTGTTTCACCCATCTGTCCAACCCCCAATTGGTAAAACTCTCATCAGTGAAGCTATAAATGATGGTCTGTATTTAACTGGTGGCTCTTTCTGCTGCCTGTAGCCTACTGTGGTAACAAGAGAGTGGCAGGAGACGCAGGCAGCTGCTCTTCTGGGAAAGGAGAGGGGAAAAAAAATCTTTATATATTTGAGGAACAAAATGAATTGACAGTGTCTTTTCACGTGCTACTTCTGCCCCGGACTGACATGGGGCAGGGAGAAACATTCTGGCACCTTGTTCTAATAAATCTTCTTCAGTTTTCTCATGGACACAGCACATTGTAATTTAGAAACTTGGCAGGGAGGAAGCCCAAGTGCAACATCTTCAAAAGGCCGTGGCTTTAGTGAAAATACAAGTGAATGAGCTTGGCTCGAGTACAAATACGAAATGTATTCCTGGACTGTAAGAGCTACGGCATTGGCTTAACCTTAGCACCAGTCCTGCTTGTCCAGAAACCAGGAGGGTTTTGTTTTGTTTTAATGTATAAGATCAAAAAACACCAATAGATTGCACTCCCTGCCAGTGGGTGGAAGTAATATCTCGAGCAGCTTTGCTGCCAGTGTAAAGGAATTGCCGCACTGTGGTGCATTTCTGGGTTAGGTGAGTTAAAATTCAGGTGCTGTGGTGGGTCTTTTATCTCCACATCTGCAGCACGGTGCTGCAGCTTTACTTCCTTGTTTTCCCTACGTGTTTCTTGGGTTTGTTACTCCTCTGGTTGCTTTTCACAACTTTGCCAGTGGATGGACACTTGGGGCCAAAACCATCACACAGACTTCTGGTTATAAGGGGCGCTGCCTTTATGCAGAAGACATGAGAAACACACACTCCATAAAACGCTTTTTCGACAGGGTTTTCCTTCCCTCCTCCATCCCTTACACCAGAGGGGGACGGGGAATGGTGTGGCTGAGGGATGCCCAGATGTGAAAGCAGGATGGTGGAGTCAGATTTACTTTCCCTTTCTCTTTCAGAGGTATTTGCTTCGTCCAAAAATTGGAACTCTGGGTGAGATGGATGTTGCTGTGAAGGAGCAGTAACTGATCTGTCAAGTTTGCCGAGTGTTTCTGTGCCACCCAATTTGTTATGCTACAAAACAGAGAATGCTTTATTTCAAAATCCACAACATAAATGTTTTTGCTGAGAATTTGGATCCATGCACATGAACCACTGTGAATTAGCTCATTGTGTCCCCCCTCCCTGCCCCTGCCACTGAGGCAGACTTTGCTCTTCATTCCCTTTTTCAGTGCCTAATAATTTTAATGGATTTTGCTGTAGCTTCCAAGGACTAGTTTGAGACAATCACACTGATGCCAGTTCTGACCTAGATCTGAGGGAAGTCCATAACTCAGTAGCCACAAGTCCAATTTCTCAATAATATGCCAAAATTAATAGTAATTTTAAAAGAGTTTTTGGAAGACTCCAAATGTCTGTTTTCTCCAGAACGTGTCAAATCTGGGAGTGGAAAACCTTGTGTGAAGCTGCAAACACATTCAGAATCTGATTCCACCACAAATCTCACCTGTGCCAAGTTAAGTTACAGATTTTAATCTTTGCATCCTGCCTCATGCTGGGTGGGTATCATTTAAAGGCCAGTGGAAGTACCTACATGAAACAGCTTAAACAAGTATCTGAATGTTATTTCATGCCAACAGACCCACATGTCACCCTTAGTTCTCACTCCTGAAAGTATGAACAATTGTCTGAACATTCCTTAGGGCGTCTTTTCCATGAAGGACTAAGTGTGGTTGGGTTATGTCATCACCTAGAGAAAACTCCCAGAGGCTTTGTGCTTGATGTGGTCAAGAGAACCACAGTTCTTCTACCACCAGAAGTGAAAATATGAGCTTGCCTACCTTGTCTCTGGAAGAAAGAGGCAGTGTTTTAATATTGGGGTTTTTTTTAAATGTAATTCCTTCTTCCCTCCCTGTAGGAGGACCTGATAACACCTTGTGCTCGAGGCTACACCAAATTTTTGGACATGATGCTAAGGGGTGAAATTCCCAAATTGCCATGTGGTTTGGTGGAGTTAAGATTTTGCATTTAGGTGTTATCTATTGTTACTGGCAGCATCCCTCTTTTTTTTTTTCTTTTTTTTTTTTTCCTTTTTTTTTTTTTTTTTTTTTTTTTTTTTTTTTTTTTTTTTTTTTTTTTCTTTTTTTTTTTTTTTTTTTTTTTTTTTTTTTTTTTTTTTTTTTTTTTTTTTTTTTTTTTTTTTTTTTTTCTTTTTTTTTTCCTTTTTTTTCTTTTTCTTCTTTCTTTTTTTTTTTCCTTGTGTCCCCCAGTGCTCTCCAAGACTGGAGTCTCTAATGGCGCCAAACACAAAAGGACTGCTTTCCACCCAACAGAACAAAAATCAGCCATGCTGGTGGAGTCCCCTCAGGGAGCCAAGTGCTGGTCTCAGCAGCACAGATCACAGCCATGCTGCATTTGTTGGTTCTACTTCTTTTGACTAATTTATTTCATTTTGAAGTGTCACTGTTGGTCAGTGGCCCACAGGCTGCTGCTGAGCTCAATCCTGGACTTTTTGAGGTGTGTGGAGTCTTGTGTATCATCTTAACACCACGCCCATCTCACAGTGCTTTTGGGACACCATTCTCACAGTAAATGTCAGTGGATCACTCACATTACAGGCTTTCCTCTGCAGCCTGGATTGTGCCAGAAGTTTGCAGGCAGTTGACTGTGTGTGCTTTGCTTTCCACTGTCGTGGGGTTTTTTTTCCTTTCTTTTCCCCTTTAGAGCCTTATCTCAGGAAGATGCAAACAGAAATAAAACACAAGGCCCTGCAGGATCAGACTGAGTAACTATTAGCTTGATGAGCTAGATTGCTTGGAGGAGGTTGTTTTTACCAGGGCTCAAATTGACATCTGCCAGGTCTCTCCTCCCCCTCCTTGGATCAGCTTCAAACAGCAGTTCTTCCTGTGTCTAAGAAATCAAGCATTTTAAGATTAAAAAGCTTTAAAATTGCCTCCAGCACAGGCTTACCTTGCTAAATCAGCACAGGCTGAAATGGACAGACCAACTGCTGAACTCTGTACAGCACTTCCCATCCTGTGGGGGACTGCTGAGCACTGCTGGCTGTTGGCTGGCACCTTGCAGGATTGGATCAAAAATGATACAGAGATAAAGGAAAGATGCTGATTGTAAAGAAACTCTTAGGAGGAGCTAGTCTGAGTAAATAAAATAAAATAAAATACCAGTCCCACCACACGCTGAAAATCAAACTTCACTTGCTTTGTACAATATCAGCACATGTTTTAAAATACATATTTTTATGGTCTTTGAGGGTTTTGCAGCTTCCATCATCTTGTTCACTCATGGAAAGAGTGACTGGGCATATATTGCTCAGGGTGGGGATTTCCAGTTTGGATAAGAGTGAGAGGGGCTGTGTTTGATCTTCTTCACAGAATTTCATTTTCTAGTCCAGGAACAGGGCAAGAATTATCTTCTGCTTTCTCTCTGCAGAGTGATGACTGTACAGTTACTTCTGCTTCACTTTCTCAATGCAGCAATGATGCAATAGAGCTCGAGCTCCTCCTCGTCCACCCTAAAACCATGAGGGTGTTGAAAGCAGGGTATTGAATTCTCCACACTCAGAGCATGTCCAGTCACCTGATTCCTTTCTTTAAAAAATGCTCTGTACCAGAAATGTTTTTCTGAGCTACTGGTAAAACCAAGGAATTGTGCAAGAATTGTGAACGGAAAAAATATGTGGTGAAAATCACAAGGCAACGTAAGCTCGGCATTGAAAAGGAAATTGAAAAGTTACTGTTCTCACACTGTAATTCACTTGGTTTGCTTCAGTCTCATGCAATTTTACTCTGAGTTTATTACTTTGGAAATAGACAATCAATCTCCTAATGCTTTTTAAATTATGATTAGTAGCCAACTGAAATCTAGTAATGAAGTTCTATAATATAGGAGGAGTCAGTAAAGATATTGTGCTCTCAGCCTTGGAATGTGTATTTAACTTGAATCCTGACTAACAAACAGAGCTTTTATCACAGTATATCACACAATAGTTTTTAAATGTGATCAGGTTAACATTGCTTTTGAAATCTTCATGTTGTGCTTAAATATTTCTTACATTCAATTTCCTAGTAGTTGTTCAGTACAAAGCCCTCAAAATCTGTTTCTTATTAGACTTGCAAAGTTTATATATTCTCCCTAACCAGGTTCAAGTTTCAGCTATGTTGTACTGTAATTTGGGAGGGTTTGGAGGGGTGTAAGTGTGCTTTGAGTTTCTCTTCTCTTCTCTTCTTTTTTTTTTTTTTTTTTTTTTTTCCTTTTTTTTTTTTTTTTNGAGAGGAAGGAAGGAAGGAAGGAAGGAAGGAAGGAAGGAAGGAAGGAAGGAAGGAAGGAAGGAAGGAGAGAAAACATGGATTTTTGAAAACATGCATTTTTTCTGTCATTGTATGGTAATATCAGGAAAGAAGGGTGAACCCTGAATACGTGCACATACTGTGCCCTAAAAATAGCAGGGCTACAAAGAAGACAACTCTTTTTATGCCCTGGAACCCTCCTTTCTTTGCAGACCACAATATCTTCCCAGAGGGAAAAGAATAATAATTCAGAAATAACTTCTGTTGAGTGAGAAGATTTAAAAGATATGTTCTAAAAAGATGTTTCAGCTAAGCTGTTTTTTAACGGTGAATGGTTGAAGTAAATTTTAGAAGCAGGATGGTGCCTGAAGAGCTATGATTAAAGAGAAATCTGTGTCAATAAGCTCTAACAGAAGGAAACGAAACACCCTAAGGGATTAAAAAATCTNTTTTTTTTTTTTTTCAGTGACCTTTTATTCATGTTAATGGATGGATGAAAGAGAGAAAAAAGAGAGAAAGAACAGGAGAAAGAGGAGAGAGAAAAGGAGAGACAGGGATAGACTCAGAGATGAATGGGAAGGGAAGCAAAAAGACAAGGGAAAAAATAGAAAAAAAATAAAGGAGGAAAAGGAAAAGGAAAAGGAAAAGGAAAAGGAAAAGGAAAAGGAAAAGGAAAAGGAAAAGGAAAAGGAAAAGGAAAAGGAAAAGGAAAAGGAAAAGGAAAAGGAAAAGGAAAAGGAAAAGGAAAAGGAAAAGGAAAAGGAAAAGGAAAAGGAAAAGGAAAAGGAAAAGGAAAAGGAAAAGGAAAAGGAAAAGGAAAAGGAAAAGGAAAAGGAAAAGGAAAAGGAAAAGGAAAAGGAAAAGGAAAAGGAAAAGGAAAAGGAAAAGGAAAAGGAAAAGGAAAAGGAAAAGGAAAAGGAAAAGGAAANGAAAAAGAAAAAGGAAAAGGAAAAGGAAAAGGAAAAGAAAAAGAAAAAGAAAAAGAAAAAGAAAAAGAAAAAGAAAAAGAAAAAGAAAAAGAAAAAGAAAAAGAAAAAGAAAAAGAAAAAGAAAAAGAAAAAGAAGAAAAAGAAAAATAATGTAAATAAGGAGAGGAAGGAAGGAAGGAAGGAAGGAAGGAAGGAAGGAAGGAAGGAAGGAAGGAAGGAAGGAAGGAGAGAAAACATGGATTTTTGAAAACATGCATTTTTTCTGTCATTGTATGGTAATATCAGGAAAGAAGGGTGAACCCTGAATACGTGCACATACTGTGCCCTAAAAATAGCAGGGCTACAAAGAAGACAACTCTTTTTATGCCCTGGAACCCTCCTTTCTTTGCAGACCACAATATCTTCCCAGAGGGAAAAGAATAATAATTCAGAAATAACTTCTGTTGAGTGAGAAGATTTAAAAGATATGTTCTAAAAAGATGTTTCAGCTAAGCTGTTTTTTAACGGTGAATGGTTGAAGTAAATTTTAGAAGCAGGATGGTGCCTGAAGAGCTATGATTAAAGAGAAATCTGTGTCAATAAGCTCTAACAGAAGGAAACGAAACACCCTAAGGGATTAAAAAATCTGAATTTAAAAAAAATCTAACAGAGTTCTTATATCAGTCTCACTTTTCAGTCTTATGGTAGTTTTGATCCCCTCCTCCCACACAACATTAACCTGTGTTCATTTAACAAATTCATCTGCACTTCCAAAATGGCACAGAAAACGTGCTGGAAAGAGATCCATCTTTGGTAAAAGTGGAATTTGAGGTCAGCACTAGTAAAAATCCAAGCATACAAAAAAAATTCAAGTCTCCCAAACTTCCTAAACTGCAAAATTTCCTTGAGCTTGTTTTTCTGCCAGATGGGGTTGTTAAATTAACAGACCTTGAGCTTCTGTTTCGGAAACATCGGGATAACTCCAGCTCAGGTGTTGGCTCGTGGTCGCATACAAAACAAATAAAAAATGCATAAGAAAAATAAAAAACTTCCAGCTCATTCAAATTAGCCCTATTCAATGCTTGGATGAGGAAGGAAATGATGGCAGAGAAGAAGGAGAATTTGGGACATCATTCCGTCCCTCCTTTAGGAAACTGAAGCCAAGGAGAAGCGTCTTTCAAATATCAATACAAAAAACAAAAATGAGCAGTTCAGTGTTTTTAAGGCCAGATCTGAAGTTATCTACCTAAGTGACCTGTCATGCATTGTCAAACACAGCCAGCGAGCCAGATCTCCAGCCTTCTGCTGCGTTATACAGTGTATTTGAGTTAGGTCTCAGCTATAAGTGCTCCACTTCCACGGATATTTAAACCAGCAAGAGCATGTAACTTGGAAAAAAGTAAACAAGTAGTATGGGAAATCCACCGAAACAGATTGTCTGTCATTTCACTTTTGTTCTATTTATTCTGTCTGTAGTTCAAACCTCATTTTTCTACAGCTTGCCTAAACAAGTTCTGGGTTGTAGCTGCGACTTCCTCAGCACAGGAGAAAAATTTCAGCTCGTTATTCTTAGGGGAAAAAAAAAACCCAGTGTGTTGTTTCTGAAGAGTATTGGAGCCATCTGTAAGGACAGAATGTGTCACTGCACATTAAGGAGCTCAAGGATCAGGCCCTGGATACTTCCACAGAGTATTTTGATTGCTTTGGTAGTTATTTTGTTATGACATTGCTGCATGTGATATTTCAGCTCAATAGAAACACGGGAATAAAATAACTTAAATAATCGTACTCAAAAGGTTAATGGAGTGAATTGTGGCAGCACCTCAGCCATATCTGTCATACTCCTGGAACAGAGCTCTTTCTCTTGTTTGCAGTGAAGGGATAATATGTTTTAGTGTGCTTCAGGCTCAGGCAATACACTCAGGGAGACAAACTTCAACAAACCAACCAACCAAAGAAACCTCGCAAGAGGAAACCATCCTTTAGCATGGATAAATAAGAGAAGGTAACATAAGCAGCAATTAATTATTTCCATGACTGAAGAGATGAACCTCATGATCAGATCTGAGCAGCCTGGGGTAGTGTCCCTGCCTATGGCAGGGGGGTTGGAACGATTAGAGCTTTAATTTCCCTTCCAATCCCAACCATTCAAGGACGCTGTGATCCCATTCTGTGATTTTTCCAACACTCCTTGCCTTGCAGAGTGCACGTGCAGGAGCTCAGCTGAAGTTAGCAGGAGTGTTCTGAGGAACCAGAGTCAAAAAAAGGTCTGGATTTGCCGAGATGTGAAACATTTAAGTATTTCCAATTCAAATTTCCTTTATTTAGAGTGCGCCTGTGCTTGCCCGGCTGTGCTCCAGGACAGCTTCACATAAACTGGAATTTAGGGGGCCCTGGGGCTTTTAATGGAAGGTCTTTGGTTGCAGGGGTGTTGGGGTGCTGTGTGCCACATCCAGCAGCTCCAAAACTGTGACAGCATCATGCAGTCAGGCAGGGAGTAATTACATTTAGACAGCCACAACCCTGAGGCCTCCTGCCCTATGATTTCCAAGGTCATACGCTTGAAGTAGAGGATATGTAATTTTCCTGATGGTTTAAAATGGAAAGTTATTTGATACCTCCTTCTTCTAAAAGGGAGCAAAAAATATGGGAGTGGTGAAGTTGTTGAGCACAGCCTCTTCCAGTCCACAATTGGGAACAGATTCCCAGACTCCTTTGATGGTAGGAAGGCTCATTGAAGGAACAGCTGTCGTTGTTCCTGGGTTCACCAAAGATAGCAGCAGCAGCAGCCACAACTTCCAGAAGAGATTAATGGCATGGCAGAGAGGAGGAAATATCTCCTCCTGCAACAACAGCAGCTGCCATCTGCCGGCAAGGCAGGAGGGGCTGGGAGCCTTCTCCAGGCTCCAGGCTCCATCCAGGATGGATCCAAGCAAGGAGCCTGGATGAGACCTGCAAAAATAAGATACAGTGTCTGCCTTGCCCGGTCAAACTGTTTTTGTGGTTTGGAATATGCCAAGCCTTCCTGGAAATGAAATGGAGCCGTGGTTGTACCCTTCGCGGGTGAGATGTGAGGATGGGGTACACAGGGTCCTCTGCTCTCTGGTCCTAAACACTCGGGGATGCCTTACATCAGCAAAAATAGGGTATAAATTTTTCTTTTACTGGTGGGAAGAATGGAGAGAAAAGAAGAAAAGTTGAGGAAAACTGATATTGGGAAACTCAGCATTTTCTGAGTTGGATCAGCTTTAGGAAGGGAAAGACAGAGACAGCAGGAAGGAAAAGAGGTGCTGTAAAATAAGAATAGAGGAGGCAAGGGTAAGAGATATCTTAAGAATCTTTTTAAAGTAAACTCTCAGAAGGAGCTCTCTGTGGAAAGAGAGGTATGGTCCAAGGTTTTCAGCTCACTGGGAGGGTGACAGGGTGCAGGCAGCCTTGGAGCAAGGCTGTGGCAGGACCAATTGCCTCAAGGGCAAGTTGTGGCTCAGGGAACTGGAACAGTTACAGCTCAGCTCCCTGCCTACACAAGAGCTCTGAAAGCAGCATCTTTCAACTTCCACCTCCCTCACCCTTCCTGCACAACCTGGGGTTATGTTGCTCCACAGCCCCAGGAGCCCCAGCTGCAATGTCACACTCTGTTGTAGGAAAACAGTCTGTCATAAGTCATCATGCATTTTTTCAGTGTTTGTTTTGTGGTCAAAACCCTTGCTTACAGTTTAAACATTTGCCCCAGAGCACCTCCTGGACTTAAGGAGGGTCAGCTGTTACCCCACCGTGCACGACCCCAGGGGATGTCTGAGGAAATCTTCAGCCTCTGGTTGTTCCTGTCCTCAGCAGCTTTAGTGATTCACAAAAGGGATTCAGCAGCAGTGACATATTTCTTCATTCCTGTGTCAGACTCGTGGAGCCTTGGTGCTTGCACAAGTTCTTGCCTTCTCAACCCTCAGACCTCCTCGGACCCAGAGGCTTGCAGCCCTGGCAAGCAAAGTGCACAAGTTATGAGCTGTCACAGCCTTTCTTGTGGCTATTTAACTGTCTTTCCTGAGGTAAATCAACCACCCCACAACGTGATTATAAGGCCACCTTCCAAGAATCTGCTAATGAATTCCTCCTCAACACCTAATGATTTACCTTCCACGGCTTTTACTGAAATTTAAAATTGCTGTTTTAAAGGGAGGGGCACGGAGGAATGAGAACCAAGTCATGCACTGAAGACCCTGGAGATCAGAGTCAGATGGAGAATGCAGGAATTCCTGGCTCTTGTCACTGCATTCATCCCTGTCTGTCCTTCTCAACCATTCCTTCTCATTTCTATATAAAAATAAAAACCTTCCCTTTATGTTTAGAAACTCCACTACAAGAAAGTGCTTAAAATGGCCACCTTATTTCCTTGAGAGGCAGAACTAAATTGAAAGGTGCCATTTTCCTCGTGTCACTGAAATAAGCTCTTCAGAAACATGAAGACCACAATGAGGCCTTGGAAGCCCAAGAAGAAAAAACTCAGCAGCAGCTGTGGGACATGTTCTCAGCTCACAGGATGGTGTTCACCAAACCTTTCACTGAACCATGGAAGATGCTCTTTTAGGAATATTATTGAAGAAAAGTGTTAAGAAAATAAGAGAGAGGACAGAGATGCAAGGATGCAGGAAGTGGGGAAAAGATTTTTCTCGAGCCCTGAATTTTTGAAATGCCAGTGAAGTTTGGGGATGGAACAAGAAATAATGCTGCTGATATACTCTGTTTATCCACTCCACGATGCATCTGATCAGTGTTTTTTTGTATTCTTAATGAGCAAATATTTGTTCAAACTCATCTGGCCGCTGGTAAATTCCTTCTATCAGAATTTTCATCCTTTCTGTCAGCTTAATACTGAGAAGGATTGCTGTGAGGTTACAGCAGCTTTCATTCGGCCCACATTGTGACAAGGCCTGTGCCCTGCAGCATTTGCAGAACCTCCACTGTGGGCACCACGAAGCAGGGCAGTTCCACACAGCACCTTCATGGGATTTCATAATTCCTCATGAAATGGATTCTCAGTGCTCCAGCATGGCCAAGATCATGTTCTGACTGTGGGCTGCAGGCCTCTGTGCTCTTCAGAACAGTTGTTTTAGGCAGTAAATTGTTGTGTCTGTCTGCAAACACCACGCCGTGCAGGTGAGGGGGACCGGTCCCACAGCCAGGGGTCCAGCGAGGAGCCACCTTCCAGGGAGTCCTGCAGGGAATTGAGGATGCTAAAGCAAAACCCACATTTCTCCTTTGGGATCTCCACGCAGGGTCTTCCAGCCTTCCCTCTCCACACACTGGTAACTTGCTGGAAGAGGAAGTGAGGCCTCTTTTTGTAATATCTGTGTGTGCATGCAGGATCCCTCACTCTGTTCCCACAGCCCTGGTGAATGTGTGCACAAAAGTGGCGCGGTGACTCCTGCCAGCCCCAGTGACAGCCCAGCCCTGCACAAAGAAACGGGTAAATAATGAAGTCTGGGAGTAAACTCTGGCAGGGGACCAGGCCTATAATTCCACTTGGCAAGATTATCCAAGCCAGCAAGGAAGGCTGACTTTGTAGCATAAACAATTAACTGTGGTGCTAAAGGATCTACCACATGCTCCATCACTGGCCAAGGAGGATGGGGGAAAGCAGAAATGGTTGATGTCTTCCAATTAATTTGTTCTCTGCAGATTATTCTGCTTTGGGATTTGATGGATTTGTTTTGCTTTATTAACAGATAGGAGAACACACAGGAAAGGGAAGAAGCAGTGCATCCTGTGTCTCAGCAACCGGGTTTTTCTGCGTGCTAACTCTTCTGAGTCTCAAAGCAATATTTCGTTTGTTATGAGTGAACTTTATCTTCAAAGAAAAATCCAAGCAATCTAATTAATAGCTGATATTCAGAAACAATGGAAGGCACTTTTCCACTGACATCTTGGCAAGGAAATGTGTAAACATAGGGACTGATGGAGATTGCATATTGAATTATCCACTGATTTAGAGAAAGACCCTTCTTGATACTGCAGTAATATCCTTCATAATTATTTAATGAAGAGGAGGGCTGATTCATTTAGGAAAAAGAAAATTCAATCCATATTTTGTTGTTATGACCTTAGTAATGACTTTTGACAAAGATTTAGTATCTGAGCTTCAGGATAGTTTTCTGTTTTATAAAACTTCCTTATTTTTGCTGGATTTTGACTTGTCCCTTTTCTAGAACGTGCTAATTACTACTATGCACTAGTCTAAGTACTTCCTACTTTGGAACTCCTTAAGTTATAGAATGAATTTCAAGTCTTGTATGGCTAATTTGAACAAAGACTGCAAACTTTCTCTCTGTGGAAGTTAGTTTAAAATAAATAGTGAGTTGGAAACACCTTTCTTCAGAGGAGTGGGCTCTAGGAGGACTTTAGAATGGGAATATTGAAGGCCAAGGCACCTTATAATTCTAAGTTTATGCAGAGCATGACAGGGCACAGCACCTGTGACATCAGGACATCAGACTGGGCAACCAGGAGACTTGTCACTGCTCAGTGATTTTTACTAGCTGTGTTCCATGGCCACAACACCTAATTTGGGACTCATTTAACTAAGCAGGGACAATCTTGGACTCCTGTACTTGTGAAATTGGCTTTGGCTCTGAAAGAAAGACACAAGAGGTTGCTCTGTTTTTAAAGAGCACAGCAGAGACCATTCCAAGTCTGGTCTCCCTGGCACCCCGTGTGTGTCTGCCCGCCTTGGCTGGTGTTGCCTGTATGCCTTGATGAGCTCAGCTCCACGGGAGATCAAATCCCACCTTCTCTGCTCCCATTTCATTTCAGTTTTGGTGGAAATATAGGGCATGTGAGCTAAGAAACCAATGCTTTGTACATCAGATCATCAATGGAGAGCCAAAGATACCAAAAGAGAGGTGCCTCGGAGCAGACCAAGTGTGCAATCACATGGAATTCTGCTGCAAATCACCAAGCAATTACCAGGATTAAAGTATTTCCTTCAAAGGGTCCCTTCTGTTCTTCACCTTCCCAAGGCATCTTCTGAACCTCATGTTCATGTTACTCCTTATCACAATTTATATAAAAATCAGACCTCATGCTCCATGATCATCTTGTTANTTGAGAGAGAATTCCACATTCTTATGGGAACCCGCTCCCCAGTGAATGTGGTTT
>VXAD01047014.1:570508-672091 GCA_013399195.1 Dicrurus megarhynchus | reverse complement strand
GCCCGGCGGCTCCCTCGCCTCTCTAGCCTTTATGGAATTTAAAAAAATCTCATCTCTTTTTGCAATGAGGATAAAAATCACATGCTTAAAGTAAAAGAAGTTATTAATTTCAGTAATACTGGTGGTGGTTCTCATAGAAACTAATCTTGAGCAGAGACTTCATTGCTAATGACACGCCCATGTCTGGTACTGGTGAAATCAAGCCTGATTACTTCTACAAATAGCCTTCAGTTCAACTTTCAGTATAAACAATGCAAAGTATAAGAGACAGAACAGAGAATGAAATAGTAAGGAGAACATACATTACAAGGGACAGAGAGTTCTCAGTAAGACAAATCCTTAGCACCACAGGAACCACTTTATGGATGGGTGACCAAAAAGGCTTCTCCCAGGATGCAGTGTCCTGTTAAGTTAATCTATCCCAGTTCGAATTCCTCGGTTGGTTGTTAGCTTCTACCCTTTGTCACTCCCCCAGAGCTTCCCATTGGTTCCCATTCCCTAATCCCGCCTTTTCCCCAGCCCCGGGAAAATCCGGAGCTCGGCATTGTTCTCCCATTTGCCCTTGGTATCTTCGACAGTGTAGAAGCAATAAATGCTCCTGCTGGAACGCACGCAAATATCCTTCTCGACTCTTTGCTACCAGCTATAATACTGAACCCACCTGTGCGTCTGTGGGTGCACACGGGACCCCACAGAGCCAGGCAGGAATGGTATTAGATAGTGCCTGAATGTGGATGTCCTCAGACCGTCCCCGGAGAGCATCTCCAGCACAGCTCTGTTGCTGGAATAAAGTCGCCTTTCTAGCAGCCATTGCCCCAAAGAAATCTCTGACTTTTTTCAGGGATCTCCGCGGGGGGGACTGGCAACCTTCTCAGGAGAACAGAAGATCGGTCTGAGTTGGTGGACCACCCTCAAGACTTTTATTTGACCCTCTAAGGTAATATAGGTCACTTTTGTATCCTTTTCTGTTAGTTTCCTTTTATCTCGAGGGTTGGGAAGAGAGGGAGATGGGGGCAAAGTTCTCTCGTTTCCTGCGGGAAGCTTTTCTCCCAGTTCTACGAGTCCTTGTTCATGAGAATTTTTTTTATACCAGGAAAGGTTTAAAACATCTTGTTCAGTGGTTATTTAAGCAGTGGTTAGTTGAGTATTTGAAACGCCTTGTGTGATGGTTGTTTACGTCAGGAAAAGGTAATTTGCCTTACAAGCTAGTAAAAACTGTTGATAGTCTTGTGAAACAAACGGTTGGGGAATGTTAACCCCAGTTTAAAAAACCCTTTACCGCTTCCCTCTCCCTGCATCCCTGTTCCCTCTGCCCTCCTTCAAGGGAGATGGATCCTGCCAGAGTGCACAGGTCTGCCATCGTCTGCCTACCTTCTCCCTATCTCCTTGCCCAGGATGGTGCTGGCCAGGCCACCCCAGGTTCTACCCCAAACCCCTTCCTTGTACCCACTTTCCCAGTTTTTTCTACCTTAAGTTTGCTCCAAGATGGTGGCAGCATGGTCAGACCCGCAAACCTAGCTACTACTTTTAATTCTCCCGCCTCCATTCCAGTTAAACAAAATGGTGGACACCACATGGTGCCCGCGGCCACAGTGGCAGGCTTTTCGCCTGCGCATGGTCCCCCTCCCCCACCTGCTCCGGCTCACGTCACCACGCGCAGCCTCTCCTCCGTCCCGGGGCCCCCCCACGCGTTGATATGTGGTGCATCGGGCCCCTCCCTTTCTGTCAGGAGTCCCACCCCAGCCGCAGACCCTGCATCTCCCTCCTGTATCCCCGTCCCCTCTATCGGCCGCCCTGCCTGTGAGACCCAACCCACCTCACATTCCCACGCGGCCGAGACCAAGAGCGGAGGTGGTAGCAACTGGAAAAGCTCCGGGACCCTTGGGGACAGCAGTACCTCCACGTGCACTGCCCTGCTTTCCTTCCCTTTGCTGCACAGCCATACTAAGCTTGCAAGAGTGCACGCTGGAGTGCAAAGTGCTGTAGGGGCTGCTAAGAGCCTGCAGCGCCTGCACCGGCTTCGTGAAAAGAAGTTGCGAAGTGTTCGCACCCATGCCCGCCTGCTCCGAGCCCTGTGCCGGACCAGCCGCTCCTGCCAGGCTCAGCCTGCCCCTGAGCGTCAGCTCTGCGCCCCAGCCAAGGTGGCTGCAAGCCCCAGTAGCCCCAGCAGAAGCTGCGAGCGAAGCAGCAATGATCCCCCCGCAAAGCCCGGAGGGCCCCCCCAGCATCACTGTTAAAAGTGTTTTGGTCCTTGGTCGTGGTTTAAGTAAATTGACGGGAAGCGTGGTGGGATTGGGAAATTGGCGTGAGTTGGGGCTGGCTTATTGGGATGGGTTGGGAAGGGTTCTGTTGACTAGTGGTTTGGGTTGGTGTTTGGGCGCCTACAGTTTGTTTGAGGGGGGGTTTGGAGGCTCCTGGGGAGCTGTGGTGGGCCTTNCAGTTTGTTTGAGGGGGGGTTTGGAGGCTCCTGGGGTGCTGTGGTGGGCATCGCCACCTCTTGGATGATGCGGGAATGATGCCACGCAGGACATCATTCCCGCATCATCAAGAAAGGCGCAGATTGGATAAAACAGACAGCCAATGGAATCGTCCTGTGGACAAATGATTGGGCAGGAATGAACCACAGAACGAGCCAATCATATCAGACAGGCAAATAAAGGATTGAAAGTGAACTGACCAATCGCGAGCTGAGGCAGAGACTATATAAATTATTCTGGTGCCCAACGCCAGGTTCTACTTGTGCTGTTGTTTTTCTTCTGCCTTGCCGTTCATGGTATTTGGGCTACTCCCTGTACCCGTCCCCAGTTACTGTTCAAATAAATAATCAGTGATAATTGGCAGCGTGAAAGGAGTGTTTATAACAGTCACAACCCTGGCGGGTTCTTACCATGGCTTGAGAAGCCCTGAGCCAAAGCCATGGAGCAGTGCCAGCACCGAGCTCACAAAGAGCTGCCAGAGTCTCTGCCCAAGAGCGCCCAAGAATTAAAACCCACCGGCGACTACAGCCCCAAGCCGGACCTTCCTTGGCAGCCCCGCTGGAGCTTTGAAATGAGTCCCGAGCTGAAAAAGCAGCATCTAGAGACTTCCTGAGGTGCTTTGGACAGACCCAGGACATTACGAATGGAGGGAGTTTAGTGCCTTTTGAACACAACCTAAGAGAGCGGCGGCGGGTGCTGGAGGGATCTGGCCCCACCGCTCTCGGGGGCCCTGGTGACGCCGCTTTTCTCCCCTGTCGCCGCTGTTGCCATCCCGCCTGCGACCTGCTGCCGGCTCATGCTTGACTGTCTTCCCCCGCCGAGGTGGGGTCACACCCGGGCCGGCCACGCGGCCAGCCCGAAACCGAGCCCCGCGCGGCCGTTTGCCATGGTTCGCCCTGGCCGCCCACGTGGCGCGAGAGTTAAAGGGACAGTTTGTTCTCGTTTTCAACCTAGTGGACTTGGCTTCCCCCGATGTGTCAGCAGGCTGGAGCCAGCTCCTAGGGAGACGTTCTGCCCCAGCTGCCCCCGCTCGTCCCGGCCGTTTCTTCACTGCCGCGGCACTGCGGAGCCGCGCCTTGCCCCCCTCGCCGCTGCTATGCGAATGCCCTGAGGCTACCAAGCTGCTGTCGCTCTGCTCCCCCAGCTGCCAGAACTCTGCCCCACGTGGTGTCTTTCACGTCGGCCCCGGCCCTGGCCGCACCCTCCTCTCCTGTGCTGCAACAGAAGCAGAAAAAGAGGAGGGGTAGCTGGAGCTAGGCTGTAGGACTCAGACTGTTCCCAGAAAGCTGCAAAAACATCGTAGGGGAAGCAGTCAACCTAACCAGCTTGCAGATGCAGCTAGAGCAAGCAGCACAGCAGCCAAAGAAACAGAATAGCGATTTCTCAGATTCTGATGCTGAGTGTGAAAACCAAAGGACTGGGGTGAAGAAGCTAAAGGCCACTGATGATACCTGNTTGTCAACCTAGTGGACTTGGCTTCCCTCGCTGTGGCAGCAGACTGGGGCAGGCTCCTAGAGAGACGTGCTGCCCCCGCTTGCCCCAGCCATNCAAACACCGTTGCTGCAGACACAATGCCAGCCAAGAAGAACAGGGTGCAGTCAAAAGGTCAGACCACCGTTGCTTGGAGGCGGGACGTTGCTTGGAGGCGGGAACGATGCAAGGCAATACCGATGCCCACGACAGAAACAGACACACTGTCCCGTTACCAGAACTGTGACCAAAACTTCGAAAGGGTACATCAAGACACCCTTAGTGTCTCCCCAGATCTCACCTCTTCTGTTGCTTTCCCAGCAGTTAATTTCCCCTACCACCACCCCTCTGCTTTGCCTTTCCCACAACCACACTCCCCAATACTCCTGTTGAGATGTTTTCTGTTAACTTGTACTGCTCTCTTTATTTACTACTTGTTATCCATTCCCTAACCACGGGTTCCCATATTCCTGTTACCATTAAACCATTCCCCTTTCCAGAGACCTTTAAGTAAGAGAAGGGGGGAAGGGAAAGGCCCCCCCATTTGAAATTGCAAAATTTTTAACTTTGTTTGAAACCCCAACAGAAGCAACTACCAGAGTCTGTGCCCGCACTCACCACCATGATGCTCAGCACCCAACACCTATCACCCTGCTGTCCTCTGGATGCTCTCAGTACCACTGTGACTGTGCCACAGCCCAAAGAGAACTGTGCTGCTTCAACCTCACCTCTGCCTGTCAGAGCATCCATTCCAGCATCCAGAGAGAAAATCCTCTGAAAGATTTGAGGACTTGTTGGGACATCGGGTTGTGGGTGCTTCTCATCATTTTTGTTGCTTTGTTATATTTGGTTGTTTAGGACGTTGAGTTTTGGGATCCCTGGGGGAGGCCTTTTTGTTTAATATGTAAAGGAGGAATTGTCATTCTTGGTGAATGTACATTACTAGGGACAGACAAGTCCCTAGCACCACAAGAAGCACTTTATGTTGGGGTGACCAAAAAGGCTTCTCCCAGGATGTATTGTCCTGTTAAATTAATCTATGCCAGTTCGAATTCCCCGGTTGGTTGTTAGCTTCTACCCCTTGTCACTCCCCCAGAGCTTCCCATTGGTTCCCATTCCCTAATCCCGCCTTTTCCCCAGCCCCGGGAAAACCCGGAGCTCGGCATTGTTCTCCTATTTGCCCTTGCTATCTTCGACAGTGTAGAAGCAATAAATGCTCCTGCCGGAACGCACGCAAATATCCTTCTCGACTCTTTGCTACTGACTAGAATATTGAACCCACCTGTGTGTCTGTGGGTGCACACGGGACCCCATGGAGCTGGGCAGGGACGGTATTATAGTAATTTCGACATGATCCTGCAATATAGCTTCAAAATATATTTGTTAAAATTTTTACCATATAAGTACCTAAAATCAGCCACAAAAATAATTAACATGAAAATGTTTCCTTCTGGGATTCTTGTCAATCATGAAATGTTTATTTTGCACTGTTCAGAAATCCTTTTTGCAGCACATTACATTTTTTTTCCATCTGTAGAAAGTCATGACTTGGCAGAAACAGGAGTCTCTTCAATCTCAAAAGAATATTAAAAACAAAAATGCAAATAGCATCTACCAGAGGCTCTCTTCTTGCATTCCTTTGAAAGACTTTCCTCCCAGTATCTATTAAGTCCTCAAAAGCTTTAGGGGAAGTATTTTGTGCTTTAATGCAGCAAACAGCTTATTAGTTGATCATGAAACTAATTTACTGATATTTATTACTCTGCCCTGGTAAATGCCATATATTTAGCAAACAACTTGCTCAAGGTGAGTAGCCTGACATGTTCTGCATTTTTCCTTGTATTTCCTCTGTTTCCTGATACTTTCAGTGATACTTTTTGCTTAATAAGTTTTTCTGTCCATATTTACTGTTGTATGCAATATTTTACTCAGTAGCAGATCTTCAGTTTAATTTGTAATGTTAAATTTTTGACATGAAAGAAATAAAATTTTATGCTGAGTTAAGTACTATCTATTATTAGTACTGGAGCATCAACTTTGAATAGTCTTTTAATTCCAATATATAGTATACAAATTTCAACATATTCCTATTCTTGTTGCTATTCATTGTTCCTATCCTATATTCATTATAATTTGAGATTTGATGTTAGCTGCCTGTCTTACCACCAATAACCCATCTGAACCTGCACTCGTGAATCCAATTACTAAAAAGATTGGAGCTCTTCCCTGAATGTCTTTTTTTCTAGGGAAAGTGTCGTGAGACAGGATAGATCAGAAATATCAAAGCCTTTCAGAAACTCACATACTCGCATATACTCTCCCTAAATGTGTTTCCTTGCAATATGGCCTTGGGGGTAAAAATCCCCAGGTCATTAACCTCACTTTTTTTGTAGGAAAAATGATGAATAAGTAAAAATATCTAATAAAAATAATTTTACTGTGTTCGGTTTAGTATCTCCACACCTCTGCTATTTTGCTTATTACGAAACCATTCTCATTTACATTAAATTTTGAACAATGTTTCCAAGCTTCAAGTTGCATTCTGTTGCCACATCCACACATACCATTTTATTTAAATCACAGAATATTTTGAGTTGGACCCACAAGGGTCATTGAGTCCAATTGTTAAGTGAATAGTACACATGGGAGTGGAGCTCTGTAAGTACTTAGTCTTTTCCCTATGCATTACATTTCTCTGAAATGGGGCCTAACATTAATTGTACTCTTTCAATATTTACCACAGTAGAGTCTGGTTTGAGCCCTTATTAAAGCTAGAAATTTTCAACTCTGCATTTTAGGAACTTTTACTTCTAGAAGTGCAAGACATAAGTGACACCAGATAAAGACATCCAAGACTCCCTTCTGTCTAGCTTTCCTACTGTGCCCAAATTTTAAAGACATAACTTTATAAAGACACTGTTTGTCTCAGCCAGAAAAAGAAGAAAGAGGACTTTATAGCAAGATATGAAAAGAATATCCTTTATGTTTGCAAGAATGAAAATTTTCTGGTGGCTTTCTAGCTGTGCTAATCTGAATTTATATAAGTCAAATTAATTTGAAGTAGATGAACACTAGTATATTTGGCTACATCTAAGAAGCTGATGTTTTTCCACTCCAGAGACTAATGCATTTAATGTTACTCCCTTTCGTTTATTATACTAAAACATAAAAATACAGCATAGTAAATTTATTTGTTGTGAGCACTAAATCACAGAAACAGGATGATCTTGTCAGCTGATGTAGTAGAGACAGAATTAGTGGAGGGAAAAAAAATACAGAGCCATTTTCTATATGGGCTATTAATAAAATTCCTTCTTGTGTTATAGTAACTCTTGAGTGGCGGTTTGTTGGTTTTCTGGTTTTCTCTTCTAAAACAGTACACAGTTCTCTGTGGTTTTCTGGGAGGGACTGAGAGCACACTGGTGATAGCTGGTTTCTCTTGAGGTCATTTGTGCTTTCACAGAATCATAGAATAGTTTGGGTTGGAAGGAACCTTAAGGATCTGTTGGTTCCACCCCTCCTGCCTGGCAGGGACACCTCCCACTAGATGAGCTTTGGTAATACTGTGTAGTAACTCTGGTCCTTCTTGAGTTTGAAGGCTCCAATGCTGTCACCTGACTTTCTCAGGATGGAATTGGTACCATATAATCTTTATTCCTAATTATTTTACTTTATACAAAAATACTTCTTTTACAAATATTTTCAAAGAAATTTTTTCCACTCTTCCAAGTAAGCAGCAGTTGTTTGAAAATCCCTCTGATACCTCTATCTCCAGAGAGATCACAAAGAACAGAATGGAAAGTGTCACCCTGATTTCTGCAGTGCTTAGATGTTTTTAATTCTGTGACAGAAGTTCTCACGCACTCTTCTGTAAACACAGCTATGTTTGTCTAACTGTCCTTATTGTTTTCATTCTTTCTCCTGGGCGGAAATGTTTGATGGAAATTTCCTTTGACCAGTGTGATTGAGGGGTGGTAATACCCACCATCCAATCCACAGTGATTGTTAAGAAGGTATATAACTGTCTGAATAAAGAGGCCTTCTTCTTCTTGGCCTTTCACCTGCTGTGAGAGCGTGAGTATACGTGTCTTCCTTCGTGTCCGCGTGCGACAGGAAAGCAGTTTTTCTTTTTCATCCTTCTATATTACCTTGTTATTGTGTCTCAGTCCTACTCTGGAGGCTTTATTTGATTTTTATTATAATTTTTTTTCTCTTTTTTAAAATCTTTGTCTGTTCTTGGTGAGGTGACAATGTTCTTATTCTTTTGAATACACCTAAAATTTGTTCTTTCAACCATTTCTTATATATCAAGTATGTTGTTCTCGTATGAGAACTAAATAGTTGATGGAAGATAGTTGATATGTATTTAGTTGCCATAAAATGGTATTGCCCTATAACCAGCCTGACAAAAAGTCCTATGCTTTCAGAGGTTAGTCCTCCCAAAACCTGCATGTTATACACTTTAGTAACTTTTCATGCTTGGCTAAAATCTATTTCTCTCCTGAGGGGGGAAGGGTGTGGGGTTGTGAGCTTTGAGGCAGAGAAACGGGTAGAACAGGTTTGTATGGAGAGGCAGAGGCGGCCTCATTAGCAATTGAATGGGCGCAAGGATGGGTGATAGCAAGGGAATAGCCTGCAGGCATAGAGGCTGGGGAATTGCTCTGCAGGGAGACAGGCATTTGTCCACCTGGTGCTGAGGTGTAGGTGGGAGGTGTATGAACTTGGTAGAAGGGATAGCATCACAAAACATGGCAGGGGCATTGGAATGCCCGAAAAGCGGTGGGTGGGGAGCGGCAGGGGGATGGGGGTGCGGGGCGTGCAGGGGCGCGCCCGCAACCAGGTGAGCAGCTGTAGACGGCAGTGGGGAGGGGTGGTTTTGCTTGGAACAGGGGGGAGGCAGGGTAGCAGAGAGAGCTGCGTCGCCTGCGTCATTTTTTGGGGGGAGAGACGGATACATAGCAGGGAAGAGGGGTTCGGATTTGAGGGCGGGGGGAGGTTCCAAGGCAACTTGGCCAGAGTCGTCTTGGCAGGGGGGAAGAGAGGATCAGAAGGCATCAGGGTGTCCATGACAACCCTGCTCCGTATGGGAACCTCCGTCTTCTGATTCTCTCTCGGGAGAAGCGGGTTTGGGAGCACAGGGAGGGGAAGGCGGAGGAGGGGAGGTTTTTGACTGGGGATTTCCTGACATTCCTGAAATACTACAGGTTTTTTCTACTGACTTAACAATTATATGAAACAAGGGGATGAATCACCAGAAGCTTGAAGAGAGTAGATTTTTTTCCCAACACGATCCCAAAAGGAGTTAGAAAGGATAGAGTCCCCATTAACCTCAGAGAAATGCTTAGAAATCCAAATAATAAAGAACTTGAGTTTCCTTTTAGAAAGGTTCCCCTTAGAAAACTTAAAATTACTAACAAGAAGAATTTTTAGTACTTGGGAATATAGGTCTCTCTCAGGTTGAGTGAGGCTAGGTTTTCCCAGCCTCTGTCCCATCCTGGTGGTCCCACTCCCTATCCCAGCAGAAAAAGAGGAAAAAAAAAAGCAAAAAGGACCCAAAAATATAAAAGCGCGCAGAAAAACCCCAACTTCAACTTACAATTCTTTCTCCAGGTGTGGGGACAGCCAGTAGAGTTAAAATAAAATCTGCTGGGAAGGTGGTCAGCCTGAAGGTCGATCCTCAAGAAGTGTTTCTTTTCCGAGATGGTAGGTGAGGGTCTCGACCTGTCTCTTTGGATAGCCTCTACTAGAATGTAGGGGTGTCTCCTCAGAGAAATGACGATCCAACAGCGGCTTCAGTCTCGCAAACAGCTGTGTAGGAGTCGCTCTCTCCAAGGACTTCCAGGATAGGAGTCCAAGCAGTTCGGAGCGCCAATTTTATCGCAGGGGTCTGATGCTGGTCAGCACCAGTATGCCACGACCTTCCTAGAGAGAGCGTCCTGCAAAGACCAGCTCTTCCAGGGGCGTTGGCAAGCCTCCCTGGACAGCGAGTGATTTCAGCAAGTGTTTTCAGCAAGTGTAGCAATTTCTCAGCTACAAGTGATTCCAGCTCTTGTGATTCAGCTTTTTGTGAAATCACCCAAGGCGAACTTGGCGACAGAGAGACAGGAGCTCTGTATGGCAGTTCCACAGGTAGCTTTTATTGACCAGCAATCCCTGTGAAGGGGAGACCAGGGACAGAGGCTCCCTGGTTTCAGGGGCAGAAACAGGATGTTTTTAAGGGAAAGGCAGGGGGTGGGGTAGAAACCATTTAGCTAACTGGGTACAAGGTATTACTATAAAGGAGCAAGGCATGCTGGGGGTGGTTCACTTGGTCACCATAACCTAGAAGTAAGTTGCTTATCTCTGGAGAGAGTCCTTTTGCCCTCAGGCCTCTCTTCTCCAAGGAAGTGCCAAGGGCTCACAGACCTTCACAACTGGTTACTTAAACTTACTTGCATTTATGGACATATATACCATAATTTTAAAATATTTGATTAAAGTATACAGTTGCCTTTGAAATAAAGGATATCAAAAGGGAACGACTGAATTTTAGGTTATCCTTAATTATGCACTATTTTAGAGGTTTACGGTTTTCAACATAGTTTAGTAGTCTTAATTTTAAGCATTTAAATTTAAAATCACTATTCTCTTTTTATTAACTGAAGTACATGTAGCACCACTGTAGGTCATCTGCTACTGAGACTGTCAAAATAGAGCTAATACAGGATATAATTGTGTTTATTTTCTAAAAGTCATTAGGATTGTCTGTTTTTCATCTCTTACGTGCTTTCTAAATGTTACTAGAAATCCTCACTTCTTTCAATTGTCTACAATAAAAATCCCTTTTTTTTCTGAGTCAGTTACTCTCAGTCCTTCAGATACCTGAATGCCCACCTGTATGTTTATGATTAGGTATAATAAGATCAGCGAATTCATAAATTAAAAATCAGCATATATGTTTGCAAAATCAAGATCCCGTTAATTCAGGGCATCCTACAGATAATCAAACGTATTTGTGCAGAGGAAATGAAGTGACCTTGTTCCACAGCAGATCTGAATAACTGCTCCAGTCTGAATGAATTCTACATCACGGTTTCTAACTGCTTTCTACAGCTGATAATTATAGCTTATGGTAAGAGAAAACACTCTGTATGACTGGTTGCTAATGACAGCTGAATGTCACAAATGGCAGTCACTTTGGTAGTAATGCAGGCAGGCCGAGGTGGAAAAGTAAAGGTGAATGTCAGTCTCATAAATCTGGGCTGCTTAGGAAAACCTTATGAATGGTTTATTACTACATCTATGTGTTTTCTTTTTTTCCCTACCCTGACCTTAAGTGTCTGATCACTGTGATACCTATGTGAATATGCAGTAGACTGTTTTTCACTACTATTCCTAGTCAAGACTTTTCCTCAGCATCACCAGATGACTGGTACACTTGGAAAAACTATCAGCAGAAACAGCAGGATACTCTAAATATTTTAGTTTTTTCATTTTGGCTTATTTCCCATTATTAAAATATAGTCCTTTTCCCTTCCAAATAAGCAACCTTTTAAGAACAAAGTTTCTATGCTATAATATGACTAAAATTTGACCTGCAGGGTCTACCTCTCTAAAGAAAACTTAGCTCCTTAAGTGTTTCATTCTGAAAATAGTTTCTCTACAGTGGAAAATCTCTAAATGGTAATATGACAAAATCAAGTGATGCTAAGGAGAAAACTCATTCTGCACAGGTTTGTATGAAAAAAGCATAACTGAGAAGTATTTTAAAAGATAAAGTTTTAAATGAAAAAGGATGGAGCAATTTTTTCTCTTCTGTCTAGGAAAAGCTTGTAAATTGTTAGAACAGTATTTTATTTGTTTATCCAATTTTGTGTAGGTTTATCAGGAATTATGTTTCTGGTGTACAAACTTCAGTTGATTCAGAAGTAAACCCGAATTCTGAGTGACTGCTCACAAATAAGTGTTTATGACAGGTAGGTGGGTATCCTTAAAGAATGGTAGAATGACTTTGAATTAAAGAAACTCTTACCGAATAATCTGCTTTTGAGATGCTGAATTTCATAGTACATTTTTCCTCCTTATGCTCCTGGAATCGCTATTAAGGGTGACTCCACACACGTAACAGAGCACAGGATGCAATTTTGGAAAGATGCCACAATCTTTAAGTTACTTGAATTCTTATTTAATGGATTGCGGGACTGGTTGGTGTCACTAGAATTCCACAACAATTACTCAATTAATTCTTTTGTTAGCTACTGAATCAGTAAATTTCTTTTAGGACAGATATATCATGTTATTTGTCTTTGAGTTTACCAGCTTTGAAATGTTCTGGAATAACAACCTATACAGTGACATACAGTGCTATCAGGAAGCTCTAATGCAAGAAGAGGATTTCTTTTTAGCTTTAAATTTTATTACACGTTAAATGCTCAAAACCACGAGATATGGGTCAGTACCAAAATGCATATTGATATCTAAAGATGCTTAAGATAAAAAAGTTCATGATAATTTTTATCCATGAAATTACAAAAATAACCTTCAATCAGTTTTCAAAGTTCCTTATTATGACTGTAGACCAAAAATTTTTTAAAACTGAAAATGTACTTGTAATGTATTTCTATGTTAATTTATTTTATACTATAAAAATTCAGATTCGTTAGTAGTCTGAAGGATCTCAACATGTATAAACCCAGAAAAGCTGATGGGATGAAAGTGCTTCTCAAAGATAATGTATAAAAAGAGTGGGTAAAAATTTGACTTACAGCTCTTCTGAGAGATAAGTGTCACTTTTCTGTGTGCTAAAATTGCATCTGTAAAAACACTCTTCCAGCTAACAGAGCCTTATAGATTGGAAGGAAAGAACAAAAGTAGAACTGCCTGGTGGAGATTTTTTTTTACAGCTATTAAAAAATGAAAAAAACCCCATATAATAAAAGAATAGCTCATTCTTTTATTAACTGCTAAGTATTTGGAATATTGAGGCAGACTGAGTCATAAAAAATAAGGTTAGAAAAGAATGAAAAAAAGTTCCAGAGAACTGCTTTCTCTTCCCTTTGTTACGTGTTTCTTACAAGAGTTTCTGGCTTTACTGGCCCTTGAGCACTAAGCTGCTCCTTGGAGCTGGTCTGATCAAAGACAGGAAAGCATCACTTATAGATTATCCACATCTTGGATGCTGAGGACAGCCAGACATATCCAACCAGGGTCCTCTCTGTTTGGGTGATCTTGTCCAGAGAGCCTTCTTGTGGGTGGTACTGAGTTATTTTTTTGGTAGCTTTTTGGTGTAGAGACATAAGTGGATGCAGAACATAAACAGTTGCTTAAGTCCTGCTTTTCTGAGATGTCAGATTGTTAGCAGAGTTTCTTTGTCCTGCCAACTACTCCCCATCAAGGAGGTTTTGGCTGAACTTCTCAGAGATGTCTCTGGGCTTCAGCTAAGTCTCCGTCACCATGTTTACTGTCTTGCCTTTGCCGAGGTTCTGTCAGAAGACAAGACTAGATGGTCAGCCAAAGAAGTAAAATGAATCAAAAAAGGTCCCAGGTCTGCTTCTGGCAATGATTGCTATTCTCTTGTTAGCTTCAAGTTTGGGTGTCTGTCCAGGTGGCAACTAAGTCTAAGAGAAGTTCTGCTACTTGTAGTATGTTGAATGAATTTAAGTTTGCAAGAGGAAAGTGAATGTTCCATGCTAAAAAGAGAAGGATGCAAAAAACCCTGCGCAACCAAACACATGCATATAAAAAGGCAAGAAGAATCAATCAGCATGGGTGAAAAATATTCAGAGGGTGCATGGAGTTAAGTAATTATGTGGGTCAGAGAAAAGCTTAGACATGTATGCAAAAAGGATTCCAGAACTATTACCATATGTAGAGAAGTTTTTGGAGAAACAGGGCCACATGGAACCTGTGCAGTGCTAGGGAATTCCAGCATTTGACCAAGGTTAAATGCTATTCGGGAGGCGAGGAGTTCAACAAAGAAATAGTGTTCTTATGGGCAAGCATAGAGATAAACAGAATACAGAAACAAGGAGCTATTGCAGCTGCAGCCTTCAAAGTAACCATAAAGTAACAAATAAGAAAATTTGCTCAGCATCGCTGACGGATGCAGGCAAGCCAATAGCAAATTAACGCTTGGCTCATGCTAGGGGTCATTTAACCAATTAGGTGTAGCAAAGGCATGCGTAATTGCTTGCAAAAGGTATATCTGTATGTAGCCAAAGAAAAATAAACTGCGCAATCAACCATACTTCTGTGAAGAGTCTTCATTGACGCCGGATCCCTCTCCAAAACTTATCCCTTTAACCATATCCTACAATTCCAGTCAGGTCCTGCAAAATATGAACCCTCGACTAAGACCAAGAAATGTTAAGGTTGAGTTTTTATTTGGGACTGAATTTCAAGGCAGCTAAGTAAAGATAATTAAAGTTCATTCTTGATTTGGAGAATTAGTAAGATGGTTCAAACTTGAAAACAAGGATTATTTTAGAGCTAGATTGTGAATGGGAGTTTTAGGCATTTTAAGATTTGATGCTACTTGTAGTTTCCTAAGAACATTTAGAAGAAGGACTAGGCCACCATGCTAAAGCTAGCTTCTGGGTCAGTATTCATGTCCTCATTCAGGAGAAGATTTATTATGGCAAAGGAAGCAAAATTCAGTTCTGGGCATGGCAGGAATATTTTGCATTGGGATTAAAATATTTAATGAGTTGGCATCGCTTCGTTCATTTCTATGTCCAACTCTATTCTAACTGAACTGTTGAGGGAGAACTTATTTGGGTGGTGGTGTTATTTTCTGTAGGAGCTGCTGCTGAATTTAGTGGTGCTGAATCCTGAGTCTGACTTCAGACTTCTATATTCCAGGGCTGAATTACTTTTCTAAGTTAACTTCCATTCTGAATGTGAAAAGTTTTGTCAGACAGGTAAATGTTAAGCACTTTTTTTTTCTTTAAGTTGACATAAGGAAATCAATTAAAAATATTTTTACTTTCTACAATATGAATAGGGTAAGGTTTCTAGCCTTTCAAAAATTCAAAAAATAGTTGTAACACAAATTTCCCTTCCAGTAACTTAACTGATATGTTCTGAACTACAATTTTGTGATGATTTTTCTTATTATAAAAAGAAATTAGTCTCTCTCGATGTCAATGTCTTTCAAACTCAACTTTTTAACAGGCTTAAAATATGCAAGAAGTATTTCTTTAAAGACTTTCTTTGCATAATTCATATTCATCATTCTACAGCAAATGTTTCTTTCAAGAAAAAAAAGATGAAGAGTATGTTTAGAAATTATGACTAAGTTTAACAAATTTAAATATATATGTGGCCAAATGTGCTCTCAAACTTCAGGAGCTTCTCAATGTGAAATGGATTAAGTTGCTGGCACATTTTCATACCCATTGAATTACTACATAACTGTTTAAATCTTGGATTTCGTTTTTCTCAAGAAGAAATAAAAAGCTCTTGTAGTGAAAGATTGGTTTGCAACTTCAAATGGAGCCTGAAAATGAAATTTCTTGCTCTGTGCATAAAAGCCCATATTTTGTCTGAATTGTTTTACCTTCCCTTTATAATATTTCTCTTCTTTAAATCTCCTTTTCTCAGTGCTTTCATCCAGTATTTTTATATCATATTAGAAATGCACTCTTTTTTCATACATTTCCACATCTCTAGTTCTATAGAGAAGACTATCATCACAGTTCTACACATAAGCCTTTTAATTCTACACCATTTTCTTAAAGCCTTACACTTTTTAAGATCTTATAATGAAATCTTGTACTGCTTGAGAGTCTTATGTGAACTAGCAGCTGGCAAACCCCTGGCCTGGCCTGTAAGAAATCTGTGGTTTGTTTTTCTTTATTTACTAAGGCCTTCACTTCTGAGAATACAAAAAAATTAATGAATATAAATAGATTATGCTAAATCATATTTTCAAAACAATAATAATAAAACCATTCTTGAAATGTTAAAATGTTTCTTTCATCACTTTACTGATTACTTTTTTTGGTACATCATTTTAACTGAACCAATGTACTATGAAATTGCACTACGATGTTATATTAGAAACACAAAAGTTTTGCTCTACTTTTGAAAGCTAGAAGAGGATGGAAGAAGCTGAGAAGGGTCAAAGTCAAGGTAGACCTTTTTAAATAACATAGATATCCCCATTGTCAGAGCTCATCTACCTCAAATCTTTATAGAGATTAAAAAAAAAAAAAATTGGGAATTCAACTCTGTCCAAGTACCAGTGAATATATAATTTTTTTTTTTTTAGGTACATCTTAGCATGGTCTTAATTTTCATTTATATCCAGTTTGGTCACGTAGACCAAGAAAGCCACCAATTTAATAATAGGTAATGATGAAATAATGCTCCTAATACAAAAGTGAGGTAGCTGTTTATAATTACAGTTTATGTGGGAAATGTTTGTAGTATGATCTAGGACAGATGGTCAGTGCACCTGTTGGCTTTAACAATAAGAAAAAGTCAAGATTATCTCACTTGTTTATATTTTTCATTTCTTGTAACTCAGTGCAACATATCACATTAGTAAGAGGTTAATATAGAAACAAAGGTTTTTTCTAATTGCTTCCCAAATCAAACTTAATATTTAATTTAAATGGAAGCTTGATAATAATAATAATAAAAACAATTTAGTGTTAATGTGTTTAGTGGCATATATTTTCCTGTATATGACTCATCGTACACTAAAGACTTTCATTATTTATCAGAACTGATTTTTAATAGATTAGGTTCATAAATGTAAATGTAATTTAATACTATTCTTCTGTGTTGGCTCAGTAAGAGCATTTTTCAAAACTTAAGAGCATTTTCTTCATCTACTCATGCTTTTTCCTAAATAGATGTTGTCGCACTCAAGTCTGCTCCATTTTTTGGTGTGAATTTCATCCTGTGCTATCAGAGAAGCAAAATCTGAAAATATCTTGAATCCATGTAATGTTGAAAAAAGGGAACTTCTTTTTCTACTTATAGTTTGTCCTCATCAAAGATCTTTTCCACAGAATCAGATGCTTCTAGCTTTCACAATCCATTTATGTGCATTTTGGCCTTGTCAGCTATGAAACAGTCTGCTATAGGCCGGGGAAAACTAGAATTTTATTGGATATTAGAAAGTGAACAGATTTTATAGTGGCATACTGGTATGCGTGTATGCACATGTGTGAAAGCTATAAAAAGTGTAAGTATGTGTTACATGGAAAATACAAATTTACAAACATATTTGTCACTGTTCTCGCCGTGGAACGGAGAAACGACCCCAAGTCCGAGCTCAGGGTAAAAGGAGGCTGAAGCGATTTAATAACTTCTTAGAGGGTTTTTATATGTTAGTTTGCAAAAAAGTGCATTAAATGGCATGAGGTAATTGGTTCTTTCGGCCATCCACCCCTTCAGGTGATTGGCCAAGTTCTAAGACACCCATCTCTAAATGTTTTTCTAGTTGGAACCATAACAATGGTGAAAAACAACCAGCAGGTGCAGAAGTTTACAGAACTGTAAGATTGTTTTGAATTACTTGCATGGGAAAGACAGAGCTCTCACAAAATACTGCTGAGAGCTGAAGAAATTCCTTGCTGAAGCTTTTTCAGCATCCATACATATTAAGTAGGTGTTTAACACTTATTCATGGCAGTCAGATTTTAGCAAATGTTAATTCTGTTTATTTTCCTAATTATAGGTTAAAACTTTTTAAAGGTCTTTAAGGATTGCAAAATATGAAATGGAATGCTTACAAAAATGAGAATTCAAATAATAGCTGCCTGACAGAAAACCAAAATAATTCCAATTTTTATTTTGCAATTGTTCATTAGTTTTATTTATTGGTTTTTGGTAGGTTTTTTTCAGTAAAAATCCATCCAAGTTTGGAGTGTCAAGTTGTTCTTTTCAAGAAATTTTAACAAAATAGCAAAGAATAGAATTGTAGAAGAAGTTTTGTTTGTTTGTTTGTTTGTTTTTTTGTTTGTTTTGGGTTTTTTGTTTTTTTTTGTTTGTTTGGTTTGGTTTCTTTATTTACTTTCTACTATTAATTATGCAGCTACTTTGTAGCAGAAAAAACCAAATGTTGAGGTATTATGAATGCCAATTTTGAGGCCAGGCAATAAAAAAATAAATCAGTGCAGGACACTTGCCTCTTGCTCTACTACTAGCAGCAGATGTCTCTACTTGGATTTATGAATTTGAATAAACTATGAATTTGCATACGGATTTTTTCTTTTTTATGCTGAAAGAAAAAAACACATTAAGTAATTTTTACAGCCTCTGACAGAAAAATGAAGACATCAGAGCTTTCAGAAGTATCATGTGGACATATGGAACAAGTGAGTGGTTCGTAATGCAAATCAAGATAACAGTGTGGTTTTGTGGTGTTCAGCTATAGGCAATGTATATCATCTGCATTTATTAAAGTTCAGGGCATCTGTTGCTATTTGAAAATAAAATGTAATTTTCTGGATGAAATGTATTTTGGTAGGGAACACCCCAAAAAAAGGAACATTGGAAAAGTCTACTAGTTGCTCTGACTTGTCCACTCTTCCAGATAAGAGGTGTTGTTTGTCTAGGTTAATTTTAATGCTGCTTTTCTGGTGCTTGCTCACGCTCTCATCTGGTATCTTGGGGATTGGAGACTTATGATCATTGCTCTCCATTTTCCTGAGAGATGTCCTTTTATTTAAGCTTAGATCTCTAGTTTAATACATTTTTGTTGTTGATGACCTCAGTGACAAATTTTGAGCAATCAGTATTTTGTGTGAAATTATTGCCAACAGCATTTTATGTGAACATTATTTTCACAGATTCCTATCTCATGGAAATGATGAGTAGGAGAGAAAGCGTGCATGATTATCTCTTGTGGAAACCCCTAACATTAGAATCAGAATTTCCTTATTTATTCTCCTATCAGTGACTTGGTATTTTACCGCTTCATTGCATTTCATAATACAGCAAAGCATAAAGATCTTCACATACTTGACTGAGATAGTGCCAGCGGAATTTCTGCTTCATCATTGCTCCCAATAAATCTAAGTATCCAACAATGTTTTTATCAAGAAAGAGCACTTTTTTCACTGTGAGGTGAAGTGGCGTACTTTGTTATAAAGTTGATTTTGACCTGCATAGCCAGGATGAATTTGTCTTGTTTTCCTATGCTCAGTGACTCATTGTATTAGTGAAGTGACCACAGACTCTGGACTATATGACCCCTTTGGAATCTACAAGGTCAGTGAATTCACGGACAAAAAATTAGGTTTTACTGGTTTTGGTCACTCAAATTAAATTTTGTCCAATTACCAACCAGATAAACTCTTTTTGAACTGTTATGCTTGTTCTGGTAATTTTTTTTAATTGTCCCCATCTTTACAAAATTATTTTCATCAGATAATAATGCACATATTATTTCAATTAGTGCCTGAACTGCTATTTCCAATATAGGCATTTACTGAAGTTTATAATATACATATATGTATGTGTATGTGTGTGTGTGTGTATGTGAAGTATTGTGAATGCTAAAAAAAAACTTCAAAATCTTTAATGTATGCTTCAGAGGCCATTATCACAATAAAATGTCCCTGATTTGCAAAGTAATATGGGCAGCCTACAGATGAAAATTTCTTGCAAAATTGAGAGAAGCACTCTGTAGCAAGGTGTCACTGACTTTTGTTTTGTGAAGCTAAAGATTACAAAAGTATGTGGAATGTGACACAGGGAAATAACCCTTTTGATCTATGTTTGTGGTCCAAAGCCACCTGTACAGAGCCTAAATGTAAAGTTCATCCCAGTAGCACTCAAACACAAGAGAGGTATGGACATACTGGGGAGAGCTCAGCAAAAGAGCATCTCTCATGCAAAGAAAGGCTGAGAGAGCTGGGACTGCTTAGCCCATAGCAGAAAATGCGCCAGGAATCTCATCAATGTGTACAAATACCTGAAAGGTACAAAGCAGACAGAGCCAGACTTTTTCTAGTGGTGCCCAGTTACAGTGAAAGAGATAATAGACAAAAAGTGAGATGCTGCATCAGGTTACTTTCAAGTATCAGAAAATTGCAACCAAGCTGTGGCACAGAGATAATGCAAAAAAGCTCTTTCCTTGGAGATTTTAAAAAACCATCTGGATGTGGTCCTGGACAACCATGTTCTGGGGTGATCCCACTTGAGTAGAGGGGGGTTCAACCAGATGACCTCCAAAAATCCCTTCCAGTCTCAACCCATCTGCGATCCTGTGTGGATGTCCTAAAATGACCAGCCTGGGTCTTGTCCTCAAGGCAAAAGTCAGATTTATTTCCTTCTTTGGATTACTTAGGGTCAGCTTCTGCCATATCACATTACACTGCGTTCTATGTGATGTCATTTAAGATCATAAAAGTAACCCAGAGTGAAAGCAGGAATTTAAAGGATTTTTTTCACTCTCCCTACAGCAGTATTTTAAATTGCAAATTTCTGGCTTATTTTTGTACTGGTTTAATTTGCTGAGAGAAGCTGTGAAATCACCTTGGCTTGCAGTGCTAGTTTTACTATCCATCTAGTTTTAATGTGTTAAGTTTATTGGTAACTCTTTTCCTGATGAATCCACTGAGTCTGAAAGGTATCATATTTATTCATGTTTTATTGTTTTACAAGAATACAAGCCTATGCAAGGTAAAAAATGACCCAAAAGTACATTCTCAGAAGCTTTGTGGTTAGGTGTTCAGATATTTTAAACCCATCTTTTTATCATTTACAAATGCCACAGAAACTTTATACTAAAGTGTTTGGTAAGTAAGAGTTAATTTGCACTGTATCAGGGTGATTGTAATTCATGTAGATACTGGTTCTGATGTGAAAATTAGAGTTGTAAAAATTGAACTAGGGATTACTGACCCCTCCAATAATTGCATAACATGATATATTGTATGCCTCAAAGGCACAACAATTTTCAGAGTTCAGGCTATTTCGCAGTGACATGATGCAGGAGAACTTAATTTTAGTAACATTCCTGAAAAATGAGTTACATATCAAAACCGTGCATCTGTAAGAGCTTAATTATAAGGAGTGGCCAGATCAATATGCTAAGTCTAGTTCCATCTTACTGTAATTTTAAAATTTGAAAACAAATGATCAATTTAAAAAAAAAAAAGTAAATTGGTTTAAAATAATTTTTTTAACTTGTGTTAAATGATGTGGTATGTCTCCTGCAAATATATGGAAAATCTTCATAGGACATTTTTGAATATAGTTACAAAGAACAGAGGATTAACTTTTCTTAACTTGATTTGTTACTTAGTGATACTTCTGGACAATGTGGGTCCTTGTTCCCTTTCTCAGGTGTACATTACTTTGGGAAGGCTTCCTTCTGTCCCTGTTCCTCTAAATTTGGCCTGCTGCTTTTCCTTTTTTTACATGAATGATAAAGCTCTGTGAGGAAATACCTGTTTGCACTTTGCAACTGAAACAGCTCCAATTTCTTTCACTGTGTTGTCTGGCATAAGCTGTCTCTTTTTCAGATTTGTTTTTACAGGGCAGCAGACACACTTTCTTGACTTGGATATCAGCCAGCTGATAGACTACAATTAGTGAAGATAAAGCTGTTTTTTAGCCATGATGGGAAAGTTGAAGAAACTAGATTGTGTTTTAGATGGAAAACTTTCAGGTTTTCTGAACCATCAAAAGCAGAAAGTTGAGTGAAAAGTGCTAAAGCTTTGTGCATGCATTGACTGATTTACCTGCAAGACTACGAAAGAAGTATACAAGGAAGACAGAGCATAACTCAAAAACCCTTATTTCAGTTTCAAGAGTAACCTAAATTGTGAAATCAGTTTCGGAGTGCCACTGCTGACTAAGGACCAGCTGGACAAGATTGCTGTTAGAGTATAAGAAGCCATAAGGGTTTTGGTTGGCAGCCCTTCCTGTATTAGTTCATTTGAATTCCCAGGGTTCATGGTGATTTAGCAGTCAATTGAAAGCAGAAACTACCAATTATTTCTGAAAATTTTTGCTGTGAAATCACATATGAATAAGAAGGCAGAAAGTATTAATTACATAGAAATTGGATGTTTCTTTTCTACTTCTTATCTTATTTTTAGGGTGGGGATGAGCCATTTGGTTACTGCAAGACACTAGTCCTGATGTAACAGTATCATATATAGAGAGCTAATAATCTACTAAATCTTTATTTTTTTACAGAGTGTCATTTGTAGTTATCTCAATCTGCTCATTGTTCAGATTAATCACAAGCCATAGGATCTCAACAGCAGTGTTGAATGTGAGCTAATAATCTGTGCTGTGAAACAGGGCTGATAACCTGGGTTCAGAGCCATGACAATGCAGGCACAGGGCTCTCATCTTTCAGGATGGCACATGTTCTTAAGCTGTGAGTAAAGAAAGAAAAAATTCTTTAGATTTCAAGTACACAAGAGAGAAAATGATGGTGGAAGAAAAGGATGAAATGAGTGACAGGGTAGTTAAAGAGGACAGCAAAGATGCTTGTAGAACCTGCCTTTAGAAGAACAGGAATGAAATAAAACACATATAGAAAGAACTGGAAAACCAGACTAAAGTTAAAATCAGGGAGTTGTGCTCTCTGGACCTCTGCAGCCCCCAAGCATTGAGAGATGCTTTTACAAGATGGAGGACATTGCCAAGGAGCATTCCTGGCTAAGCATGTTTCGATATTGAAAATTTGTGCAGCAAATAAACAAGTATCCTATTGCTGAAGTTGAAACTCTGGTGGGCTTATAACCAGCAGTGTTAATTTAGCTGAAGAAAGAGAAGAAATGAAATTAGCAACTTGATAATCATTCATACGTATTCTTTTCCATGTTTGCATAGCCTTTCGTCTCTGGGGACTCCTGAGATCTTAAGAAAGAAGTTTTTGTATGTAAAATATTAGGGATGTATAATATGAATCAATGACTTTTATACCTTATTTTGTGCCTGTAAGATCGTCGAAAATTTCTTTTATGTCATTACCATTTTAAAAATTGTACAAATGCCCTTAAACATAGAAAAAGAATTTTTTCTCCAGGTTGCACTCTACATGGAAATACCTTATTTCTTCAGCTCTCAGGTTGCTCTCTGTTTGTTTCTTATATCTGGTGATTATTGCAATTAGGATCAAGTATCTTATTTTGTTAATATTTGTAAAGTGTTTAAATCCACTAAAGATCTTCCCATATGAAATGTAATCCTAAATTTACATTGTTCCTTGACACATTTATGGCTCTAATCAGCTTACTTGTCTAGGTCTCTGATATGAAGTTACTTAAGTAGAAGGTTCTGTGAATATATAAAATAGTATTTTGTGGTTATGTTTTCTGGAACTTATTAAAATGTTCTTATTTTTCACATCTAGAAAAGTAAGAAGCAGTATTGTGCAAGCAACTTATAAACTGTCCCTAATGTGTGATAATGTCTTTGCAGTTCTTGCTACCCTGGTGGATATTTAAAGTAGAGAAATTTTTTTGCTATTTAGCAAATGTACAACCAACAGTAAAGAAAATATATCTATGCATAAGTGTATGTTTGTCAAGTAGAGAAAAATTTGACTGTTCTTTAGCATTTCAGAAGAATTCATCTGTGGTTTATCTGCATTTATCTTGGTTTTTTTGACTTTGAAGTCCATGATGTTTCTGCTACAGGCTTTTACTCACATAATTCTTTTTATCTAAGTAAATAATTTTCTTTTTTGGAGTGGGGTGTAAACTGAATAAAATCATTCATCTTGCTTAGGGACATTTTTAAAAAATGCATACAATGCAGTAGCACATATGCTTTCCTCCAATTTGTAATACACAGGCTTCTGTTTATTAAAAAGGTGAAACTTTGTCCATTTTCAAGTAATCTTCAAGGGTAAGCATCCATCACATTTGTATCTCAGCATTTACTATGACTGATATAAGTAGATTCTTTAAAAGAAACAAAATAATATTTTTTTAAGAAAGCATTGCTCTATAAAACAACAAATTTAGCACAGCTGATTCAAGGTAAGGATAAATTACTGTTTAAGAGAGCAGTGAATTTGAACACTGATTTCTGAAGACTTCTGAAGATTCTGTATTTACTTAGAAATACAAAATTCACAGAATATTTGATAAAAGTTTCTCATAAGCTCACACTGGCTCAGATACAACATTCCTCCAAACAGATCCATAAGGAATACAATTTTTGAAAGATGGAAATGTACTTAACTGAAAATCACTTAATTTTTTCTGTTGGCAGCACATTTAATACAACAATAATTTCACTGATTTTGGTTTAAAATTAGTATCAATTAAATATATTCATGTCCATTTTGATATCTTATAAATATATTTTATCAACTCACCATAACTTTCCGATGAGATTTATTATGTTTTATCAAATATCTCAACAAGTTCTTCAGAAACCTTTTAATAATATACCAGTAATGAGAAACTTCTACATGGTTCTCTAGTGCATTCAGAGAATGATGGAGTATTTAATCTTAAATGGGTAAAAAAGATACAGAATGATAGACAGAGCTTTGATCCTTTAATATTGCTCAGATATGCATATTAGAAGAAACCCTGGAAATCTTTTCTGTGCTCTAATTTTATTGTATTTATATGCCCACAGCTAACTCTAAGCTTTCAGTGTGTCCTTTCCCCACTGCTTCAGTCAGAAGGATCTGAGATTTAAAATTAAAATTAGAAAAAAAGTTGGTAATTTGATTTGAGGCAGTTGACTGCAAAACTAATTAACGAGTCAAAGAAAATCTTCAAGGAGGAAGGCTCTAAAACTTGAGAGAAAGAAAAAAATAAAGAGTTCCTCTGAATCCTAGCACTGTCGCAAGAGCACTAATATTTGTCAGACATAAATTCTGAATAATGTTTTCTATTTAAAATTGTACTTCTATCAGAATTTAATTGTGAAAACAATATATGTAAATAGCCTTTTATAAATAGTAATATTTAGAACACACAAAGCTTTAATGAGTTATCCGTCTCCTAAGATCTAATTAACAACTTGACAAAATGCACTCTCTCTAAATCTATTAAGAGAAGCGTTTTGCTTGCTCTCATCCCATCAATGACTAATGAAATTAATATTTTACTATTTCTTGAAGATATCTTCAGGTTTCTATAGAACATCCGTTAAAATCTTTATTTCTATGGGGAAGAAGAGACATAACTTATTCAAGAAGTGTAAAATTATTTCTTACAAAATATAGAGGTTTGTGGTCCTGCAAGTGAGACAAAGGCCATACTACAGAATGAGACTGACTGTTTGTGGTTAGTATTAAATGACATCCTTTTCTTCCTTGTACTCTTTCTGTAATTCATGTTTCTAGACTATTAGAAAATAATAACATTTTGCAAGAAGGAAAACGTATTCAGCCAGTGACCTGGTAAAACCAGGCATACAATGTCAATCTCCTGTCTCAGGTATCCCTGCTGCTGTTGCCTCCTAAGTTAGCAGCCAACGAAATAATAAATTTCAGGATGTGTAGGTAAACATGCACAAAACTGAAAATACGAAGGTCATAAACTGAGTTGCATTTTCACCAGTAGCTTGAAAAAATACTCTTAGCTGTCCACTGACATAACTGGATGCTTACAGACCAAGGATATCTTTCAGCTGTAGGATTCTTAATAATAGCATTTCTCTAAATATTTCCTTTCCAAACTCGAAGTAAAATTTATTTTTCCCCCTCTCTTAAATGTACCCTGGTTCTAGCAGAAGAGAATTATGGTAGTGTATTACAACAAATATTGTTTGTTTAAAATTATTTCTTTGAAATAATGATTTAGCTGAACATCAGAATAAGGCTAGTGCAAAGTATGTCTATTTAAATGAACCCCCAGACTAAGAAAAACAAAGGCTGAACTGGCAACTTGTATACATTCAAATTTCAGAATCCCGAGACCTGCCAGAAACTTCCTATCTATCCATGAATTAATGAATCCCAGGTAGCTTTTAATTGGTTCATGAAAAGATTTTACATTTAAAAATGGTTGGACTTTTGGATCTTTCCAACATATATGATTCTATGCAAAGACCTATACAGTTAAAGAGCACATATTTAAATCAACAAAAGCAATGTTGCAAGGGTAACTGATCATAATAGTAACAGTAAAATGATGTGGTTTACAATATTGTATGCATCTTGTGCTGCATGGTAAAACAGATGTTTAAATTAGGAATGCTGTTCTCACTCTAGAAAACAATAAAGCAGCAAAGTGCACATTCCCATACGCATTGCTTCAGTTTCATGACACATTACCACTGGATGCTCAAGCTATGGAGGAACAGAAAATGTGACAGACAGCAAGGGAATGAGCAATTTAATTTTGAAACAAAGTTATTACTATATATGAATAAAAAATCAAGTGTGAATGAAATAACTATATTTAATCATTCATTATGTGTCAAAAATTGGGGAACAATGCTAACTAATTTTTCTTAAAAAGATAACAAAATGAAATAATGGGCATATTATATAGGTGTATATTTACTTAACTATAATAAATAACAAAATTCATAGTGTTCAAGGTGACAAGGTGGCTAATAAATTGTGATAATTTTAGTATAGAGTATTCACTTTACTCCCTATTTTTAGCAAGATTAAATAACATCAACTATGTAACATAAAAGCTCAACATCTTACCAGTCCAATTTATTTACACAATAAAATAAAGGTAATTTTATTTGGGATGGAATCACTTAATAGTTGCATTTACAACTCCTGTGAACTTTTTTCATAAATGAAAATTGCTACTACTGCTTTAGATCACCCATTTATTTTATGTTATGATGCTTCCTGAGGAGAAACTGCTTATTTTAAACATGCTGGAATACAAGCAGAGAGCAGGGGCAGGGAAATAAGGACAAATCATATAAGTTATGAATCTTCTTTAACTGCTCAGCATGACCACGTAATCCTATTTTTAAGTAACTCTCTGAAAACATCAGAAGAAAACTGATGTTAAAGGACAGAGAATTGATGACATTAGCAACTGTAGAGATTTGCAACTTAGAAAAGAGCCAGCTTAAATTTAAAGACTTATGAGTAATGACAGAAAGACAGTGTCTACCTTAATGTCACTGAGATAATTTAGGCAGCTTTTATCAATTAAAAAAAAGGGTTTAAAGGTTGCAGAATAACGGGGTTTGTTAGTTTGGGATACATTGACCCTTTCAGAGAGATTTTCTTGTGTCCTTTCTAGCAGCTGTATGGAGATTCCTCAGGGCTTAGTGGAAACCTCTGGGCAGATCTCTGTGCCTCTGCAGCCATTTTGAAGTGTTGGGAACAGTTTTTTTGCAATAGCAAATTGGCAAAGCGATTTAGTTGGAATTCATAGCCTTCATTAAAAGGTTTGTTTTCTACCTCCCCCTTCCTCTGTGGGCAGATTGCCTATCAGCTTCAATATAGGCAAGAAAAAGGATTTCTGAATTTAGAAAAGCTGACTACATTACACATTTTGTAAAATAATTTGTATTAGCCTATCATAAAAAGTGCCTTTCAAACAAAAATTTAACTAAATTTATTCAATATACACCTATTGATATCCTGTCTGAACAGAAGGTATCAAGCAATTCTTTAGGGTTTTGTTTTTTGCTCCCAAGAAATTTGGGTAATATGTAACCTTGAGGATTCCACCACCTTCTAGAGTACTTTAGGCTTCTGGAGAAAATGTTTAAGTGATGGCAAGCACCTAGAGAGGAGGCGATTTCATTTTCAGTGAAAATACTGCATTGTTCATGTGTCATGCCCACCAACAGTCGGATAAATTATTTTAAATTACTGAGTAATTTTATGAGAAATCCGAATGACCAACAACTTAGAGTAGTGGTTTCCCCTAGAATAGTAGGAAAGAGAAAACTGCTAAAGGCACAGAGGCAAAAAAGGGGATTTAACAGTCCTGGGAGATTAGGAAACTAAGATTAGCATAGGAGGAGGGCTGGAAGTCCAAAGATGCCTTTGCTGAAAACATGTGCTTAAGGACTCACGTAAATGTTCTCTGACTTGGAATCTAAAAGCCTAAAGCAATGTCTACATTTTTGGCTGTACCCTTCATTGTTTCACTATCAATTTATACAACATGTTGATGAGATAGATTTCTCTATATTTAGATGTTTGGGGTTTTTTTCCTGCAATGTATTTTCACATAAAACTGTGACGCAAAAATAGGGTATCCTGTAGCCACTGTGCCCTTTGATACAGATCTGGAATTTACTCCATGTCAAGAGTAATTTTTCACTAATATATAGTTGATTTTCTGAGAGAAGAGCCCTTGATAAACATAGGAGTGGGGAAGGATTAAAACGTATAAACAAAGAAAAAGCCTTTCATGCTTACAAATAGAATAAAGGAATATTAAGGGGTTGGAAGGGACTTTAAAGATCATCTAGTCTATCCTAGCAATTCAAGAACTAAAAAGAAAAGGTGCTTGGTCCACCTCTGGGTTTGTCATCAGAGATGATTCTCCCAGTTCAGGCACAGGAGAAAGGGTTAGAATAGAAATAGCAGAGCTGTGTAGAGGTGTGTAAGCTTAGGTTGGTATTGTGGATGTAAGAAATGCTGTGGTAATACTGATGCCTAATAATCTTGGTATTGGACCTATATAAGATTGCTAGATAGTTATGTATTGGTATATCACCTGTCAGTAAGTCATGTCTTCCTGTCTCTTAATATTCCTGTTAATAAATGCAGTGAAATTATAAACACAAGGTCTTCTTCTTAATGGATTATCTATTTCTAGTATGTATTTTCAATTTAATAGCAGAAATCCCAAAATTACTAAGGTGTCCAAAACTTGCCAATTTAGTAAGTATTTTTTAAATCTTAGCTAGATGAAGGTTTTTTTCATTTTATATTGAGTCAATTATTTGAATCCTCATAGTTAGCAATTGCTAGCCCAGGCTCTCTGCAGCTTCTGTGCCGTGGCGCGGGCTGCAGTGACCTTCCAAGAGCGTCTCCAATGCGAAGCCGCTCAGCAGGATCAGCCACACACACACACGTGTGCACGCACAAACGCACGGATAGCTTCAGTAATATGGGTCGACAGCAAAGAGGCAGGAAGGGTCTTTTCGTGGAGTTCCACAGGAGCTCTTTAATGCAGCTACACCAGGAAGGAGACCAGAGAGGCGAAGACCAAGAACAATGGAGAACTCAGGTTTAAGTACAGGAGTGGGGTGACTGCCAAGGACCAATGATCTGAGGACATGGAGGTGGTACAAAGGAGGGACTAGGGAATGGGAACCAATGGGGAAGCTCTGGGGGAGTGGTGAGGGGCAGAGGCCAATGGGGGGAACTTGGAGTAGAGAACTTTCTAGGATATGAAACGTATAAGGTAGCAAGGGGCCTGGGCGGCCAATAGCCAGCCATGAGCACAGAACTGGGGTACATTACCGTAACAGAACAAAGCATTCTGGGACAGGCTTCTTTTCTCACTGTGATCGACATAAGTCCCTGGTACCAGGGAGTGTCTTACCAGAGAACTCTTTGTCCCTTTTGGTTAACCAGCCACCACAGTTAGCAACATGTTCAGTAACTTCTATGAAATGCTTTTCCAATGAAAAAAAAGATTTTTCTTTTTCATTGAGATTACTGCTTTCCTTCTGCAGCTGACCCAAGGAAATTGTGGCAGACTCATATTTCAAATCAGCAAAGATTAGCTGTCTCTCCCAGGTTAACTTGGGAGAAAACATGAAAAACTTTAAGGTTCATGTGTACAAAATACATATATCTGGGGAAATGAAAATGTTGCGAGCAATGATAATCCTGTTGAAAACAGATCCTTACTTCAAAAACAAGTCAAAGGAAAGCTTAACAAATCATTATTTTCTTTGTCTCTGGAGCTTGTTTTAATGGTAAATTCCACCATTCTTTAGTTTCCCACGTACTACATAAACCCAACAGGTATTTAATTTCTATGTAATTTAGGTTGGCAATTTCACATTTTAGACATGTATTTTGGAGTATTCCTGTTGGTTTTTACGTTATGTCTTGTATTTCTTCAGTCTTTTTATATGTCTCTGTAAGAACGAATTGTTTAAAAGAATCTTTGCACTTATTTGAGAAATCTTACCTGTTCAGAAAAACATCCTTCCAGCTGAAGATGATTATTTTAAAGTGAAGAGTATAATTTTATTTTGTTATGGTAATAAAGGTGCTTGAGCCTTTCTTGGGATGCTACCTAGTAAGTCAAAGGTCATTCTTATAGACTGATAACAGTACATTTCATTTTGAAATGGGCATTTTACTGTTATTTCTAGTAATTTAATGCATTTTTTCCTGTAATTGCACTGACCTAAGCCATTGTTTGGACAGCTTTCTATGAATTCTAATTTTTTTTTGTTGTCTGGCTGTTATGTTAGTGCCCACAAGTACAGAAAAGAATCTCAATTTTCCCTGGCTTTCTGGGATACATCCAGATACCAAGATTATTAGGCATAATTTTACCACTTGAAATATGCTTTTTTCATTGTATTTCCAAATTTTTATTACAGTTTACTTTTCTTACATTCCACAGAATCATAGAATAGTTTTGATTGGATGGGATCTTAAAGATGATCTGGTTCGAACCCTCCTGCTGTGAGCATTTTCTGGCTTTATAAAACAGTAACTTACCTAGTAATGAAAATTAAATAGGGGATAATTAGATTTATACTGAAGAACACTGGAAGACCATTTTGGGAGAATATATGCAAGGGCAATGTTGCAGCCTTAAAAATTCAGAGAACAAAACGTATGGTTGACTTATGGGGAAAAGTGAATTGACACAGGTAAATGGTCTCCAAAAACTTTGACTGTCAGTACATGGAATGCAGACTTCTAGAGCTTTCTTGGCTCTTCTTTCCACATCAGGGCTATAATTTTGGTTAGCAGTGTCTGCCACCCCAGCTATCTGGTTTGGATGGATTTTCATGTTCAGTGTTGTCAATTATCAAGTTGAAAAAGAGGACAAAAGAGGACAGCTGAGATCGAGAGGTAGAGAGGGACTTCAGTGACAGCACAAATCAGGATTAAAGAGAACCCATCTGCCAGAAATCACAGAGCCCTCACTGGAGCTGGTAAATATGTTTGCATAACTAGAAATATGTTTTCCTTTCACAGGGAAATGGTATTTATATAGATATAGATATATATTTCCATTGTGTCTATAATCTCCATATTTTTAATAAGGTGAAAGGAGAGCAGAATGGGTCTACTAGGCTGTTGTAGCTCTTAGGAACAGGGGAACATAAACACAAATTTATACTACTACTTTTATCAATGAATACAAGAGATAAAAGCAAAGAGATGGATATCTCCCAGTTTCCTAAGATCTTAATGAAAGATTTAATTAGCAGCAGCAGCATTGTTGTACAATAAATCAATTAATCTCTCCTGCCCTTTCCCTTGTGAACCTTTTAAAAACTCACAATTAATTAATTGAAATCTTTTGTCACTTAATCATTGCCCTACAACCCTGAATTATCATGTGATGCAATAGAGTAAAATGCCATATTTTTGATGCACATGGGATGACCCTTCTAGCTTGAATTAATTTACAGTGGTTTTACAGAATGATTTATGCCAGACTCTGCTGCTTTGTTTGAAATTTGAAGGGACCTTCTCGCTGATATGCTTGTGGATGAGGAAGATACATCTACCTATGAATACATCTAATTTGTACATTCTGTAGTCATAAATATTTAGCCATACAATGAGAATTATAATGTAATATATAACATACAATATCATTTTTCCCCACTGTTCATCTTGCAGCACGTCCTTCAGACCTCAGTCCTGCAAATCAGATCACAGAGGGAGAAACATCTGTGCTGGAAGTGCTCCTGTGAAGGAGACAACCCTGACTTGGGGCAACTCCTTGACTTTGAAATGTAGGAAGACCTTAGCCATATTTTACCTTGTATTTCTCACATATCAGAAGTCTTGTGTTTGAAGTGGAAGAAGAGTGGAAGACTTGTCTTAATACTGAATATTCAGAAAAGAAGCTGCTTAGAGAATGAAGCGGGGAATAAAGGGATGAATATTTCACTCTGGTCTACTACAGGGTCCCAGATGTCCTTGAGCTCAGCCCTTGCTTGTTCCCTCAATTACTACATCTCTAAAAATAGGTCAATAAATCATGAAAGTTAATTAGGGTGTGTTGGATATCTGCAGAGAGAAAGTAGTGTTATTAATAGCTATCTTTTTATATCTTACCTTTATTCTTATTTATGGGTTAACATGCTAAACATGTAATTTCATGTAATACTCAAGGTGTTTTCCACAATTACCATAGCCCACTTTGGAATCCTGACATGGGAGAGCTGCAGCCAGATGCTTCCCAAAGGTCAGCAGATGTTTGAATTACTTTTCTGCCATTAAGGTGACAATGATTATACTCTCTCTGCTGCTTCATGCTTGTGTGGGCAGGGTTAAATATATTCAAATATAAAATAAAAATTCAGGAATGAGTAATACATATTTATAAGAAATTCATATTGTTGGCAAAGTTTGTTTTGCTGACAGTGTTTATAAAAGCACAGGTGTGTGATAAAAGATTTCAGCTTGAAATAAATGTGCTCCTTAGCTTTGATAGGCTGTTCTTTACTCTTTCTTCTGCCTTTTATGAAGCACATTGCATCTTTAACAAATTATCTACTAAAAAATAATTAAGATGCTCTAAAGTATTTAAGTTGCCAAAAGCAATCCAAAGACTTTGTGCTTGTCTTGGTTTTGGTTATCGTCTTAAAAGTGCAGAACAAATTTTCACTTCACTGTAGTAAATGCACTTTGATTACTATTGTATGCTTCATTTTCATGAGGAGATTCCAGATTGTGTTCTGAAATTTGCAGTGAGGAGATGCTGTTTGGAAGGTCTTCGAGAAGAAAAAAAAAGGATGTTTTGCTAGCCGAGAACTAAACCAACAGGTGCTACATTGACATAAACAAGCACCTGAGCTCACCTGTGCCAGTTTCAAAGCATGTCGTTCTCCTTCAGCATGCCTTCTCTTGTGGGAATGCTGTAACAGAGAGCAGAGGAAAGTCTCTTTGACAAAGGTAATTTGGCCAACATTACAGAGGCCCTTCCTTCAGCTGCTTGTCTGATCTGCAGTCATGTCTTTGCCAAAAGGATTTGTGCTTTCCCTTGTCCAGAGTGCCTGTTCTGAACTAACGAAAAGTTGGAAAGGAATTTCTTTAGAAAGAGTGTCTAGAAAAAAAAGTGTTGAAAGGGACTAGATAAATATTCATGAAGTAATTGGGTGAAGGAACTCCAGCAGTCCTGTTGCTATGGCTGGCAGATACACAGTCTCTTAGGTTTCATGTGAAAGACAAGCTTTACGCCGAGTTCATCAGGCTGTAAGAAACCTGTTTCCTCTGGTTTTCAGTGAATCAGGATGATGCAGAGCATCTACAGCTATTCCTAGGACTGCTAAGCTAGAATTTACTTGAAAGAGAATGTGCTAAAGCATAATTTTGTCAATCAAATTATGCACAAGTTTTTTTCTATTGTGTATGATAAAAATGTAACCATTTTGATAAAAGTTCATCTTCTGCTTGGCTGGTGGCTTTGTCCCTTAAAAACAGAATATAAAAATATAAAGGACTTCTTCAGCTTCACACATTTATTACAGCACTTCATACTTACATGGGAGTTTCTCCATGATGAGAACAAAGCAATAAAAATGGAAGTAAATAATTTTAAAATAAAATGACTTTCAGAATAATTGACTGACTTAAAAGCAGTGCATTAATAAAAATGCTAAATGTTTGTTCAATTATTGAGAAATGGTATATATGTAAGTGTGTACAAATGGAGATTTGTTTCAGAAAGGTGACAGTAGTTTTTGATTGAAATGTTAGGGTTTTGGTTTTTTCCCACAAGAAAGCAATGCTAGAATATTAAATATGGAAATGCAGGCTACCACATTTAGGGCAATGATTTTAAGGCAATAAATTAAAGTTTCATAGTGTTCTTTTCTGGAAAGCTCACAGCATCCTGCTGGGCAGTATCCTTGTCTTAGTAAAAGGAAATTCAAGGGATTATTATGGGGATAACCAAATCAGAGCAATCTGGAATATCCTTGAGAGCTGAGAATAAATATGATGCAGCTGAACCATTAAGAAATAGGCATTAGCCAATGTAGGGGGGGTTTATTTGTTTTATTGTTTTACAGCAATGTTGTGAGCCTGCTGTTTTCTATTCTTTGTGGGTTTTTCTTTTAATTAGCCCTGTGTTACAACCACTAAAGATACTGAAATAAAAACATTGCTTAAGCAGATGTTGCCCTAGAAAATGGCTCCAGATCATTAAATGTATTTGTTTCATTTAAATTATTTACTCTTATTTTCAAAAAGAAGTTCTTTTAGACAAACCCAAGAATGGTAAAGACATGTGAGTTAATTCTTCCTAAAAGCAAATATTTCACTTATTGAAATTTGGAGCTGAGATACTACAGTTGATAAATGGGGCACTCTTTTTTTTTTGTATTCTGTAATAATCCATCTGTATGAAAATTTCTGGGTTTTTGTTGTTTTGGGTTTTTTGTTTTTTTGGGGTTTTTTAATGGACAGTAAGTAATATATGAAGCTGTTGGGTAAAAAGAAGTTCTAAATTGCAGAGGTTTTCTCTCTTGCCTGCTTTCTTTGCAATACCTCTAAGACAAATATACCTTTTCAAATTTTTTGTGAGGCTACTTCCATCACCTTTGTGGATCCTTGTTTTCCTTATTTTATGTCTGAAACTAATTATCTGTTTTTTCATTGGATTCTTAACTTTTTTTATTTTAGCTCTTATTTGTTAAGTTTGTTATAATTTGAACTATTTTTGAAGCAATCTTGAAGATAAAATCTGATGGTCTGTACTATGATATGGCAACACTGAACAATTCTATAAAATGGCATCCCATGGACTTAACAGAGAGCCACAGACAAAATCTATAGCTTTCACTGTGCTTCTTTTATGTCATTACTCTGAAATAATTCCTGATGGGAATAGTCAGCATGAATTTACCAAGTGCAACCAACCAATCAGCTTGACCAACCCGATCAGCTTTTGAGATGAGATGACTTGTTCTGTGGATAAAGGGAGTGCAGTAAGTACTGCTAACTTTGATCAATGTACCTGCTTTTCATTTAAGTATCTGCTGGAAATTTTGCGTTGTCATAATATTCAAACAGCCTTCTTTGCAGAAGCCGTTCTATGAAACACTGTGTGGTGGTCTAAGGAATATTTTTAACATTTTATAGGATTATCCTCTGAGCTTTTTTTTTCCTTTTTTTTCTTTTGATGGTGCAAAACCTGAATTGTCAATATTCATGTTATTGTTCTTGAATTTTAAGAGGAATCTTTTTTTGTTGTTATATAAAGGATGTAGGTTGAAACCAATCCCTAATGAAGCTTTCTCTAAGCACTTCTCTCGCTAAATTTTATCAATGCCTTATGTAGTGGTTTGGTTCAAAATACCCATTACTTACTTATTTTCCTTCTGTGAGATAAGAACTAGGAGAAAGCAAAGCAGGCACAAAACTTAAACCTTAAAAGAATAAAGAAGTTTATTAATAGAACTAAAAGGCAGAAAAAAAAAAGGTTAGACTAAACCTTCAGAACACTTCTCCTCCCCCCACCTTCTTCCCTCCTCCCACCAACAATGTAAAAAACAACCCTCGAGATTTTTCAGTCAGTTTACCATCTCTATAATAACCTTTCTCAGTCCACTTAGGGAGAGGAGTCTCTCTTGCTCATGCTATGGAGACATCTCCACAAGTAAACAGTTATACAGTTCTCTCGTGGCTTCAGTGTCACAGCAAGGCAGCCGCCTGGGATGGTTTCTGCTTGCCTGTGAAAGTCCCTTCCCTCGACTTGCAGCTTTCCCCACAACTGCTTGAGGGTTTCATCTTTAGCTAATGGGGTACCATTTTAAGGATGAGCTGTTCAGAAACAAAAGTTCTCTTTACCCATCTGTGGGTGCATCTCTAGGCACAGAGGTCTTCTTCTTCTCTGGCAGCAAGAGGGTCCTCATCTCCTTCAACTCAAAAGGTCTTTTCACCTATCTGTAGGTACATCTTCATCTCTAGGCACTGAGGCCTTCCTCTGGGAGCAAGAGAGTCTACATCACTTTCAACTCTCTCTGTTAAAGCTTCTCATTAAATCACAGCTACTTCAGTAGTTGCTTAATGCAGCACAGGTACTTCTACCCATGGTTGCGGTTTGAACGCTCTGCCCCCCCCCCCATGCTTCATGAAATTACAACGGGTACACTGACATATTACAGTCCATCACCACAGCCTTACAAGAGAATTTCAGCTTCCAGGAGAAGCATCTCCTCTTTCTCCTCTCTCAGGGTTTCAGCTCCTCCTTCTTCACTGACTTGGATATCTCTGTGCTGTTTATTTCACATGCCTTCATCTTTCCCTTTCCTCTGACTTGGGAGAGGATTGATGTCTGCAGGCTTTATCTGTTCTGGAGAAATCTTACAACGCTAAAAGAGTTAATCTCACCCGGGCCTTGCAGCTGGAACTCGCTTATCTCTCCTTGCCGGGCAGCATGCTGTGGGTGAGGGGGGGCATGGCCCGTCCGGAGCAGCTGCGGGGGCCTGGCCCGCCCGAAACAGGGCTGGGGCCAGAGCAGGGCTGGGGGGGCCGGGCCGGGCCGGGCCGCAGATGGAGCAGGGCCGCTGTCTCTTGGCCGGCCCAGCTGGGCCGAGCAGGGCCCCCCCAGTTACCTGTCCAAAAGCCGGAAGCAAGAGAGCTGGCTGGGCTTTGTTCGTTCTTAAATGTGGATCACAGAGGCGTATCAAGCTTCTTAAGTGGCTTAAAGAAGTTGTCAATATTCCAACTAGCCAGTTGATTGGTTCTGTCAGGTCTAGAGGAAGCTGTAAGCACCTCTTTGCAAAAAGATCACTTCCAAGGCTGATGGAGCCTTCCTTAAAAAACCTCGAACTATGCTAACCCATGACACCTTAAAAAGCTCATCTGTATGTCAGAGGTCACAAACTATCATAAGCCCCATAGGATAACTAGAGAGAGGCTTGTATAAGTCTGAACTTGGAGGTCACTTTCCAATGTGACAGTGTGAGAGAGCTGGAGACTGTGTGCTATGTTCTTATCACTTTTTAACCGTTTTTTAAAAAGTCATCTTCCTTCACACAATAATTCATGAAACATCTGAACTCTAATTCACAGAAATGTTTCTATTCACAGCATGTAAGTACAGCAGTATTTCATGGTGATAAACTTCAAGAAATTTGCTTCTTCAACCAGTTTTGTTAGTACTATTGCTGAGAAGTTAATTTTCATGTAAAATATGTCAGTGAATTTCTTTGTAACCAGCTGAAGTATAGCTGTCCGTTCTGATGGGAAGAGAAGCAGAATTTTGAGATATTTTGCCTCTTTTTTGTTTTATATTTTACTTGGTCTTCAGCAGTTTGTCTCCACAACTAATTCTTTCCACTACCAGACAGTCATTCATCTCCTACTTCTGCTTGTAAGGAACTATCAGGTTAAAGGATGTTAGCTCTCATTTTGTCCTTCAATCTTGAACATCTTGGTCAGTCCCTAGCCTTGAAATTACCCCACTGACCATATTTCAAGGTGGTTTTTGTTGGACCTTAGGTACCATATGAGGCAGCTCATCTAAAAGTCAACCCGAAGTGGATATCGATGACTTATATTAACAAATATAAATAGCTGAATAGGTCTTAGGTTGACCATTGATGCTAAAGTTTAGGAAAAGTAACAGTGACTAATTATTTTATGTTCTCTTCTGAATAAAAAGGTATTGGTTCTTGGGAGGGGCAGAGAGAGCTAAAAGAGAATGGCTGGTTCAACCAGTCTTTCCAAGTGTTGCTGTTGTCAGATACATTTCCAAGATGTATTTGTGTTTCAAACAAGTGTGCCATGCCCTACAAAAGAAAAAAACCCCGAAATAACCTAGTGAAAACCCTAGTGGTCTTCATTATAGGTAGATAGGTATAGATTTTGTATGAAAGGATAGGACAGCTGCGGTATCTTCCTTTGTTCAGAATTATGGAGGCACTTGTTGGGGAGAAAGTCAAGATGTTTTCAGAAGTATTTTATTACATATTCTTCAATTATGTAGTAGTAAGATATTCAGAAGTAATTTATTCTTTGCCTCAATGGCTGTGTGCTTATTATTTTTATATTTTGGACAGAAATTGGCTCTATAAAAAGAAGGGAAAGTTCCTGTACTGTGTAATAGTCTAGAGCTACCTCTCAGATCCCAGGCTTCTTGCACTAAATCTGTCTTGCTGCAAACAGTGAATAAATGTCTGACTTTTCCCTGGGCCCCATATGTAATGTAGATCTTTAGAAAAGTTATTTCTGAACTGGTCACACTTGTGCTTAACTGTGCAAAGCAAGTAAGAGTTATTACTAAAGGGAGTGGCATTCACTTCAGCTGCTGTGGTTGGTTTGACAGGGACAAGTAATCAAAGCCATCAGCAGTCACAATTCAGACTGGTTTATTAAGTGATATCAATGGCAATTTACATAAATGAATGGGAGCAACTAAAGTGGTCAAATTGTCCTTTTTATATATAGCATGTGTCTGATTTTGCCAGTATCCTCTGGCTGCAAACCTTTAAATCCTGCCTAGCTTACATTGCTAGAGTTTGCAAGAGCTGGTCTAATCTGCTGTTCCCAAGGGCAGAAGATAAATTAATTTTTAATAATAGCAATAAGAAAAACAGAAAATGAGTCTGGAGGTACCATGGGACACATGACATAGTTCAGAATACTTTCCAAAGAAAGCTGTTTCTGTGAAATCTGTAGGGCAGGTGATTACTAGTGGGAACTAAAAAGTTGATTATTAATCTAACTTTTCTAATAATAAGAACAGATGAACCTTGGATGATAATGATTCTAATGGGCATAAAATAGCCCATTATAGCCACTTTTATATTAAATGCCCCTAAAAGCACCACAACTTACAGTTTAGAGTACGATGATGAACACAGCTGGGAGGCAGTAGTTTCTCTGTGTGTATTCAACTTTCAAAATATGAAAGTGAGATTATTTGACAAAATTTTTCATTTAGTTTTCACTGTTTTGCAATATCCCACCTTGACTACTTTTTTTTAGGTTCAACAGTATTTTAATGCAGAAACATTCCTTGCTGTGGTGCTGAATTGATTTTTGCTTTTTTTTCTTTTATATATTCTCGGTATTCTTTACAAATACATTTGTAACTCTGTAGACTATTTTGTATAGATAAATAGTTCCTAGGTATTTTTCCCAGTACTTTTCCCTGCCCTGATAGGCAGAAAGACAAAACACATTCCAAAGCTCTAAGCTGAGGGTACAAGGCCCTTATCCTATCTTGGAACCTGAGCCCTGGGAACCAAGGTCAAAACCAGCTCTTTGAGACACATTTTCATCAAAAAATTTTTAGTCCCTAAAAAGTAGGGGTGGGATTCAGAGAGGGTTGAACCCGGGGAAATTGCCCTACCACTTACATCTCTAATTGGTGATTTTTGTCAATTATAGTAATTTGCTAAACTTATAAAACTGTATTCACCCTGTGGCAGGGGGGGTGGACATTTTGTGGACATTTTCCATATCTGCCCCTGGAGGCCTCCAATAAAGACCATCCTTTATATTACCTCCTATACTAATATTATCTCGAAAGTCTGTGTTGTTTCATTTTTAGGTTTTTTAAGGCATCAATTTAATTAACTATTTCCAGGGACAAGTCTTATCTCAATGTTCAACCATCCAATCCAGTTATAATGACAGAGAGATTAGACATCGTGGCCACACTCGTAGCAACTCATCTTGATTCCATCAGTTTTTATCAACACTGGAGGGAGATGAAAAGGATACCAATAGTATTAGTTTAACACTGCATATTTTCAACTATGTTTTTATTGAAAACTCTCCCAGCTCTAAGCAAGCAACATAAATATGAAACTACTTAGGCTATTAGCCAAATAAATTTAACGTAAATAAAACATTTATGCATTTCATTGTTGGATTTGTTTGAGATGCAGTGAAATAATTAGAAGCAGTGCTTTCTCCTTTTTATAGCCCCTAGTTATTGTTTAAAATATATTATTCATATGCATATATATACATTTTAGATTTTGTCTAGTTTAGACATCTCAAGTATTTTTTTCTCAAGTCTTTCTAGGTCTGTTTTGAAATCTGGGATTGTTTTCCATACGCAATGAATAATCATACACGCATAAACATATGCAATAGTAGTATACATTTATCTTAAAGCAAATTCAAAATATAAAAAGTATATTCCTCATGAAAAAAAAAATCAGTGTATTTTGGTGTCAGTTTGTCATTGGATCCTCATTTTGGACAGAATAATTTTGATGTGTCTGGAAGCAAACCAACCAACCAAAAGCCCCAATTACATTATGATTATTTCACTTTACCTTTTAATTTAAAAAATTCCCTCTCTACATCTGCCCTGAATCAAATTTGTTCTGGTTCATTCTTGGATACCTTCCCTAAGATGGATTTCTGCTCAAATTTCATTTAACAGTCTTTGCATTTGCCTTAGAGCGTTTTCCATACTTTTCTTCCATTCCCAGTAGAAACCTTATTTGTTTTGTATATTGGCTTTGGTTCAGTTGATTCTCAAGCATTTCTTGTTCATAATTGTTTTGTATGTATCCACCTACAGCTTCCAATCTAAAGCCTTGAAATCTAATTTACAGAAAAAATTTCTGCTGCCTGTCTAAATAACAGTGAGTCTTCCTCATTAGTCAGTCTTATCGTAATTATTTTACATTGTAGTCTGTAACTAACGTCACTATGTATTTTTTGAGTAGCGTATTCAGTGCTTCATGTTATTTCTATAAATATTATAACTTTATGAAATGCCTTAATGCGTCTTTTGCATAGCCTGGGGTTTTTTTTGTTTATTTATGTGTGTGATAATCTTAAGTTGATGTTTTCCTGCATACAGTAATCTATTATGAGATTAATTGCTTTAGCCAAATTTGAGTGTCCAGAAGAATTGGACAACATATATGAATGGAGTAAATGTCAGTCATTTACATTTTAATTATGAAATATTAGTGCACAAACCCCATGTTGAATTGCGTGTCTTCTGAACCTAATTGCATCATGTAGTTATTATTGATTGCACTGTTGTTAGTGACAGCAGAACACAGCCATTAGGTACTAAGTCAATTCTTCTTTTGCTTCAGGGATGCTTGATGCCATAGTCATGATTAAACACAACTTCCATCTGTTCTAGCCTTAACCAAGTTATATCCGACCCAAACAGAGAGTGGAATGATTCCAGACTCTATCACATTGCTCGGCTCAACGTTTTTAGCTGTGGTAACTGTTTAATTTCATTTAGAAGTCTGGCAGTAAAAGTCTTTCAGTTTTAAGAAGAGAAATAAAGCTTTCCAAAAGCATCACAAATTAAAGAGACAGTTGTTCAGCATGAACAGAGATCGCCAAACATTGACTTCATCCCCATTAGATCATATAATGTTTTAGGGTGTTATTTCATGTGCTCATTATGTACTTATAGAATACCTTGAGTTGGAAGGGACCTTTAAGATCATCTTGTTCCAACACCCTCCCATGGCAGGGACATCTTCCACTAGAGCAAGCTGCTCAAAGCCCCACCCAACCCTGGCCTTGAACACTTCCAGTGATGGGACAGCCACAGCTTCTCTGGGCTACTTGTGCCAGTGACCCACCATCCTCACAGTAGAGAATTTCTTCTTAATATCTAATCTAAATCTTCCCTCTTCCAGTTTAGAAGTGATCATCAAATATTTCAACTGCTTTATTCCATTTATATTTTTATGTCTCTTAACATCTCTGAAGCATTTTTACTTCTTCTTTGCTTCACTATAATTAGCTGATGCTGTTGAAAACATACCGACTCTGCAATTTCTTCTGCCTTGTTCCTATGTGTGATAGTAGAAATGGCAATGCTGATGTTCAAATTCATAAAGCCTCCTAAAAAGCTTCCCCCTCCTTCCTGCCCTCCCCCTAATCATGTTTGTTTATATGGCTTTTGGCAGGCTAATAAAGCCCCCTTTCTTTTTCAGAAAAATGAATATCTCAAAACACTTGAGATGGACAGGTATAGGATGGTAATGATTCATGATGGGAATATTGGTGCTGTGATGCAAAATAAGCTGCTAGAGAAGACACTCTAGTTCTCACGGGGGATGCAAATAGTTGCACTTAGGAGGAAAATCTGTGTCCTTTTACTCATTGCTGTTTGATTGAGTCTGCCATCTCACACCTAAAAGTAAAATTTTCATGTTTTTAAAGGGAATGAACAAAGTTCAGAATCTTTGCATTTATACTGTTCTGTGTGTAACAAGATTTTAATCTATCAGCAGCGTAAAAAAATTCCAAGAAAGATGCTGTCACATTACATTGGTATTTTGGTTTGGTGTGGAAAGTGTGCAAGCTTTTTGTTTGGTTGTTTTGTTTATTTGTTTGGGTTTGGTTGGTTGGTTTTTTGGGTTTTCTTAAACAGACAGAAATGACATCATGCACAAGAGGAAAAGGTACTTTGAGAGCAGTCAGTGCATGCTAACCCATGAAAGTTATTTAGAAGTCTATTACCTTCAGCCAGTTTTTCTCATTCAAGCTTCTAAACAAAACATAAAATTTCTAACAGACTCAAATGAAATTAGTCCACTCTGCGTTGAATCAGAGAAGGGTGATATATATGTTCAGATCAGTGATAATGGAGGGGCAAAGCAGGACAAGAAACTTCATTGGAAAGAAAAGGAAGTCAGGTGCCAAATGTGAAGAATGAAAGGAGGCACTTCGTGTTATTCCCAGAAAGTTTTAATCTTCATATTAATTTAGTAATTTGTGGGAATTTGTGTATTAGATCAAATAAGTGAGCTAGTTTGCCTGGTACCCTCCCTTTGAAAGTTTTCGGCTTAGATAACTCCTACAGACAAGCATGGAAATTAAATCAATTAGAAGTTGATGGATGCCCTAAGTCTTCACATCCCTTGATTATAAGTGTGCTTGCAGCTATGCATTTAGAATTTATATAAATATAATTCATTTATATATGAGTGAATGCATATGTATATGTGTAAAATAGATGAAGAGTGAACTCTTCACATATTCTTTATACTATAATAAAATAGGTAAAAAGGATTTTCAGGAGCACTCTTCTGGCCTCTTTTTATCTCAGAGACCACTAAAGAAATGATCAACTATCGATCAGACTAAGCTGACTCTTGCACATTACTGCATTGTCTAAAGTACATTCTGAATTTTTGCTTTAATATTTTTGTATCTCCCTCCCTTCAGCTGTATTGTCCTAGGTTACAATGTAAGATGTAACCAAAAGCATGTATTCTATTATCATCTTCACAAGCTGTTAAAGCAGGTGGGGCAGCGTTCATTGTCTCCTACCATGACTCACCGCTGACAGCTCCCTCTGGGGGCTATCTCTGTTTAAGGGGCTATCAAGCACCCACTGCATGACTCATAGAATTACATCAGCCCATTGTGATATGCCGCAGCCATGGGGGAGGAGCTAAGCATTTCCACCTGGGTATAATCTGGGGTTTGGAACAGCACGAGCAGCCTTTACCTACTGAATTCCTAGAGGACAAGAGCTACCACTCTTTAGATGAAGACCAGACCTTTCTACAGAATCCCTGCTTCAACAGGACCACTTCATCTGGACTGCTACCACCACCCTGACTAACTGGCTGTCAGGTTGTATCCTGACTCTGTCAGTGTTCTTGTACTATTGCATTTATTTTAATTTTCCTATTAAATTATAATTCTGACTTGCCATCTCCCACTGCTTTATTTTCAAGCTAGTACACATATTTGTCTCTTTAGCCTTTCTTTGTGAATTACTCTTGTAGATACAGCTATTTATACAAGAAACTGCAGGAAGGGTAGAAAAGTGAATACCAGATGGTGCTTAAATCAGGATTATACATTACTATGTCAAGCTTTTGCAACCTCTGTATTTTCACAAGTTTACTACTGACAGAGACACTTGAGAGAAAAATTTTGCATGACAAATGTGAAAAAAATCAGTAGAAAGGCTTTACTAAACTGACAAACTATTCTCTGAAGTTTTGTTGTATAAACTTTTTCCTTAAAATGACAATTCAAAGGTAATAGAATATTACAGTAATAAGATGTAAAGCAACTTTGTATGTTCTTTCCTTTATGTACATGCAGCACAGTATTAAATTAGAACTGTAATGGTAAAATATGGTTTTGGTTTTTATTTTATTGACTCTGCATTGTATTCACCTGTATTTAGACCATTTTTTGTACTCCTTATGGTAATTCACCCAGGAAATCAGCTCTTTGCAAACAAAAGTATGCATTGTTTCTGTTTCTGGGATTTGGATGAGTACATAGTTAAATATGGAAACATAATATGGGGATAGGAAAACATGCTTGTTTGCCAGTTAAGGATGTGGGCAATCACTAGAACATATGGAAATCCTTATTTGATTTAAAAGCAATAGCTATGTTTTATTAAAAGTAAACCAAGAAAAAGCTGGTGCTTGGAAAGCTTTTGTCTTGGGTCTAGCTTCTACTGTTAACATCTGTAAAGTTCCTGGGTTTGAATGCTAAAAGAACTGGACCATGTGCAAAACCAATAAACTTCTTATTGAGGTCAGAAAAATAGGCCGCTAATTGTGTTGAACATGATAAAACCTAATTACTAACCTAATTACTGGAGATATTCCATCTTTTAGCTTTTCTGAGAGCATTAGAATAGACTCAGAACGTCTTAATGCTGTGAGACTTGCTACCTTAAACTAAACTGGGTTGTATGTTCTGGGCTTGGCATGAATCTACTCTCTTTAGGCATGTGTTTTCCAGTTTAGAAGACAGTTCCCCAAAAATAAAATGCAGAATATGATCTCCCTGGTAAGAAATAGAAAAATAGTGAATAGAGACAGTAGTAGAATAGGATTACTTTTTCTCAGTCTGTGAAAACGTAATAAGGAAAAATCTGAGGCAGGCCGCCAACTGAGCTTAAAAAATGTAATAATAATGAATAATAGTGATATAATAAAATGGACATATTGCAATCTGTATCATTATTTTGATGAGATGACTGATGCGTGCAATGACTTCCTCTGCTGTCTGGTACTTTCTGTCAGAGATGTGACCTTTGCTAGACAGGCTGACAGCTTTATTGGAAGTGAATGTCTAAGCACATATGTAATTTTTTCTTCCATATGCTTGTAAACACACAATTATTCAATGTATTAAAATCAGTAAAAGAATCATGATCATCTTATCATGGAGTTTCTTAACTGTTGAGAAATGGAAAAATAAATTTTTGCAAGACCTTAAAGGAAAGATGTAGCTTATAGTACAAAAGTTTTTAAAATGCCACTCTGTGAGGTTGGGTGGGGAAATCTGATAATAATCACAGAAAAATTGTTCCTTACTAATGAAATTCATCGTCTAAATGGTGAGGGGTCAGGCAGAACTTGAACAATTTTCTTTTTTCCTTGCTAGTTGCTCAGATACTGGGGCAGGGTTCTGTTTCATGACTTCTCTAATGCACAGTTCCTTTGTAGTTAATTATAATAACTCCTGGTTTGAGATACATAAATGAAACAGTAGACATTAAGCAAATCCCTTTTTCTCATATAAACTACTGATAATAGGCATGTGAATAGCTCCAGGTGAGCGAAATCTGTTTGGTTTTAATTCCTAAATTTCATCAATATTTTTGCTTCAGTTGTATCATCATGCCAGTATGTATCTGGATTTTTCCATAAAGTGCAATTTGTTTATAGGAAGAATCTACAATGTAAGACATGCATAAAAATAAGTGGATACATTTGGGGCAAACTGTGAAAATTATTTGGGTTTATTTATTTATTACATGTAATCCACAGTCATAAATATTTCAAATGTTCATAAGAGTACTTGTATTGGTAGGTACTCCACAGTGCACTACTATTAACTTGAAATACAAAAGTGGAATAAGAGCTAAAACACTTGAATATTCATTATTTCCCATGTAGACTATAAACAAGGTGTAAGTGGCTGCCAACATAAAAAATTAATTCTATATGTCTAGTGAAAATAATTAACAGAATATGTTGGTTTAGATGGATGAAAACTAAACCTAAGAGTGTATTTTAACTATTGTTCCTGTTGGGAAACAATTCTGTTCAAAGTTCAGGTGCCATTATCCATGGGGATTATGCAAGCCAACAAGGTAGGTGTATCATGTATAGACATTCATATTTTAGTCTGTCAATGCACTACTATGTGTTTGGTTTTCCTTTGGAAAATTATTCTTTCTGTCACTGCCCTCAAGCTAGTCTGTGTTTTATTTGTATGGAATACTGATAATTTATTCAGAACTACTCTAGCTGAATCTAAGGTTTGTTCTCACGCTAACTGTTTCACATATTATGAATGGCAGCGTATGGCTATTTACTGCTCTTATCTCAATTTGGGAAAGAATAATGTCTAAATTAAAAAAAACCAGAGATATGAATCATAATTTTGATTTAATACTCTTTATTTCAATAAATTGCTCAATAAGCTTCATTTAAGAGTAGCTATACAAATGTGGTTTGGGACCAAACATCTTATTTTAAATGTAAAAATTTCTTCTTAGACTATTTACTACTGTAGATTGTTTTCTATATTTTTCTTTAAATCTTTTAGTAATGTCATTCTGTTTGAGGATTCTTTTAAAAGGATCTGGTGGTAAAAGAGGCCCAGTGACCATCACAGATTGTTTCCTGGGCTCTTCAGTACTATGATGAACATAATACAGTATAAATCTCAGCTGATTTTCTAGTTGTTAGGTGATTTTGGGGTGTTGACCTTCATTAAAACACTGTCAGTGAAGAGTAGCCACTGTGATCTTAAAGGCTAGAGTAGCCACTGTGATCTTAAAGGCTAGATCAGTGATTAGCAGAAAAAGTAAGTGTAATTTAATTCCATGTTTTAGGTTACAGTAGGAATTGTCACAGTACCCCTGAACTCCATCCACATGAGTAAACTTTGCTATTTAAATCACGTTGTTGAATGCTGTTAAGGTTTTATGTTTGAGGCAGTTTTTTTTTCAAACAGATGTCTTCCTCAACTTCTCTGATATCTCTTCATTTTCCAGAGTGCTGCTTCCTTGAATAATGTAAATGCAAAATGTTTTGGTATAATTTAAATTCCATAGGAATTAATTAATAAAGCTATTTAGGGGGCACACTCTTCTGGGTTTGATTTGAGTTGCTTGAATATTTGCTGAATTTCTGTACCAGTGATAATATATGATCTCTTCCTAAGAATGTATGGAAAGAGTCAGAATCAGAGCATAACAAATTTGGAAATGTACAACTAGGAGCTTGTGTAAAAGCTGGAATCTGTTAAGAACCCATTGCCTGCTGCTTCCGTTGATACTTTGTGTTGAGGATTTAGTGTTGATTATTCCAATTTTCCAGACTGTTCCTCACTCTTCTAAACAATTAAGTAGAACAGAAAAAATTTTTATAATTAATTTTAGATAGCTATGGCATGTCTCCTCTCAGTTTTTTATTATATTACTTATTGTGTATAAATATACATATTCTTATAATTTATGTCTCTTTCTTCCTCTCTTTCCTACTTGTCTCTTTATATCTTTGGAGAGAAATACCTTTATATGTGAAGGTCCTTTTTAAAGGAAAAGTTGTTACATTTTCTCATGTGTACAGCCTCCCAACTTATTATCTGCACTTTCTCTAGGGTACCTCAAAAGTCTCTATTTCCAGTACACAAGTCTTAGTTTCAGTGGCCTGACCTTTTCTAGTGGAATAATAATTCCTCATGAGAATTTCCTACTAGATCTACGACTGAACTCAATGAATTTATGATCTTTCTTGATAGTGAAATGGGAGCTGAGTACCTTTGAATCTAGCCAAGGATTCGGGAAAGTCTGACTTCTGAGTAAGGCTTTGCCCAACAAACTAACTTTGCCTTTAAGCTCCATAAATCATGAAGTACTTCTTTGGTCTTGGTCCAGGAGACTCGCCACCATGCACAACCATGCCATTGATTTGCTGGTGTGTCATTATATCTCCAAAGGGTAATGCCATAAATATCTTCATGCTTTACTGCAGATAATGAGTAGCAGACTCCCTGGCTCTTCTCTTAAACTTGTCAGCAAAAAGTTGCAGAGTTCCCACAGCTTCTTTGAGTTCTCTCTAGTGATGCCTAGGCTTGTTCCAAGAAAGATGATACATCTTAGTATCTCCAGAATCTTGTAAATGCAAAAGAAAATGGACCATACAGGCTGCTGCTTTTTTCCCATTAATTTCACATATTTTATATACTTAGTTTGAGCAGTCACTTGATCATACAATTTGATTTCCTGCACATTAAATGGCCAGAGGTCCATGATACTACTCTCTTACCCATGCGTTAAGCTCAATAACTTCTTTCCTGCAACCTTCAGGAATCTCTAGAACAAACTTATTTATTTCTCAAAACTTAATATTTGAAGTCCATTTTTTAAGCTTTGTTATCTGTGAGCTGCACAGCTAAATAACATGGTTCTCCAAAAAGACCAGCAATTCAGCACCCCCCACAGAAGGACAAAGGATATCTACCTTAGCAAGTACTAGAGAGCCAAGGCTACTACCAATATTTGCACTATATTTTTAGATTAAAAGTTAGATCATGCTATAGAAATAAAAACTGGCAATTTCTGAAGTTTCACCTGGTAATGAAAGAACTGTCTATTTTTATCCTTTGTCATGGGCTCTTATGGCAGTCAATCCAGCTAGTGTGACTATAAAATCACACAATTGATGGAGTATTTCTTACCAGACATTTACTCTATCATTTTTCCAATAACTGAATAACAGTAATAAGATTAATAAAGAAAAAAAATAATGACTTACATAAGATGACAGTTGCTGATATATTGTGTTACTTGAAGCTACCAGTATATGGAAACACTTAAAATTCTTCTAGTAATCCAGTCCTGTTTGCAGTAACACCAGTTGATTATATTTCTTTTATATTAACAGAATGTGAATCAGGATTTTCCATTTAGTTTAGCTGTGAATCCTTTTTGCCAATGAACTACTTGTATCTTTAAAAAATTAATAAATTAGATTTCTATTTTAAAGTACTAGTTGTTAAAAGGAAAGACAAATAAGATATTAATGAACAAAGAATTGAGTGGATGTAGCCCTATTGAAGGGTGATTTTCTTTCTGGCTGTGGAGTTGCTTCACAACAGACATTATACTGATTATAGGGAGCATACAGATGTAGGACGGGTTATGCTGCCTATGTGTGATTGCCCCCAAAAACAATCAGAACCCTTGCCTGATTTACTTCAGCTTTGCTAGCAGCATCTTTATCATAAAAAAGTAACAATATACCAGAAAAGATAGACTGCAAGTCTTACAGTTGTTGGCATCTATTTTAGAATTTCATTTAATTCAGTTTTGGAATATAATGCAGGGATGCCTTAAGAATGCTGATAGTTGGGTTGGTATTTGTAATTCTACATGATAGAATGACCAGAGTTTCTATTTCTTGGTGTTTGTTTTCATTTCTATATATGTGTTTTCCTTCTGCTTTCCTTCTTTGTGATCTATTTTCTTTTATTTGCCCTGCATTAAAGAAGTAATTAATTTTTGCCAAAGGCTTGACTCGTATGTGTTTGCAGTGTACTTAAGATTAACCATTCTGACTAGCTTTGTGAGTTTGTCAGTTTTTCATATAATCCTGCATAAAAACTTGCATTCAGTCCTAATCTCTAAAATGGTAAAATACAAAAAAATTAGTAGAAATAAAGCTTTTTATGGGTTTAACTTAAGTCAAATTTGTTAGAAATGGTCAAGAAACCATTTAATTTTCCCTTACCTTTTTTTGTTTTGATTTTGGATTTTATAAATGGTGCTCTTTTATTACAAAAGATGCAAGATAAATCCATTGTGAGTCTTCTGCTCTCTAGTTCTATATTTAGAGTTAACACAATTTTTGGGAACAGAACTTTGCTCATTATTAAAAAAATTTAAAAATGTAAATACTAGGGGCAAAAAAACCTAGATAAAATTTGTAACTAACTAGATTTTTCTGCTCCATAAGTGTTTTGCATTCAGCCAATTCAAAATATTTCCATGCTGAAATTATGCAGAAAAATATGACAGACACACTTTAGATCATTTTTTCTGATGAGCTGTATAGTCATCAATGATGTGGAAGAATCAAATGCTAATTCTTTATTCCAGACAAAGGACTGCTTTCTTTCACAACCTAGATAAGTAGTCTAACCCCCGGTTCATGAACTCAATCTTTTTCTTGTTGGTCCAATGAATACTGAGCTTTTTGTGTAGTTTTCTTTCAAGACTTGAGAGATTAAGTCAACATTGAATATTGAGACGGTTCTGAGTAAAAACTGGAACATCTACTCTTCTTCCAACTTTCAGACTGTTAAGAATTTTACCAAAAATATTTTTTCTCCAAACCTCACAAGATTTTCACATTAAAAATCCTTGAAACTAGTGGAGCGTCCCAATGAGAAATTTGTATATCAACATGTCATGTTTTCTGACTAAACAAAGCAAAACCCTTCGAATTTCTACTTTATTCAAGAAAAAAATGCTGTTAAACCAGCTCAGAAATTTATGAAGACACAGAAATGACTGTTTATCTTATTTTTTATTTTTCTCTTTTCCCCCCAAATCTTGTAATTAAAATAAGTGATAGAAATTTGACAGGTTATCAGAGCTATCAATAAAGAAATTCTTTATTGCTATAACATTCTACTATCTTGATAACTTTTATATACACTATTAACCTTTTCTAGCATCCATCTATCTTTGCTAAGGATGCCTAATTGTGAAAATTTCACACTTCTGAGAAACTTAAAATACAAGATTAAAAAACCCCCAGAAAACCATCCAAAACAACAAACAAACCAAACACAAAAAAATTGCCTGAAATTTTAGGCTTAATCTTATATAAAGGTGAAAAAATCCTTTGTTTCTGAGAATTGTAAACAAACATGCTAATATTTCACATGCAAAATCCCTTAATACTTTTTCTTGCAGTTTGGAATACAGTGAATTATTTCTTGGAAAAATCTGCTCTATTTTTAATGTTCTGTAATCATATATCTATTAATTTGAGCTCTGATGCTTAAACCAAAGCTAAATGCACACAAAAAAAGTTTTTTTCAAAAGAGAAACAGCTTTCTTTTGTATTAAATTGCATTAATTTTTTGCCACTGGGCTTTAAGTTCTGTTCCTTTAAATTGCTATGTAAAAAGGCACATGAGCATAGGGCCATTGAGATCTGTTTCTGCTGATGTCAAAAGAATTTATATGCAGGGGAACTGAGCACAGTGCAGAAATATAGTAATATAAAATATAAATATAGAAATAGAAACCATAAATATGCGAAATAGGTACATTAAACTCTATAAATCATAGTTAATTGGATGGGGCTTGCTTTAATTTAATTAGATGTGGCTCTCTGGCCCTAATGCCCAGAAAATATTCTGGTCTTAAGCTAATTGTTTCTATAAAATGCCAATGTTATATTTCAGTTGTCACTGCAACTGTTCATTCTTGTGGTTTGTAGGGTTAAACACAAGGAACTAGGAAAAAATGTGGGATTCCTCTTATTGTAAGCTTTGGCTGGGAAGAATAATAATCCTGAGCTGAGAGAAGCAATTCCCATTGTCTTCCCTGGAGAATGAAACTCCATATCATCCAAATGCTCTTTTATCCCAGAAATAGGTTTCAATAGAAAGAAAAAGTATACTATATATATACTTTTTTTTAAATTTGTATTTCAATTTCCCGTTGTCCCTAATCAGATCTTAAACTCTCTGAGACAGTTTTTGTAAACAAAGCCCTATTAATAATTATGCCTGTAAAGAAAATTATATCTGAGAGTATAAGTTGACAACAGCTAAATTAAGGTTTTTTTTCTTTCTTTTTTTCTTTCTCTCCTTGTCTTCATATGAAGTATCACTCCCATCCAGTGTACGTTAAGAAAGGATATTTTTCTGTTAGTTATATCTGGTGTTATGTGCACATCCACTAAATGTAGGAGGATGAAGTTTCCCTGATATGAGAAACTTGGCTCAAGTAGCTAAGTTCATGGATGAAGTAGAAAAAGAACCTCACAGACTCCCAAAACTGGTTCCTAATACTGGACATGATCAAAGTGGAAACATCCAAAATAGACACAGATAGAGCAGAGAATAATATTTCAAGAGAAACACTTGTGAGTGAATTCAAATGTGTCTATTATTGCTTTTTAAATATATTGGCATTTTGCAAGTAGAACTGGAATATTAAATTTACATAAAATAAATAAAGAAAAAATAACATAAATCTTATTTGAAACCTGGCAAAAAGCCCGAAGCAATTATATGCTATAAGGTACATAAGTTTTTTCAGAACTTTTGTTTGGCAACTGTGAAAGTGTGGGGCTGAATTGATAAGGAAAACCATATTTGCAAAAAGAAACCTCAACAACAAACAACCCTTAAAGTGAAGAAAAAGAGAGGGCATTCCACAATTACTAAGGACTTCCAGTTATTAATTTTTCAGCTTTATTTATTATTTAGAAATGTATAACCATTCATACTGGTCTAGGACCTAAATGTTAAGTACCTACAAGGGGCATAAAAGTATTCAACCAACCGGGGAAGTTTAAAAACTCTTTTAATTATTTGAAATAGAGTAAGATTCAGAACATTTAAAATTAATCTTCTTATTCTGAAATTCTAAGAGCTGCAGTTAGCAGAAAATGATTAGCAGACAGAAAGTTGTCAGAATTTAATCTTGTGACAGTATTATTCTAAGGTGTTTTTCCTCACTTCCAGATTGCAGTTTCACTCTTCCAGAGGATTCACTCTTTTCAGATGATTTTGGTGTGAATGTAAATAAAGACAAACCTGTTTGCGCTTGACATTTTGAATAATCTTTTTGTCTTGGGCAGAGGTGAAGGAATACAAGATGCAAGAGACTGTTGTAGCTGCAAAATTTAGCTATTAATTCTTCGGAGAATTGCCAGTAATTTGTTTGGGAAGAATTTTCTTCTTACATCTGACAACTCTTTCTAGAACCATTTATGAGTCCTATTGATTTGTTTTTCCTTAAGAAAATGCAGAAAAAAATTGTTTGTTTAAAAATTATTGTTGGCATTTCCCTCTTCTCAGATATTTTTTTCTGTGGATCTTTTTCTTAGGTGCGACAAAATTCTGCTGCGAGAACCAGGCCATCTTTAAGAGCTTCCCTGGATGGAAGAAAGTTCCAACACCAGGACTTTGTTGTACCCCAAGGTTTCTAGAGAACTTGAAATTTTCTGGGTATGCATTTTTTCCCATCTGGAGTCATGTACATATATTGCTTCTGAGATATGTGTTTACAAAATGTGATGGTTTTTGTTTGGGAAAGGCTGAAACTGCTTTACTTCAGCCATTGGTCTTTTCTTTTTTTTTTTTTCATGAATAAAATAGCCCTTCCTTGTATTATATATGTTATTATTTTGACACAGTAAAACTAACACAAGGCAGAAAACAAGAAATCTCTTTATCAGGCGACTGATGCTCCTTTGTGCTCAGTCTCAGCTGACTGCTCTGCCCTGTGTCAGAACTCTGTCTCAGCTGCAGCTGTCTCTGACAGACACACACCGTGGAGGAGGTGAGAAGTGGAGAACTTGGAAGTCTGTTTCCTGGACAGCAGCCCATTGTTGCATTTAGGTCCCTGGAGGTTCTCTGTGGCATCAGTGTCAATTGAAAACTAGCTTGAAAGAGAAAGGTGTTTGAAAAACCTGTATCCACCTCTAAGAACGGACTAGCTCATCCTTCATTAATTCCTTTGGAAATGGTGGGACTGTAGTGATGAAGCATCAGAGTTTGGAAATACAAAAATCCTTTTTGCAAATGTAAAAATTTAGATCAAAATCTGCCTGCTTGCACAGCAGAACTGTCTTCTGTGATAACTACAAATGCTGACAGCAACTATCTTATTAAATAAGTATACATGTTAAAGCATAAACAAATACTTTAAATATTAATCTAAAATATGTTGTTCTAATAGGAATATGAATATCTACTTTCCTCTAGGTTTTGAAATGGAACACAAGAGTGCTGTAAAAATGCATGAATATTATAAGTTCATTATGGACTAGATTTTTTTTCCAGTTAGACTGAACAGCAAATAATATTGCAAAATATGTATTAAAATTCGTATATAGAAGAGCAAAAACTAGTTAGATTCTTTAAGGTCATTATAGCAAATATTTGTAAAGTTTTAATTTTGTAGGTTTGTAGACTGCTATCATTTCAAACTAGCTTTGATGCTAAAGTGAATAGTTTACGTAAAAATTTATTCCAATACATCTGTTGGTGTAAACTTACAGAATAGGTCTCTAAACTGTCATAGTCATTGTTTTGTTTCATTCTGACAGTCAAACACATAGTCTCAACAGAATTTTTCTGTGAACATGATGAGATTCCTGTGACATCTTGCAAGCCTCTGAAGTTTATGGCAAATTGGTATTCATAACATCCTATGAAGGGACCGCCGTAGTATGCACTTAATGATTCTTATTTAAGTCAGTGTAGCTACTTTGGCCACTGTACATCAAAGGCACCTAAAATTGTATGTAAAAAGTAATTTACTAACTTGACAACTTTATTCAACCTATCAATAGGCAATCTGTACAGATGTGTGAAACCAACCCTCGTTTCAGGATTTTTTGTCAACTTAAAAATGGGGTAAAAATGAATGTGCTGTTTAGAGGAAATCAGTGTAATATTTTGGAAGTGGGTGCAGAAAGCATCAACATAAAGACTGAGCAGTGTAAATACAATAATATGGTATGTTTGCTATTCTAGGACCAGATTTGAAGAGAAGTAAGATAGTTCTACTTCTACCCTTTTGCCAAAGCAAGCAAAGTTGAAGGAATTCCAGAAAGACTCAGAAAAAATGCTAGACCAAAACAGAAGATTACTTCTTACAATATACTGCAGCTGTGGAAAAAAGATGTTGAAAATTGTTGTAAGTAAATCTCATTATAGAGCTGGTGATTTGCCTGATGGGCCCTGAGTTTCATGTTTATATTTATTCTATAATTTAAAATGTTTCTAGATTGCAATTCCCTCAATGCTGGCTTTTTGGATCCTTTTTGGGCTTTTTATTGCTAAATTCAGTGATGACCTGTTGTCCCTTGCTCTTCTCATAAGGCTTTTGGTCCTTACTTTATCTTCAGACATCTTTCCTGTCTCTCCCTGCCTTTCTCCAGTGCCCCATCTTACTTCCTTGGATCTGTAGCATATGGGAGTAGATGCTTGCTTGCACCCATGCTGTTGCCTAATATCAAAAGACAAAACTCTTGCAGCAGTGTTAAAATACTAAGATAAAAAGCAGATCTTTCTTGGAAGCTTCCAGGTGCCCCCATGGTGGTTATGGGCACACCCGGCCTTGGATTTCTACAATTTTATAAGTTTAACAAGTTAGCATATATAACAAATATTGTACAACTAGAAGGGCAGACGGTTAGGTAATTTTCCCATGTGTTCTGGCCCACTGGAGTTGGCTCAGGGGCTTCTTTGCCCCATTTCTTGTGTCTAGATTCTGGTTGCAAAACAAAATGTCCTTGTTGGAGGTTTTCTTCTTGAAAATAAGACTAAACAGTATTTCAGGAATGTGTTAGAAGGTTAGCATACTGTTCTAAAATGTAAGGGGAAAAGGGCTGGAAAAGTACTAGAAGCTACAACCATGTATTAGTAGTCTACAAAGTTACAAATATATGAAAAATATATAGAAAGCAAAAATCTTTAGGCATCAAGGGAAGAAGCAATGGCTCTGTTTTCCCGGGTGATACCCAGTGAAAAGCAGCCTCTGCCCAGTTCTGTCTTTAAGGCAACACAACAAAAAGTGGTACTTGGTTACTATGCACAGACGAGTGCTCTGTGCTGTGCACCTGGTGTAAACACAGTCTTCGATGTTGACATCAACATTGCTCTAAGTTCTTGAGTTCAGATTTAATTTTAATGTTTTCATAGTTTTTTTTTTTTTTTTTCCACTTAAATCAGCTTGAGAAACTGAAGCTTTTTGTAAAACTTTAAAGTTGTTCTGGACTGATTGTCTACTACTAGAACTTTACGGTCTTCTCTAAAGATCAGTCCTCTTCTTAAGGAAAAACCTTTTTATTTTATGGATGCATAGAACTACTGCAAACTGAGGTCTCCATCCATCTGGAAGAAAATGCCGATGCTTTGAAATAGTTCCTATGCTTAGGTTGAGGCTTAACAGCACTACATTCAGAGGCTGTGACAGAAATGATGTTGATTTGTTATAGAAACCAGACTCAATCCCTGCATCATCCCCTGCCCTGCTTGCTGAACCAGAGGCAGATGGAAGTGATGGCAGTCAGATGCACTAGAGTGGCTGCAGACATTGATGGATGTTTAGCACGCTGCCCATATGCTTCCTGTGGGAGACCTATGGCTTTGGTTTTTGCCTTAAGTTTGTCCAGTCCTGTTGCAAGACAGAATTCTCACTGTTAACTCTAAACAGAGAAGAAATTTGTATTTACAATTTCATTTAGGAACACAACCTTCTAGAAGAGGGCTGCATTAAGCTTCCAACCTTAAAAAAGGTCAAAGCTCTTATAGATTGATCCATTTCATCTCCTACTGAGAAAAACTGGAAGACTTTAATGACTTCACAGGGAGCTTAGCTGGCGTCGCAAAGTCTTCCTGAGAAGTACTATGTGGCCTAGTTGAAATCCACCAATTGTACTGTATTTTGCTGCAAGGTCTGGGTAAGGTCGTAGTTATACAAATTCTCTATTTAAGTGCATGTTCTTACAATTCAGATCGTGCCAAGTTAGCACCAGTTCAATGAAATCTGAAGTATATAACAACAGTGGTAATAATTTTATCTTGTTCAGCAAATAAGAGGTGTTTATTTTTATTTAACTTCTTATTCCACAGTAGTAGTGGTTGGCATTAGACTTTGATCTTGGTCCCACAAGTGCATAAACATGTAAGTAAAGTGAGTGATTTTAAACACTTCTTGAGAAGGGTTGAAATACAGGTTCTGGGACAGTCACTCTTACAAATATGCTCATGTCCTAACTTCTCCGTTATTCTCCAAGCATCCTGAAGTGAGGATCACTTGTAAATGATTTACTCTGGTTTTCTGTTTCAAACTAGTGTTTTTCTTGATTCAAGGGCCATGGAAAACTTGTCATTCCAACATCTTTTCTTCTTTCTTAAGACTGTGTGAGATACCTTTGATTTACTTCTTACTGGGGGTGTCCCTGCCTGGCAATAAATAAATATATCTCTGGTTTAATGCTATTTCTCCCCTTGGGTGTCTTTCAAATACTTTTAACTAGAAGGGATTCTGCTGAAGTAATACATCAATGCCAGAAAGACCTCGTTCAAATTGTTGAGGCCAGTATATAGTAATATGACTGGCTCTCAAGGATGTTGAAAGAACATTTACCATGCATAAAGCCATGTCTATTTCTCATAGGGATATTCATCTAGATTTGACAATTTTAGTTAAGAAAGCTGATCAGAATTTGGAAATGTTTCCCTGATTTTTCCTAACAGTTGGGAAACAGTTTGACTGTGGATAAAAGCATGTACTTTAGTTGGAGAGAATGAAAATGGAAAGAAACAAAACCCCACAACAATAATGAAAACCCCACCCAACCTCACCAACCCCCCACACCCCCCAAAAAAGAAACCAAACCCTTCTCTGTTATTTTCTGCAAAAGAGACAATTATTAATGCAACTACAAAATTATAATTTTTTTCTTTCCCTTCAGCTGATGTGAAGACAGAAGGAAAAGCCAAACAGGCAGCGAAATTCAGTTTTCTCCATCTAAGTACTCTTTCTTATTTTTTCAGGTTTTGAATCAAACAGTAAACTCTTATAGAATCAGACAATTAATTACTATATATTTTAACTAGTAATAAAAAAAATCTGATACTGAAGTGTTAATGTAGATATAGTTCATAGTTTTCTGAATAGTTCTGAAGGGATTAATTATTGTATCCCTGGAGTCAGGCTATAAAACAGCTAAAGGGGAAATCCAAAAATGATAAACAGTATTTTGCATGTTCACCCTGTTTTATTCAAAGCATATGTTTTATTTACCTTATTTTATTCCTATATTATATGGCCATTGTGTCCCGGATATTTATGTGCAGCTTGATGTATGAGTATATTACAACTATTATTATAAAAGAACGCTTTTCAGTTATTTTGTAGCAAAACCAAGACTGTATACCTGAATAAACTGATAGATCTTCTGAGGAAATAAAGTATTTCATTATAAGTAACTTGGAGGTATAGAAATACTTGGCGTTCATAGCTATTGCTCCTGGAGAGACTTAGGTGCATTCCCATTACATCTTGAAACTTAGCGCCAGGCTGGAGCTAATGCCAAGGCTGTTGATATATCAAGATTCTTTACTGCAGCTGTGCTTTTGCTGTGTGCTTTTTGTTTGTTCCCATGCTGAATAAAAGCCAGCAGACCAAGTTACCCTATAATTCTGGATAATTGGGTTATTAATTTTAAACCCCTTGGATGGTAGAAGGAAATAATCGTTATGCCTCTATGAATTGGAAAGGTGCCATTCCATTGAAACCAAGGTGAGACAATTTGTTTCCGGAATACCGGGGAGAACTGAACTGCTGCAGAATGAATGCCTTTTTGAGATAAAACTAGACTAAACAACTTTAAGCTTCCCTTTACTTGTTGGTTCCTGCAGTTCTAAACATTTTAATTGAGGCTTTTCTTTTGTTCCAAATAAAAGAAAACTTTGTCCATCTGTTTGAAGTGAAATGTTATTTTATTTAAAAGAACCCATTTTAACAATTGAACTGTAATTCATTATTTTAAAAGCATTTGGTCCTATCCTGAGTTGGTGTAAAATCAATATTAAATTAATAAGAATGATACATGAGAAAATAATCTAATAATTTACTTCTTCCACCACAAAATTTATGCAAGGGCCAACATTTAATATTATCCTAAGATAAGCAACACCATTTTATTTACCATACAAGTGATTGTATCTGTCCTTTTTGATCTGTGAGATGTGAAGGTTTAGGAACTAATTAAAAGCTTTGGCCTTGGACATGATGTTTCTGCTTTATTTTCTCTGCCTTCAAAATATTAACATATTCAAATTTTTAAAAAATTGTTTATAGTTATTCCAGACTACAATCCATAAATCTAAATACCAGACATTGCTAAACTATATCTACTTTAATTTCTTTAAATTCAAGCATCTCTGAACTTTACTACATCAATGAATTCAGTACACAGACAACACCACTAATATTTAAAGCTGGGCATCTAACGTTTGGCTTTATTAATAAAACTTTCTAGTGCCAAACAACAGAATATGTTTTCTCATCAGTTATCAGATGTCCAAGGAAAGTGATGAATTCTGCAGAAAGTAAGATGATGTTGTCACAGTTTTCAATAAAAGACAAATACTTCAGGGAATATGTTTCTATTTCCTTTCTGATAATGACTAAGTTCTTGCACAACCATAAAGAATATAATGAGCTCTTGATGGGTATATGAAGTTACAGCTGCAGTCATTGAGGGCATTTCCTTAGATGTGAGCTCTCTAATATTATGCATAACTGATGATAATCTATAAAATCTTAGGCTGAGTTTTTCTTTGGAGTTGGTCAATATCATTTTTTCTATTGAACAGTACTGACTATAAACAGCTTGAGAAATATGGAAGCAGCAAATGCTTAGTACATGTAAGAAGAGCAAAACCATGAGTAAGGAAAAAAATGATGCAAGTTTCATTAATTCAAGGAATAACCACTAGATAACCAGTGAGTTTAAAGAGGTTCACACTAATGCATAGCATTTACTTTGTAAAAATGAATGTCTGAAAAATATACTGTATATGAATATATAATAATATATGTATATTATATATATATATGAGAACTTTGAATGGCTTTACCTCTCAGCTGATGACAATAGAGGGTGGTTAATTAAACCATTTATCAGTCATGACGGAATGATAAATGGAGATATTTAAAATAATTTTTATATAAATCTCAGGAAAAGTATATCTATTTGGGAAAACAAAAATGAAGTATAAAAATCCAGAAAGTTGCACCATCTCTTAATGAAAAATACTCTTAATACTCTAAAAATTCCAAAATGTTTAAATGAAAAAACTTAAGAATTCTAGTTTTTCAAAATAAGATTAATAGGGAAAACAAGGGTGTTTCCAGCACCTCATGACAATTACCAGTTGCAGTGCTGTTCACAGATACAACATATGCATTTCATTGTCTCTTGACTTGCACAAAATGCTTTCCATGAGCTTTGCCTGGAATCAGCCTGCTTGGCCTGTTTGCCTTGACCTTGATGGACCAGTGTTAACATTTCAGCTGATGCCTACTTTTGCAGTCAGTGAGAACTGGGGGTGGCAGCAGTCAGATCTTCAGTTCCAAAGTCTGTCTTGAAAGAAGAAACCTGGAGGGATATATCATTGTGCATTATGGAGACTGATCTGTGGCAGAGGGCATATACTCAGGATTTCTCTTTTATTTGGAAACAGGAGCTTCTAGAGGTACGTTCAGGAGCTTCTGAAGGTAAATTGTTTTACTTCTTATTTTAGGCTATTTAGCAACTGTATAGGAATATCTCAGCAAGAAGAGAAACAACAGAAGCAGAGATATTAAAGAGAACTAAAAAATGAGTGTGGTGTTGTATGTGTGTGTGTATTTAAATGCAATCAAAGCTCCTGTCTAGCTGATTGGTTCAAAATATCTGCAGATCAAAGGACAATTCTACTTTGTGTGTGGCATCCCAGAGCCAGGGAGGAGCAGAAGTGTTTCATGTCAGCTGGAAAACGTGTCCCTACTATCAGGAACCTTTCTCTAATGCAATGCTTCTTCCTTGCCACAGCTTCTCTCTGATCTTTCTGTCATAAGAACTAAGGAAAGCTTTGATCCTATACTAAAATCCCATACTTTGATTCTATACTAATCTCACATCTCCAAAATGCATGTTTTCCCATCATGTGGCCCGACACAGTGCTGTGCCTCTGTAAGAGTCACTTGATCCATGTTATCACATCTCTTGGAAATTAAAAACGGTACCGTTTTAAAGCTTAGCAGAAAAAATGCCAAGGACTAGTTTTATTTTTATGTAAATAATGGACAAGATAAGAATGCAGCCTGTTTCATGTCTTTGGGATGTGCTAGTGGAAAGCCTGTGGAGCTGATCAGAGGACTAGCTTTTACACCAGCTGTTGCTACTGAGTGAGAGAAAAGCACTTCTAACTCAACATATTTCTCCATCACTTAAAGCACCTGTGTCCTTCAAACTGGCTGCCTGTAAGCCTACTTCAGTCCCACTTTCACTGAAGTTCAAGGAAGCTTTGAATGTTAGTTTTTAAAATACCTGTATTCATAGAGCTGTTTGATTATCTCTTCCTAAAATGGTGTATATACTAGTTTATCACAGCCTAAACTAGAACAAAATTTCATAAAGACTAAATATGTTTTAGAAAGGGATGTCTAGAAACAATTTATTTTGAAACAACAAATTTTCTTCCTTTCTGACAGCTGAGATGGAAAACTTTTGCTGAAAATCAGTGAATTAAGGGTCAGAAGTAATTTATACTCTCTTGACTAGAAATTTTAAATGCCTTTCCACTATAATTTTTTCTTTGAATACATTTTTTTAAGTAGCAAGAAATACTTAAATAATCTCTTACATACATTTTAAAATTAATATACTCTTTCAAGCTATATATTTCTTGTTCTTATGCTGTATGGAGCAGATCAGCCTGAATTCTTGTACTATAAAGTAACTTCAAATGAATTAATTACTGAAAATTCAGGACCACAAGGTGAGAGACAGAATATTAATCTGAGAAAGAACAAAATTTTAGATACTTGGATAGAGAGAGAGAAGAGCCAACGATGGACAATAAAATTTGGTAGCTGAGAGACTGAGGGAGGCTCAGTCTCTCTCCTCTCTGAAAAGTGTCCTGGTTCTGGTCAGGTTAGGGGTAACTTTTGCAGTAGCTTGGAGAGTCTTGGTGAGGATACTGAATTGGGGAGTGCCATTCCTAAACCATGACAATATGTATTGGAGGATGATGAACAGTGTTAAGCTTGGATAGTATCTGCATGTTATTGATTCTTAACCAAATGCCTTTAAAAATTGTATTATCTATTATTTACTTCTTGAAATGTCTGGACTCCATATAAAGTAAATCGTCAGAATAGCACCAGTTTGGGAAATATTGCTGTGATACTTAAAATTTCAAAACTAATATTAGGGGGAGAAAACCCCAGTATTGATTTCAACATCTGTGCCAAAACTGGAAAAAGGGAGGCAATGATAATAGAACTGGGATATTGAATTATAGACATATTTTCACTTGTCACATTCTTAAGTAGTACCAGTGACCTTTCTCTGTAAGGGTGTAACTAAAATTTCTAGAAACCAATCCAGGCAAAGCTCATGAACCACACAGTTTTCTCATTCCTGTTTTCAGCTTTTTCCCAAATGGATAAAGTATATATGACCACATTTCAAACCTACTAAGCTTAAATTTGACTCTCTACATGATATTTCATGAAGAGAGTCAAATGTCTTACCACACTTTTCTGCTTTGCCTTGTTCCTACAGGGTTTTTACAACTTTCTGCTAACCGGAGTCCACAGATCTGTAATGTAGTCATAGTTTGCTGTTTTCCATCCCCACCCCCAGAATAAAAAAGCATAGTATCATCAATATTGTAAGAGACCTTTAAGATCATCAAGTCCAACCATCAATCAATATCACTGTAACCCCTAAACCACATCACCCAGCACCAGATCTAGATTATTCATTAACACCTCCAGGGTTGGTGACTCCAACTCCTCCTTAGGCAACCTATTCCAATGCCTGGGCACCCTAAAAGAGAATTTTTTTTTTTTCTAATATCTAATCTGAATCTATTCTGTCTAAGCTGTGCATACTTCATAGAATGCATACTTCCCTTATACTGGTTGACTTCCTTATTGAGAATAATTCCCCAAGCAAGGAATCTGAAGAAATCAAGTTCCTGTGGGTTTTTGCCTCATGACCAAGTCCTATGGTGTTGTGTGCTCTAAACTGCAACTGAAAATTTCCCTGTGTGCAAAATTTATAGTTTCTTTGTTAGCTCCACTCCTTTGATAAAGAAACTAGAAAGAACGCCATTGCACATTTCACAAATCTGTAGAAATTGAGATCTTTTGAAAAGTAAGTTTTCTCTCAAACTAGACTTAAGTGTAACAGTGATTTCAAAACAGAAAGGTGGGGACAGACTGATTTACATCTGAGGAGTGTGATGAAATATTTTGTATCTGGGCCTAATGTTTATTTTCATGTATGTGCAAAAGTCTTGTTGATTTCAACACCTGGGAAATAACCTTGGGATTTATCTTCCTTATCTCCAAATTTAAATTTACTGCAGAAGATGAAAAATGGCATTTCAATACAAATACTCAGCAAAAAATGGGAAAGTAACTTTAATTTAATAAGCAAATTATTTTCCTATTAATTAAATGTGTATTGATTGTTGCAAGAGCAATTATTACATTTAGCAAGTATGAGAGAGATTAATCTAGTTGCAATCTAATTAGTTTAGAATTGCATGGGCAATGCAAATACATAATTAGAAGGAACTGCATTTCTAGGATGCTAAGGATTTATTAATGAAAAATGTTCTGGTTGTATGAGTTCTTAAAGAATTCAGGGAATAACATTTTTAAAAGACTGCTAGTTTACCTTCTCTCCAGAAAAGAATATACAGAAGAAGACATGAGACAGGTACCAGCCATGCTCATAGCCTAAGTCTGTATTAGAACTATTTATGTTAAATTAATAAAACTCAGTTTCCTTACCACCAAAGGACAGAAATCCTGCTATATGAAAAAAGAACAAAACATTTGCAGGAGATGGACAAAGGAGAAAATAATTAAAGAGCTGTCATTAAAATATGGTGTGCCCTCTTGCAGTGTAGAGGCCATGTGGCAAAGAAAAGCACAGGACAGCTGGGATCTGGGTTGCCGGAGGATCTATGGATGTGAGAAGCCTGAATAAAACAACCCACTGAGTATATTTGTGGAATGAGGACAAATGGCTCCTTTTCTCTCTATGCACACAGAGACTGCTCATGAAAAGCCTTACACTGTATTTCCTACATGTTATTAAATGAAAATGGTTTCCCTGGCAGGGCTGAATGATTTTTATACAGGGATTTTGGAGGAGATGGACCATAAATTTTAGCAACGCTGGGCAGTATTTTATAGATCTATAGGCCAAATGAGGTTTGTGGGTCATTCTGAAGTCCTTGCTAGCTAAACAAGCAAGCAATGTGTTTACCTCTGTTGTCATTAAAGGAAAAGGAATGATGAGATGTGTCTCACAAGATGCTTAGTATTTGGTGAAGCATTATATTTAGAGCAAAACAAAAACAATCAATCAAGGAGAAAGGATAAATTAATCTTGTTGCTGCAAAACCACACAGAAGGGGCTTAAAATGTCATTTAGTTCAGAAGAGCTTTAGTTAAGCATTTAAACTTTTTCAGGTGTACTCAGAACAGAATTAGTATTATAAGATACAAATTTTATTTTCTTGGTAGAATTAATCCAGCTTTCTGGCATCGGATGCAGTAGAAACAGAAATATAGATGTAAATACGAAGAAGAAAATAATTTTTAGAAAATTTAAGCACATTAATGAAAAGAAAGGCTTTTTCTCAGATACAGGGAATGGAGAAACAATGTATTTGTGAAAGATAAAATATAATAGATAATACTTGGAAAATAATTTGCTGTGTCCGAGTCCTGATGAAATTTTCTTCAAGATGTCATTTTCATTAGTGTTTTAAAGCCCGTATCAGTTCATAAATCTTTCTGAAATATTTCACAGATATTGTTAGCCCTATTATTAGCTGTTGTCAGAGACTGAAATAGTTCATGCCTCAAACATTGACGTAGAGTTTTGCTCATTATAACAAAACTGTGTAAAGAAGCTGCAACCACAGAAACCTCCTTGAAGAACTTTGCACTGGAAGTCAAACCGCTGAGATAAAGAGAAACCCATTCTTCAATCACCTCAGGCCTGGGGAGAAACAAACAAGGCTGAGGGAAAGAAATGAGAGAGCCAAAAGCTACAGGGACTCTTCCCTGGCTGGGTTTGGGGTGGGGGAGACCACAGCCCACAGTGGCCAGGTTTACACAGACACCCCCTCCCCCAAACGAGGGTGGGGGGAGGAGGTTCTGGGTGTGTGGTATAACCTCTGGTCAGAGACAATGAACACCCATCCTCCTTACACAAACCGGCCCAGCTATGAAATGCTCAGCCCCACAGTCCACATCCATGGGACATTCACATGAGAGGCAGCTGAGGGCGTGTCATAATCCATCCAAGACCCCCTGAAGTGCCCCCCGGAGTCAATCCTGAAGCCTTGCACCACAGGACTGCACATGATGCAAAAAACCCAGAGTCTGTTGTAAGAGATAATGGCAAACTCCCTCCCCTGCCCCCAGGGAGGTGCCTGGGTTTTCCTACCTAGCTTGAGCATATAGTAACCCATGGGATTCTATACTTTTCAGGGGTACCTTCACCACCAAGAAGACCAGCTGGAGAGGATCAATGGAACGTCATTGGGATCCACAGATAGTGATATTTTTTTTTATTCTATCTTTGTCACTCTCTTTCTGTCCCCCCCACCTATTTTCTATTTCTTTCTTTTCTCTCTCTGTCTCTCTCATATTTACAATCAAATAAAACCCATACTATTGACATTGGCATATGGTCTCGTTTTCAACTTAATTTGGGCAGATGCATTTCTAATAACCTTTAAAGCCGGATCCTGACAGCTGTCTCTCAGAACATATAACAGTAAAATGACTTGTCCAGGATCAGAGTGGATCAGTAGTGTCATTGGTTAGGAAATCCCCTGAACTTGTTTTAGTTCTTTGCTTTTGTTACTAAGCTGTTTCCCATCAGTTTCTGTGGATAAGACAGTTCAAAGCCAGTCAAATAACTGTGCACGTCATCTCTGCTTCTTCTTTTTACTCTCTTCAAACACATTTATTTTGCTAAATAGAATGAAACTCCATCTGTCTCCATTTGTTTGAGTTCTCTCTCCTTCATACTCTTCCCGATTAAATATTCCAGGTCAGAGGCTTGCTGCAGATTACTGGCTTCTTGCCTTTGACTTTCTCCCCATTCACAGCTCCAGTGCTGTGAGAGCAGGGGGCAATTAGGAGCCTTCTGCAGCAGCTCTTCCATCCACTGAAGACACAGACTGTGCATTACTGGCTTTTAGAGTGAGAAACTCAGTAGTGTCCCCTGACCTATCACTCATTTGTCAGTGAAAGAAGCTGAAACAGCTGTTTCTCAGAGGACAGCAAATGTATCAAGAAAACACTTTGTTAATATAGCCCCTGTACCTAGATGTGGCAAATAAAGGCTATTTTGGGTTGTCAAATATATAATAACTTGTGTGTAGAGATTTGTAAAAAGCAAAGTTTGTTCTGCACAACTTCAATCTTTTTACTGTGTACGGCCTAGGAAAAGTTGGTGTTCTTTTAGGTCAAGGAGATGTGGTTTGCAATGCTTTCACTTAGGACAAACTTTGTGAAGGAAGGTAGGATCCCTCTGCTCTGACACAGTTGCTGCTCTCCGTTTCCTTTCAATTTTTTCCCAGTTTCTTTTTTCTATTTGTTCTCTTTTGTTGTTTATTAAGCTAAAACAACTTTTAAAATTACTCAAAATTTACATGCTTCTCCAGGTATGGGCAGAGAGTGGTGGGCTTACCAACAAATGTTGTACATGTGGGTCCTTGCATTTGTGTACTTCAGAAGTCAAAGCAAGACGAGGAGCAGAAAGTACTGCCTTTCAAATAGCTGTATTTTCATTGTTCTACTCATTACTGGGATATTGCTGTTATAAGTTAGACCTCAGAGCCATTTTCTTCCTTTCTTGTTTGATTACATTTCCTTCTAGACATCTCTGGTCAAGGTAACCTGCACCAAGAAAGTGCAATATTCTATGGCTGAGAAACCCAGAAGCAAACCATTCAACATTCAAAATGTATGTATTTGTAGGAAAATGGATGAGTAAGGGAAGAGCTAGGCAAACTACTGAATCCTAAATATACTGCAAAGTATTAACCCTAGCTAATACACTATTAACAATCAAATACGGAGTATTCATAATATATTTCATTGAAAAATGAGAAAGGGATCATGTGAGTGTCTGTTTTCAGGACAAAGTTTCAGCAATGGAAACAATATTTGAAGTTTTGGGTATGTGTATAAATAACAGGTATAAAGAAATTCCCTCTCAAACCTGATTGATGCTGTATGATATGGTAAAGTAATAAAAATGCATGTTGAATGTCTGTCCATCTGCAAAAATCCAGACACAATTTTTGCACCATTTAAAACAAAATCTCTTAAAACTGTTAACATAGAAGCAGTTTATTTGATTCATGTGTAGTTTTGCAAGCAAAAATAATTGCAAAATTATAGACAGAGATATGTGAATTTTACAGTAGGAGTATCTTGTGAGGAGGTCAGAAACTGTTCTTTAGCATGTAGGTAGTCATCTTTTAGCTAATAATAACAAGGAAATGTATTTTCATTTCTGGTTTCCTGCAGGCAGAGTAAAATGCTGTGAACTAAGGTCATTATATCCTATACTACAGAATACAGATTACGGGAATTCAGCTTCTTTCATCTGGGAGTTCTTATAAAGTAGCTATTGACAAATGTGAAAACCTTAACCTTAAGAGAAAAAGGGAGATAAACTGTGGCTTGAGATAAAGACAGTTTAACAGGTAAAGCATGCAGGCAAAACGAAACAAGGAATTCATTCACCACGTCCCATTGGCAGGCAGGTGTTCAGCCATACCAGAAAAGCAGAGCTCCTTCACATGTAGGGGTGACTTAGAGAGACAAAAGGCCATCACTCTGAACATCCCCCTCTTCCACCTTATTCTCCAGTTTTATATGCTGAGCATCACACCATACGCAATGGGATATCCCATGGGCCAATTGGAGTTGGCTGTCCAAGCTGTCTCCCCTCCCAATTACTTGTGCACCCCCAGTCTTCTTTGGGGTGGAGTGAGAGACAGAAAAGTCCCTGACTCCATGTAACCCCTGCTCATCACTAATGAAAACTTTTCTGTACAATCAATAATCTTTGGATCACAAACGCAAAACACAGACAGCAGCTAGCTACTATGAAGAAAATTAACTTTATGCCAGTCAAAACCAGCACAGCAGCATAAATGCTTTTTGATTAAGCCCATCACATTTCAAGATTTCCTTATGTGAAGCATATTAAGATTAGGAAAGCTCTCTAAAGTAACAGAACCTATCAATCCTGAAGGTTTTACCTGTTTGGGAGAACAGCTGAATACACAGAAGTTTCAAGAACACATGGATGGTAGAATAAAGCTCAAAACATATGACATGCAGAACAGTACATAGAAGAGCTATTCTAATCTGATGGGCCCCACAGCCTGGGAGCTATAATAAGTGTACAGCTGCCAAGGAACACTGAAAAGGCATGTCTGGTAATGGTTTTGGATCTCCCAATTTAGAAATGGCCAGTGTTGCCTATCATTTTCTCTAATAGTATGGGAAGTATTTGCAGGATTCAATCCATATCTCAAAAATTGAACGTTGATTAAATTTATTTGATCTCTCTTTTTTTCCCCCTCCCTTACTACATTTATTCTAATTCTCTTGTTGAAAGTAATATCATGAGGCTACAGACTGTAATGTGCAGTTAAAGTGTGTTCTGACTCACAGAGACAGAGTTAAATTCTGTTTTTTGACCACCAGAAGTCAATGTGCTACTCTGGCACTTGAAGCTGTTGGGGCTATAGGGCAGAAACACTGATGAACTGATAAATAAAATGGGCAAGTCCTTCAAACTGTGGAAGGGAAACAGAATATACATACTTTAAAAAATATGTTTAGCTAAAGAGAGCCTCACAGCATGTCATTTTGACACAGAAATTCCTGGATGCATTTGTTTGGGGTTGTTTGGTTTGTGGTTTTTAGCAACATGTTCAACTGTACAGAATAATTTTGTGTTGTATCCTTCTCAGAAAACAGTTTAGATAAGAAACAGAAACATTTCATGTGTAGTTGTCACTGAATATTTGTGCAATTTGTCTGAAGGGTACAAAATAGTGAACTTATGAAAAATATGAAAATACCTAGAAAGATGCCATGGTAAGCAATGTAAAATATGTTACTTAAAATCAAGAAAATACATGAAGCAGAATAAAGCAGACAGAATTTTATATTTGTAACTGAATATATCTGCAGTTCAAATAGTAATATTAGTGTTTTAGAAAATAAATGTGTAAAAGATACACTGTTAGTGAAATATGTAGGATATAGAGTGTATCTCCCTGTATTATATTCTAACAACAGCATATACATACAGTAAAAGGCATTATCTATCATTGTATTTTAGGGTTTAATTTTAACTGTTAGAGTGGGGGAGTAATTTTAAGGTATTCTTCAAAATGAGTTGATGAAAATACAGCAGCTAGGTAACCTTTTGTCCCACAAATTACAAATAAAGTGTAAAAACAAATGAGTTTTAAAAACAAATAAGGTCTATTTATTTCTATAGTTACGTCTTCATTCCTACAAAAGAAAAAAAGTGTCTTTTTTTTCCTCCGTTCTAGATGCTATGCTAGAAGTTGTTACTATAACACACATTGTTTTAGGTGAAACTATTTATTTTTTCAGATGACTTTTTACACTCTGAATGTAATCTGTAGTCTCTTTAGTTGACTTTAGCAGCCACCAGAAGAGCAACACACATCATGGTGTAGCATACCCTGCCATAGAGCTCATCACTATTTAAAGCTCCCGTTTAGGCCAGTAAGGTTGTGGATGATCTCTTTTGAATGCTGTACATCTAGTCCATCACAAACATTCAGAGTTTATTTTTTTAATATTCAGTTGTTTTTAGCAGAGCTATCTCCTGCCTTCATCCCTGCTTTCGACATGCAGCATGAACAAGGAGAGTATTTGTGATACTTTCTGCCAGACAAGTAGTTTTGAAAATAGATGCTGACTGGATAGCCAATGCAGCTAACAGATGGTCTTGTAACACGTTCTTTTGAATCATTAAAAAAGAAAAATAGATTCACTTGAGTTTTTTTTCTCTCAGCAGACAAGCTCTATGACAAACAATAGAATCCTGCTGGTTTCTTAGTCAATTGTAAAAATACATTGTGTGTCTCTAGAAGACAAGGAGAAAGACAAATTTCCTAGGAAGAAAAGCCTGTAGGTGATATGTGCTCTCTTAGTCTAACTCAGTGTTCCTGAGAAAGAATGCTGAAAATCATAGCCAGTGGTACACCTATGCTATTGAAATGCTGTGTTATAGCTTTTTCTTTACCTGTTGTTTTTAAAACACTGATTATTCCTAATCACAGCCTGCACACAATTAATCATTGTCAGGTGACAGATGGCAAAAGAGTTTGAAAACTGATCTCTTTATATATATTTTTTTGGGGTATGCTCACATTTTCTATACTTCATTGCTTTTTCAGCCTGCAAAAATAGAACTAATATAAACCCACAATCTTTTCTTTTAAAACCTCAATCTCAATTGCTGTTCGTAGCCTGTGGCATTAAAAGCTAGTTATTGTGTAGCAAACAGGATGGTAACATTTCTGAATCAGCAAAAAAAAGAACATATTAAAATACCTGAAACCCAGTTTTCCCATAATATACCCATGAAGTGATCACCAAGCAATAGCCTTCTGCAAGTGTCTGATATACCATGTTTTGGGAATGCTTTCTTTTCATTTTGCACAAGTGGCAGCAAGACCTTCAGTGATGAATTAGGTTTGTCATCTCTTTTGCTGCTTCATAAAGTCTTTGCTAAGTAAGCCTGTTCAGTTATTTAAGTGTGCTCAGATCTGGGTTCATGTTTGCCAAGACTCAATTTCTTGGTTATTTCTCAGTTAATTATCTAACTGTGGTTTAAGGAATGCAAAATTTAGGCTTTTACTTTTATATGCTTCTATTTTTAATAGAAGAAGTACGAATTTTCAAAATTTTTTAAGTATGAAGATGGCATCTAGGCTTTAGTAAATAGGACTTCTAATAAACTTCAAACTGATCCTAAGGAGCTGGGTAACATTCAGTTGATAAAATCATCCATTTGTTAGCAGGTTATTAAAGATGTTATTTGCTAGGGGGAAAGGGCTCTTAAAAGACACTATTTTAATAAGTCCACCCTATTCCTTTTCAGACTCAGTTAGTGATCTTCATCCATGTATCAGCATAAAGGAAACGCACAGCGCGATGTCAGTATTGATTGGCAGACTTGGTGTGTGAAGCTATTATGGGCGCACAGTGAATTTCCCTGTCAGAAACTCATTGGCATCTTTGCAGCCATAAGCAGCTTGATGAGGGCTAATGTGAGAAGGGATGAAGTCCCAGCATCTGTCCTTGATATGTATCTATTGATTTCAAAATGGGAACAACAATGTCAGTGCGTTGTACGTGTGCTCTGTGTAGCAGATAAGGTACCACATTCTCTAGGGGGAAATGCAAGTCTCTTGCTCAATTAGTCATTCATTTTCTATAGGTTTCTTTCTTGGTTCTGGGGACGAATTTTGATAGTGAAGTGCTTAGGAATGTAAATTCAATAAGCAAAATTTCAACTTCAAGCAGTAGCAACTTCAGAAGATATTGGAGACATGCTCAGAACTTAATACTCAAAGCAGAGATATAAATATGAATAATTTTCTATGAAAAGATGCAGATGATACAAAAATGAAAACATCTCAGTGTCAATTAGGTTTATTTTGTTTCCCTAAGGAAAAAAAAGTTGTTTTAGTTAAGTCCCTAGTTCTGAAATTAAAATAATTTATTTTTTTGTGTGTTTGAAGATTGCCTCTTGTTCTGAAAGTACTTTGCATCTGTTCGGCAGATGAAAAAATATACAATTTAAGTAAAATATCAATTTTAATTTTTCAAAATTATTATTTTATAATAAATTATTGTTTCTCTCACACTGCAAACTGAGAAAATATAATTCTGTAGAAATCCTTAACTTCTCAGTAAATCACAAAAATTAACTGGGCTTTTCCCACTTCTCTCCCTTCACAGTTTTCTTAATAGTAAAAGCAATTGCATTATAGTAATAACATATACTACTATCTGTAATATCTCCATTGAAAAAAGAAAAAAACCCCAAGTTTTTATTTCAGAATAGATAAATCCCACCTGCATCATTATGCAGATATGCTGCACATATTCAAATTATGCTTTAACAAGGCGTTTCAAAGTTTAGCTGGTTTCTAAACAGTAATTCACCATCCCAGCATTCCAGATCAGTACAGATGTGTGATTTTTTCCCCATCACTACCTATGTCCTTATCCTGTTTTCCATATCTGTCTGGCACAGAAAGTATCAATATCTTTGACATAATAACTGCATTCTTCTATTTCATCATGAATTTCAGTAATTGTTTTGAAGGAGCAAAACTGATCTACTCTGTACTAGTTAAGAGTCCACAAAAAGAAATCCTCCAAAGCTACATTAGATTCAGCTCCTCAGTCTTTGTCTGAAGTTCATTCATTTCCCCTTCATGTTAAAGCTATGTCCTGGAGAGTGGGGAGGGAGAAAACCCAAAACAACACCTATATATGAAGATAATAAAACCCTTAATTGCTAATCAGGGAGAAGATACTCTTGAAGGAGATATTAGTAAAGAATAAATACTGTGCAATAATAAATGCACTAAATAATAACATTGTATAAGTAATTTGAGGAGAAAAGAAAAACACTGCTAGATGGTTGATCAAGGAGATTAATGATTTTTGTATTTTTCCTAAATATGATGAAAGTAATGTTAACATTTATCCAAAACATTTTTTCTTTTAGTGCCAGTTTGAACTGAGTTCAGTACCTTATATGTTGTACAAAATATATGCCGTTAACCTTTGTCACTTGCTAGAAAATCAAAATAATTTTTATTCTTCTCACAACCTCTGCCAAATAATAGTTCTGCCACAGAAGTTTGCATATTATAGGCTTGGCCCCATTTCAGATGACTGATCCTAAAGAACTTTGCTCAGAGTGTATAATTTACCTAAGAACTTTCTACCATAGTTTTATGAAAAACCATAAGATCAATATTCAGATTACTCATTTTTGCAGAATTTCAGAATATTGTAACCTTTAAAAAAACAGGGACTTCAATGCTTTCTAAAAAATAAAAATTTGCTAATGATTTAGATCTTTTATTCTTACAGTAAAGTGGTTTAAACTATTAGGAGATATATTGACATACAATGTGAGAAAATTGTGAAGAAAAAGAACATACCCAAGAGGCAGCTCACTATTTGCTGAAAGTAACTAATGGGACAAATAAGACATTTCAAAGCACCTTATACTATTCTAGATACATCTCAGTTATCTGAATGTCATGTTAGTGCCAAACCAACGTCTTTTCCTCACTTTCACATAGCTCAATTTTGGTTTGGGCTATACTACAAACTGGAAATAAGAAAGGCACCTAGTCCTGCCGTAACTGTGTTTGGAGGAGTTGTTTGGATTTGATTTTTACACTATCCATGAAATCCACCTTGCCTCTTTCAGCTCTACCATCCCACACTGTGCATGTCATCTCGGTGGAGTAAAAGAGTATTAGGTGTTTGGGATGGCTCCTGTCATATCTCTCTTAGAGCAATTTGTGGTAGAGTAAGAGTTGCAGAGTACTATGGGAGATCCTGCAATTGCTTAATAATAATAAAGATAAGATGGCACAAATTATTTTCAGATTTAATTACTGTTTCTGTTGTCACTCTGGGAAATTATTATTAGTTCTTTCTATTTTGTGTGCTACCCACGTATTGAAAGTTCTGCCTCTGTCTTCGTGACGCACTGGTAGCTTTTGAAAGGGGAAGCTATTACAATCCTATTTACCACCAGATTTTCTGCCAGTTTTGCAAAATGAGGTTCAAATTCATATATGCTGGATTTCTTTAGGTACTCCCATAGCATCTATTTAAATTCAGAGATAAACATTTCTTGTGAACCTTTGCAAAGGTTGATTCTGATTTCAGAATACATTACAATACATGGAATTTATCCTGCAAGTCATTTCAGTTCTCCTCTATGAAGGAGGCATAGATTTGTTTTCAGAAGCCAAAATATGCCTTTTAAATACCTTATTTTACTCCAAACACACCCCTCAAAAAACGCCACTTTCTAACATTTATGGTGAAATTGAACATATTGAACAAAATAGTGCTAGAGTGCTAGAAAACTGTACTTTTATTTTTGTACAGGAAAAAACCCCATGATTATCTGCATGGAAAGAAATATTATAATAGTCTTATGATCATTGTTTTTCATTACTTAACATCTGTCCACATCTTATCCTTTCTCTTTCATCTTAATCCATTCATTTTATTCTTGTTACATTCTTTCTTATTAAGAAGATGAGAGATTGCAATAAGAGATTACTCACTGCTATGTTGTCCATATCAGTAGAGTGACAAACATCATGCCTGTCTGAATGCTAAATAACTTATCAAACCTGTGCTTCTGGTAAATGACTGAATGTGTATTCAGTTTACACCTCACAATTTTTGTATCAACTAAGGCAGAAGTCCCACAGATGAGAGCTACATTCACTATGTAACCCTAATTTATCCCTTGAGCACTGTCCATCCTACACAAAATGAAATTAAGTAATTAAAAAGTGTATCAAAATGCATAGAGGCGGGGGGGGCAAAGGGAATTAAAAATGCAAAGTCAGTGTTAATTCTTGCATTTCTTCATTTTTCATTCCTTGACTTTGCAGATTAATGATGTTTTAACAGAATTTTTACTTGTATCTTTCTATGTTAGTTAAAAAGGAAATTGAAAGAAACTCAGACTGGCTGTTGGGGAGGACAGCACAGAGGCCCATGCAGTGCCATTTAGAGTGGTAAAGTCAACAACTCAGACCATTTCTATTCAGCTAATGAGATTTATAAGCCGTGGAATTTGCAAATTGTCGTTTTTCATGAAAATAAGTCACAAGAGGAAGATATGGCAGGTATTTCCCTAAGGGTTTCTGTATATCATTTGCTGATAGGAAATTGCCATCTAATAACTGTCTAATAACTGTAGTATATATTCCAGATTTTCTGTTTATTCAGTCATCTCTTCCTTTTGTTCCAACTCTGGATAGTCTGAGCTCTGTGAGTCCTATCAACTCCTGAATTCCTGTTCTGCTCCCTAACATGTAAGATTATTAATTTTTATAGTGTTAATTGTAAGGTTATTAATTTTAATGTGACTTTCCTCTGTCCTCTAATATTTTAATCTGACCATGACTATGCATGCCAGGTGTGCAGTCCTCCTCTGACTTCAAAAGGCTCTGACAGGGGTAAGACCAGAATCAAAATTAATGGTATATGTGACAGTCAGTATATGAATATATAGACAAAGGCAGGAAGGTACTTCACTTCCTGCTTTATTTACAAAAGTATTATAGTAAAGTGGAATTTTATGAACATCTATCAGTATGGAATCTGTAATAAATAGTGTTGCAGACTGTGGTGGGATGGCTGAGACTTCAGAGGAGTTTGTAATCCAAGAAAAACAAACCTACATGCATGGTTGTGGCACTGTTGGGAGCATCAATATAGGACAAGTCAGAGAGATTTGGGCATAAGGTGGAATATTTTTTATCCTTTTCAAAAAAATTCTATAATTCTTATATTCTTCATAATGCTCGCTAAACCTACATGTATTAAAAAGAGAAAAGGTTTATATTTTATGTCCTTCTATGTGCATTTGAATTATTTTCCCACTTTTTAATTCTGCCTTTGAAGCACATTATCTGACCTGGCTGTCCAGTAGAATTACAGTTTAAATGAAAGCCCTGGTAATTTTTCATGGATCCCTGCAGGCTTTCAGCAGGAACTGAATGTGCTCATTGCAAGGTGCAATTGCTGTGTAGTCCATCAGCACAGTGACATTGGGAGCTGGTTTTATTTTAAGTTCTTTTTTAAACAAATTGTTACCTTGATTTAGAATCTATTGAATCAATATGTGTAATCAATATCAGAATTTTCTCTAAAAATAGTCTGTTACTTACTCAGGAGCATAATAAATGTCTGCATGAATAGGCAATAGCCTGAAACTCCTAAAGGAAGAGACATGGCTTGACAGGATAGCATTAAAAGAAAATTGAATCTAATTGCAATAATTATGATGTCAACAAAATATTTTTAGATCTAGCCCTTCACTGAAGTAGTCTCAAATGTTGGAGGGAGGAAAGACAACATTTTTTGTTAAAATAATTATTGTTTTCCTGACCTATGTCTTGCTTTGTAGATTTTGAAGTATGCAATAGCCCTCAGGGGGGGACAGTACTATTGAAAAGTGTGAGTCTGAGGCCTCTAGAGATCTTGAAAGGAGTGAAAGACAGATGCCTCGTTGTACATTTGACTGTAATGCCGTTTAAAAGAAAATGCAATGTTTAAATGATCCCTGGTTGTCTTTTTGACATATTCTGATTGTAGTCAGCTCTGCAGAGAGATTTAGCTGTCTCTCCTGTCACATGGAAGACTGAGAACTACACGGAACTTAACAGAAGCCACAGATGAAATTCGCTTATACAATTACATGATAAGTTCTGTTCAAAAGAAAATATTGCATTCCATTTTCACTTTCAAAATGAAATTTCCATTCTGTTCCTGTCATGCCAGGCTGTGCTGATAACCTCCCAGCTGGAGGCTGCTATCAATGGGAGCAGGTGAAAAACACTGACCCCAGAAATGGTCAAAAGCTTGGGACACTAAATATGTGAATGTAAATATAATTCAAGAAGAATATTTGAAATGTAATGAGTCCTAGGGGATAAACTTGGGGTTAAACTTTAGATTTCCAGTAGGTGTATGTGAAGAAGTTTTCATAATAGTGAGAATCATTCTGTACTGTTTCTTGCCCTAGCAAAGATCCAGTACACTTGCCTCCTTGCACAGAAGTACAAAGACAGCACAAAATTTTTATCTCTGCAGATTGTAGTGGTGATCCCACACTTCCAAGGTGTTGTAACAACAAAAGTATAATCTACATTTCCTTTTTGTATATTGCATATTAGATGTGTGTTAATTGGCTGAAGAATTTTCAAGATTTCTGCTGTTCAGTTGTGAAAAAAATGGACAAAAGATGATGTTTGGTGTTATTTTTGTATCTCTGTTTTAAGAATAAATATGAATGAATGGGACACCCATCTCAGAAAGCCCCTAAGCTACTCACCATTGTGGTCTGTATAGGTCCATATGGGAAAGTAGCACTAAAACCTCACTCTGATCTTGTGTTCTTATTCCAAGCAGCTCCTGCTAGTTGGGTGTGTACATACTAATTTTTATTTGCTTCTCAAGGTCACAGCAGAGATGTACATAGAACAATATGTACTTACTTATATAGTTAAAAGAGTGGAAATCTAATTATATAGTTAAAAGTGTTTCTATCTTTCCTCTTTTAAAGGAATGTTTCTTTACAATTTTCTACATCATTATTTATTGATGACAATATTGAGTTAATATTCCTAAAAGTATCGTAGATAGGTATTTTCCTATCTCAAATATGCTAAAGTCACCAATATAGTTTAGAAGTTTATGTATTTTACCTCAAGTTTTATATAAAATTTCTTTCCTTCAGAGATTAAATTTTACACAGTAGCCGTGATGACAGCATTGTCTGCAAGGGCAGAGAGAAAACACTTTTCTAGTGAGGAAAGCAATGAGTTATAAGAACAGCTAAGGGCAGGATGGAAGAAAGACCATTAGTAAACTCACAAAGAAATTTGGGCTGTGTGTCTCACCATTCAGAAGAATTGCAGCAGTCACCATGCACATCCCTGTTACCTAATAATTCATGATTGATTAACTCCATCTAACCTACCATCTTCAACATTTGACTCAATGTTTTGTGGTTTTTTACAGGAGAAATTTGAGGCACGGGAAAAAAGTCACTTTCAAAGTGATTTCTGTTAGTCAAGATTGCCAGCCGATAATTTTTTTAATGCAAAGAGGTTGAGCTGACTGTAAGGTGGGATTTTTCTGCATTAATTATAAGGCAGGTTAAATAGTGTCTGTTTTAGAATGGATACAGCCTTTAGCTTGTTGGAGAGCAGAGAGGTTCCAATTCTGCCCGTAAATGAAAGGAACTAGTGTTTGCCAATTAAATCAAGCAGCTGTTTCACAGACAGTATTGCTAATAGCTACCAACTAAACTCCAAGCTGTTACTCTGGATTGTTTAATGAACTGCTTTTAATACATAGTAAATGCTAACCTCTGTATCTCAATTTATTGAGCAAGAAGGGAGGGATATTTAAAGACACATCTGTCTTCAAAATTCTATAGCATTGTAGGAACTCTCTGTGCTAATGAAGCACAGGAATTTGAGACTCTTTCTTATACTGTTTGTAAGAATCCTGGAGAGACTAGTGCTACCTAAATTGTTTTTGACAGTGCATGACAAAATTGCCATGTTCTGATGCTATACAGTGACTGTAATTTTTTCTCTTAAGGAGATATTTTAGGCAAGCCATGCAAACTTGCTGCTTGTATTCTTCACTGTAAACTCCACAATACTGATGATAAAATCAAAATGCATCTCATATTGGGCACACCAATGTATGCAGCAGTCTTGTGTGACAAATGAATAAAAGAATTGAAAACAATGCATGGATTTCAGCTAGAAATAGGAATTCTGTCTTGAATATATATTTTTTTTCATGCAAGGCATAGTCTCTGGTATTTGTTCTCATCAGAAGGCCTTCTCTTACATCTCTCAGCTCTTCTCTGAGAATAAGCATAAGGAAACAAGGCATCGAAGCCATCTAACACTAAAAATAACTGGTTCAGAGAGAAATTGTGAGCTGGTAAAACTGCACACAGGGAGATCATGCTTAGACCATTCCTTGTTAATGCCATGTTAAAAAGGTCTAAATATCTTGATTGACCCCACCTGCTTTCTACAAACACTATCATATCAACCTAAGCTGCAGTTATTCTTCCTTGCTATATTTCTATGGCAAAGTTTTGCTTTAACCATACAGAATCTAGAAGTAAATGACATTTTTTTTCTTTTTCAATTTAAAATCTCAAACAATTAAACAACAGTGAGAAAAATTAAAAGCTTTCAGTTTTTTCTTGTTATCTATGTCTTGGACATTCATAAATGCTGCAGAAATGACAATATAAATATTTCTTAGAAGGTGCCTCATTTTCTGTCCTTATTTCCATCTTATATCGGTCACTAAAAGGAGAGAAAACAAAAAAAAAAAGAGACAAGAAAGGAAGAATTAAGGGAATTTTCAAAGACCTGTTGCAATTAGCAATCTCTGTGTTTTTTTCTGTTACTATTTGGTAAGTAAAACAGACCAGAAAAATTACATTTATAAGCCGGGGGGTGGTGGTAGTGGGGAAATAGCCACAAACCAAACACACAAAAACTAGAGATGCAAATGTCTGACTTTACAGATGGTTGTTTTTCTTAATTATATAGCTAACAGTTTAGTAATACCTAATTGGTCATGCTTGACAAGTAATAGCAGTTTTTCCAAGACAAACAAATGTTCACATTTTTCATACTTAATCAGGGAGTTTATGTGCAAAAATGACCAAATGTATCATCTATTCTAAGCCTCCTATGTTATTTTCTAATAAACCACCATCTGTACTTTGATTTTACAGAATCTGTGTGTGATGACCACAGAATCTAATTATATGGCAGATGGGTTTGGGGAAGAAACTAGATTTTTGTTTTTTAATTTTTTTTTTTTTAAATTTAAATAAACTACAAATGCTCACTTCATTAATTAGAAATGTCCCCAAAGCAAGTTTATTTTCCTTTTATCTGACAGGTAGTGCCCTGAACACCCAATAACTGCCCTAATCTTTCTTTCTTGTGTCATCCAAACTCATAGACATTTCTTGATGAGCGCGTTCAGCTTGTTATAGTGTGTAATTCTTTCTGTGCTGTATATTTATATATTGGTTGATTATTTTCTGAGTTATTTAACTTTTAGTGAATAAGTTTGTCCATTATGGTTAAGAGATTAGTTTACTCATATTCCGAGCGCTTGGAAATTTATAGATTTTATTTTCTAGTTACTTGTCACAACCTTGTAGATTTTCTTCTAGTGTGTAAGTATGCCTGAAATAACTATTCTTTACTAACTTTTTTTGGTGTGCAGTTCTTTCACACCAATAGTATTTCTGGATTTTTTGTGTGACTAATATTAGTTAGGTACTTTAAAAAATAATTTAAATAACTAAATAATTTAAAAGATTTAATAATCAATTTAATAATTATAAAAATTGCAATTAAATAAATAATTTTAGTATTCTTACATAAAATATTTTGGCAACATGCTACCAGATGGGGCTGTGCCAGGAGGGAGGGCTGCAGCAGAGGGGTTTGTGACACAGTGGTGTCCTTTCTCCCCAAAGGTCAAATGTGGTCCTTCTCCCTTCCTCCTCAGAAGGGCTTCAGCCATGTCTCCAAAACAGACTGGGCATGTACCACATAATACTCTGATTCTACCCAAGGCAAGTTAAGAACATTTAGGTAGGAAGGTGGTGAGGGATACTGAATTCAATAGCAGACCTTTACCCTATATTCCACTAACTTCTCCATTTAGAAATGTTCTTGGCTATCTCAAAGAAAATAATCTGAAAGACAACCTCTTCTCTTGCCCCACCTTCTGATCATGCCTTCTTCAATTCCATGAAAAATGGAATATTATCAGTGAAACTGGGAGGACATGCAGCTCCTAGCTATTCTGAAAAAACACACAGTGACCTGAAAGCCACTTACATTCTCTGTCTACCCATTTTTTCTAGCTGTGGTGGGTTGACCCTGGATGGATTCCAGGCACCCACCAAAGCCACTCTCTTACTCCCTCCGAAACTAGATAGAGGAGAGAAAATATAACACAGGGTTCAGGCAAGGACCAAGAGAGATCAAAAACTGGCTACTGTCATGGGCAAAAGAGACTCAGCTTGGGGAAATTAATTGAATTTATTACCAATCAAAATCCAAGCAGGATAATGAGAAGTAAAATAAATAAGTATAGTCTTGGCCTGAATGGTCATGAGAATGTAATTTTCCTCCCTTGTCATGAGCTAATTTAAGCTGATTCAGATAGTGTGAAAAGGCAAGATCACAGTGGAAAAGTATTTAACCATATTATGATTTGGGGCAACTTCCAGTTCAGCTGAGTTTAGACAAGCAGTACAGGCTACTGTAAGATGCAAGGGCATCTGCTTCTGCATCTCATGTCTCACATATTTTCTATTTTAGTAATTTTGAATATGAAAAAAAGATGAACACTGTCATTGGAAGTATTCACAAAATACTTAAGATGATAGATGGAGATTTTTCATTCTGTACTGGCTGTAGATTTTATTTTTTAATCTTTTACCCCTTCTTCCTTTGGTTGGTTACTAGTTTGCTGTTAGAATTGGGTTGGGCTAGTTGGATATTCACTGTGATATTTCATCACTTTTGCTTCCAATCTCGGCTTGGATCAGGGATTATAAATATGTGCAAAATGGAAATTGGCTGATAAAAAAATGTCTTGATTTGCTTGTTTTCTTGAAAGTTTTTAGAGTTCAGTTTGGATTTGTTTCAAGTTATGGGCTAGGATTTGTGTTTATTTTATTGCATGAAAATTTATATTTTTCTTGTTGATGTATGAATAAAAATAAAATGTGGAATGGGATATTATAAGAAAATATGCAACAATATAAACACAGCATATATAAAATTAAACATATAGACAAAATTTAAAGTAAATTCTTTATTCCTTACACTGGACAAAAACCTTCTAGAATTTTAATATATATGTGTATTGAACTTTCATAATGTAAAATTCAGTATTTCCCAAATTAAAATAAAAAGTAGTAAATAAATATTAGCATAATAGGAAAATAAAAGTAAAGCAGAAAGGAAAAAATCTGATACAGGTTATATGCTTTATGCATATCATAGGCTGGTTCCTATGTTGTCTGAAACTCATTAAGAGTTTCAGACTCATCTTTTCTTCACACTTAAGTTGGATTTCAAATTTACAACCATCATTTTCAAGTGTTCATTGTATTCCATTAGTAACTTGAAAGAGGTTTAAACGATTTAATCTTATCATTTTAAATCTTTGTGCATAGGCACACTGTTCCCAAGTGGATTAAAACTATTGAACATCATTTAGATAGTTATCAAAACTTGAAACACAGAGGAAAATGCCAGACGAGAAAGCAAAAGCACTGTTGTGCTAACATACACTAGAAAAGCTTGAACATGATCAACTTGATAAAGATTGAACTGATAACTTGCATTTTTGGATAGCGTGAGATTTAATAAGTAAAGGAAATTAGTGTGATTAATATCTATCATGGTTCGGAGAGGTGAATTCTGTTTAACACATTGGTTAGTATTTTCTGATGATCTTGTGTTGACACAAATGTTGATGGTGATTTCTGCAAACCATTTGAGATTTGCAGTACTCTTCCATAAGATTTTGATCAAAAAATTACCACCATAGAATATTAATAAACCTATCTTAAGTGCATTTTCCATAGGGATTATAACAGGAAATCTTATTCCAAGAATGTATTTCCAGTTAGATCCTTCAACAGTCTATCCTTAGCCCCAGTATATACATCTTCCACACTGATTTAAAAAAAAAATAAAATTAACTATAGGTAATGTGTATTCATCACACACTTGAAATGGATGGGACAATGAATAAAAATAAGTACGTACCAGATGAACTATATTCTTTGGTAATATAGATATAATTATAAAATATGATCAAACCCCAAGTATCTTAAAAAAATATAAGCAGCCATTTTTGTGGGATAGGGACAGTTACAGAAAATAAGTGAGTTAGGACATTATGTATTTATGTGTATGTGAGTAATCATTATATATATATATAAAAGGAAATAAGATGTTGCTAGCTCTGACAATTTTTAGGAGTACAAACAGGGGCTTGTCAGGTGGAAAACAACAGATAAAGATATTTTATTGTACATGACAGATATGACAATTACTAAAGGGTTCATGAATGTTCAACATCCACAGTCTTGAAATGAGATTGCAAAATTAAAAAGAGAATTATAGGAAAAACATTTAAGGCCTGGAGAGAAAAAGAAAAAAGCCTCAGTGCCTGTGTTTAGATCTGTTTATTATTGCAAAGGGTTATGTTTAGCCTTGCTTAGCAAATAAAAATATTGACATCCTTATGGGTGGAAATTTCTTGAAGAAGTTTCTGACAGTTAGGGATTGGAGGGCAGAGTAATGAAAGACTTAACAGGGTCTATGAATGATCCACTTTTTGGGAGATGACACATGCTAAATTAAAACTAGAAATCAACAACTATTTATCCACTGTGAGAAAGACTAGTCTGGAATAAACCAGAAAGTCATTGGAACATTTTGAACCCTTCAAGACCTAGCTTATTTCTAAAATATAGTCTTAAGGTCAAAGAGAATTTGTCAGATACATAGAAAATGTTGTGTGATGCACCTCAGTGATGTTAAGATTTTCAGGTCCCGATTGATGTTTATTCTGAGTTGGTAAAATAAAAACACCACAAAACCCCATCATGCAATTTTGTGAAAGCATTATATAAAAAGGAAGCACAGATACACTCAGAAGGTAAACAAGATATAATAGGCTTCTGTTTTTCTCATGAACTTTGAAAAAAAATGAAAGAAGTACCTTAGAAGCACAAAGTGAAAGTACAACTGCAGTTCAGAATCAAAATTGTACTGAGAAAAAAAACTTCCCAAACCCATAAGTCTTAAAAGGAAGCAGTCTTAATGAAAAACCCTCTAGGTTTTTCTATAACTTAGTAGTAAGTTATATTTTGCAATGAGCAAGTGTTTATGGACTTGAAATGCATTTTTGTTTCCCTGAAGGGGACTCTTAATTTCCAGCTTGTTGTTTGATAAAGCTATTTATACAAAAGGTCTTTGGTACTTACTTGTCCTGGTATTTTGATTCGACAGAAATAAATATGAGCTAAAGATTATTAAATGAAATATTTCTTGAGACAAGTAATATTAAAAATGCATTAATAGACTCTTTTGTTCTTGCCATCACTTCTTGACTCTGGCAATCTTAGAGAATAAATGATCTGCTTGGAGTCCCTCAGAGGTGCAGTATAAAGTCCCACAGCATAGGGAGGTGGTGCAAGCCAAAGCTGCCAATTGTACAGCAGCAGATCGGAGCCCACACACCTGTTTCTGAGACACTCATGACGTGATTTGAGCAGACAAGAAATCAAGCAGGGTTAAGTCTCCCTGATTTCATCAGTAGCATTCAACTAATTCAACACAATCGTCTTTCTTAAAAATAAATATAAAAATATTTTCTGCAGAAAAGATACTAGCATTAGATACTAGATACTTGCATTAGCTGTACACTGAAACTGGGCAAAGTCCACACAAAATGCAGGTGAGATTTTCCTCATGGAGCTTCTTTGTTCCTCAGTAGTTGACTGTTCAAGTGCCACTCACTACAAGAACTCTGCGTCTGTACTCCATTGTATTTAAGCAGACTTTTGACAGTTTTTCATAATTTCATCAAAGAAAAGAGCAGCAGTCTTTGCTTTGATCTATTCATACTGGCCTCACTGTTACTCCTTTTGCTATTCATATTGCTATTCATATTGCTATTCACTTTATGTTTTATTTTGAAATATTTTCATTTATCTGCAGAATCAGAAGCTTCACAGATGACAATGACCCCCAAACCAGCCCAGTGCTCAAAGCAACACAGAAGATCTACAAAAAGACCTCTCTGATCCAAATCTCCTCCAGCTCCATTACAAAGCTAACGGCCCCTGCCATCAGCAGTCGAGGATTCTCAGCAATGTTTCATTGTGCTTTGTGCTGAATAAGGAACTTCATAGAGGATCCCAACACTAAACTCCCTTCAAGAGGTCATCCCTTGTGCTCTCACACTAGAGGATTTAACATTCAGTCAGTACTGATTACATGGTTGCACCATGGATCTTGTGCACAGTAGCTGCTGTTTCTCATATTTGTCTGTGAAAAAAGTTAGTGATATGAAAGCTTGCAGGTTACCTCTGTTTTTAGGGTTGCCATATTATGTTTCTGATGTTCCCTACTCTGACATAATATATTCTAGATTAAGATGTCTTTATGCTTAGTATATATCTTAAATATCAACTTCTCCTGCTGATAGTGTTAATTTTATACTCCCAACTGTTTTTTCATGCTGAGAGATTTTCCTGTGCTTCTTAAACCCTCCACACAGTGTACCATAAGATCATGCCTAAAAGTGTTCCCCGATTTTTTGAATGTTGCAATCATACAAGCTGAGAGATGCCATTATTTCTGGCAAAATTTTTATTTCTTTAGAGAGTAAATAATAAAATATTAGACATCTCTGGCAGATTTTTAATGCCTCATTGTCATTGAAGTTTCCCTGAGTTCATTGGAGCAGTGATAGCCCACTCAGGTGTATCTGTTCCCACTAATGGAAGCGTGACAGGCCACTGCCACTGATATGGCCATTTTTCTGTGGCTGTTCAGTGTGAACAAACACTACTGACAAGAACTTGGGAAGAAAAGGTTTCTTAGCTCGAGTATTTGTTAGAGTTTTTTAGGGATTTGTTAGGGATTCTGTTGCCTAGGCATAAATGAGCAGTGAGTGACATGGTAGGTGCCCTGGGGTGTCCAAGACATCCATGTCAGTCTGGCCAAAGTGTCACAGGGCTGACAAGAAACCTGCATCCTTAAGGAGGATACATAGAGTCCAAGCAAAAAGCACTCTATGATACCAAAATCAACCATGATAATTTTTTGGGTTCATATAAAATATATAGGTTGGTATAAAAATTTTTATTCTATTCTCTGGGGTTTTTTCCTACCATTTTTCCATTTTCATAAGGTCTCTATTTCTCTGTGCACAAAATTGAAGTCCTAAGTTTAACAAAATATCAAAACACCAAAGCCAAAAAACCCTGGGCTTCTCCCACCCTTATATAGGATGTTCAAGATTCCAGAAATTTCAGAATCAAAGAAAATATATCATGAAAAGTATTTTCCTTTGTAAACCACAGAAATATGTGCTATCACAGGTCTGAATTTTTAGCTATTATGAACTACTAGATTTTTACAAGTCAACAGATGGCTACCAATATTTTATTCTTCTCAAAAAATCTGAATATAATTCCTTTGTGCAGAATTCCCATTAATATGCTCAGGTCTTACTGCTATGAGCATTGTTATCTAGTAAAAACCTAGCAGGTGATACTATAAAAGCTGCTCACAGATGATTATAACAAACTTTTTTATCCTGTTCTGTTTTTTTTAAACCAATATTTTAAAGAGAACTTGTCTTGTGCCAATAGTTTCCCTTCTGCAAACTTTCAAATTTTGTTAAAAATTAAGTTCTGAATTCTCCTAATCGGAAAGTCTGTGCTGTCCTATATATTTTTTACTTAATATAAAGAAAAAATGAATGAACCAGACATAATCTGAACCAGGCATAGTTTTGATGATATTTTCATACATCATTTTGTACTTTCATATATCACTTTGCACTTTCCAATATTATTTGTATCTTCAAGCATATTTTGTGCATTTTTGCAGGTAAAGGTTCAGGGTCATTCTGAAATTCTGCTCTTCTGTTCTGCATAGCACAGAATTTATGTAGTGATTAGTTCCCTCTTACTAATTAGAGTCATTTATTTTCAACATTTCTGTCTTGTAAAGCCTGGTTCAAACTTATTTGTAAGAGAGAAACTGAATGTTAGAAATATATTTTGATGTAGTATATCGGCATAAGATGGGAGCTGAATGTGTGCCTGGATTTTAAATCTCTGAATGCCTACTTAATAAGGTAATTTGGACAAGGTTTGTTTCTCACTAATGGCTTGTGCCAGCCTAGCACAATGTGTCCTGGTCTTTGGCTTGGTTATGAAGGTGCTGCTGCAATACAAATATGTGATAATAAAAGATACTCATTCTACTGAACTTAACCTGTAACATCCCATTTCTTTAGCAACAAGGCCAAGCTCTTCTGCACTAAATCAATTCTTTCTCTCATTTGAACCTTCTTAAAATTCCACATGCAGGTTGCCAGCTAAGTCATTACAAGGACATATCCCAGAGTTTTTATCATTTGAAGGAACACAAGGAAATAAGTGGAAGATTGATACTTGCACTGATGTATTTTTATTTACTGATCTTCTGTTTAGTGCACTTAATTTATGTCAGATAAATCACTTGAAGTCTTTTCAAAGATCAAGTGGGTAAAATGTCATAGCATTAAGCATAAGTATCCATTTTGTTCCTAAAGGTCTTGTTGTCCCTAGGTACACGCATGTAGAAGGTTCTTGGGGACGAGCACACATATTATTACAGACTCTTGTTGTTTGAATTTTATAATATTCCAATCTTGTTTATGTCTGGATTCAATTTACACAAGTGAAGATTAGCTCTTTTATTTAAAATAAAGATTGCTGAGATTAGCAGTTGAAAAAGAAGCATCTGTATCTATGCAGTTGAAAATGTAGTTGTTATTTTTTTCCAATCAGCAAGATTGAAGGCACCAGGTGGTGCTATTACATAGTATTGCAACACCTCCTTCTGTAATTTGTTTAATTTTTTTTTCAGGAAATGTTAAATAATCCCTTTGCCTAACAGTTGAGAGACGCTGTAAGGGCACATTGACCTATGACTTTTTTTTTGGGAGCAGAGGGACCTCGTGGGAGGTGGGAATGGATGGCTAAGGTTGTTTTCCTCTAAAACACTATAGTTTGCATTCCGGCTGTGGTGGACTTTGTTCCTGGTCTGAAATAATACATAACTTATGTGACCTGCAATGTATTTTTTTGGCCCCTTGAACCATAAGGAAAACAAAATAAAACTTGGAAGTACATCTAAAATTATGTTAGGAAGAGAAAACAGACATCAGAAGGTATAACTATGCTATTGTTTGCATGGAGAATATTGTCATGACTTTGAGGGGATGTTATCTCTTTATGAAAAAGATGATTAGTTTCCATCTTCATTGGGTTAAATTAGAGACAATAAACTTTAGAGTAACTATTAATTGAGGTGACATTGATTTAGATTTTTATCACCAGAACCAGTGGAAATCCTATAAATGTAAGTTGAAAAAAATAAAAAGGAAGGAAGGTAAATAGTCATTATCTGCCAGTACGTGTGGTGGCATAATAATGATAAAGAAGAATACCTAAATGGAAAGGTAGCCATCTGGAGTTTGACAATAATGATTCAATCTGGTTCCAAAGATTCAGCAATTTTAACATAAAAAGTCTTGTTAGAGACTAAGATGAGACCCTTTTATCACCGTATACATGGAACATGGATGGTGTTGCTTATCTCACCTCATTAGCATTTTAAGTAATAGGACTGTGTAAAGAGAATCTGATGAGGGGAGTAGTGGAAAAGCTTTCCTGGTAGCTATTGACATTTATTTATATAGTTCACACAGGCATGTGCATTTATTTTTTTCCAGGATAGGCTTCATTTTTGAAATTACTCCTGATGATGATTTTCTTCCTTTGATGGGGTTTAACTACCCCATGATGTCTCTATAAATTGAATGCAATCACTTTTAAGAATATCAAGAATTAATGGTGTAGCTGCATGATGATCAATATGAATAATGTCCCCCTTTTCTGCAAGCTTTTAAGTAATTTCTCTAATGGTGGTGACTTTGGCAGGACTGAGAAAAATAGCTTACTTATACATAGTCTTTTGTTTGATATCTAAACCATATCTGAAATACCATTCAGTTAAACTTTAGAAATAGACATTTATTTATGCTTGAAATATAATTTCAAAATGTCTCAAAATTATTCTAGGTATGTAACAATTGTCTACATCAGAAAGAAAAGGAACATATACATTTTCTACTTTCCAGAATGGTGGTTTTGTGCTCTTTTTGCTACCAAGTTATGATAAAGCTCCATGGTTAATGCAATTTAGGACGCGGCTATGTTGGATGGACTGGGATACAGGTCCAAATAAAAGCTATTCCTGAGAGAAATCACTTTTCTTTTTAATTTGTCTGACCTAATAAACAATTTCTCATATGAATAATAGTAAATAGGATTGTTTATTGCCATCTTTAGGGTTTAATATTGTCTTTCATGTATACAGTGTTGAAGAAAATAATTCATGGATTGTATTTCTGTGTTACGCTAGATTACTCACTAAAATGTACTTTTAATAGTTCACATCATTTTCATTAACCTCTTGATACTCTATTCATCTCCATTAGAGTAATATCATACAATCAAACCAGTAGAAAACCACAGACTATTTTAGAGGCAGAAATCAGTAAGAGGCCATGTAAGAAAAACCAGATTTCAATAAGATCAAATCTTCAGCTTTTTTCTTTTTTCTCTTCACCAATTTCCTCTGCCTGAGCATTTCTTCCTATTAATTGCATTTCTATACTGTCTTCCATTCTGCTCTACTTCGTTAATATGAGGAACTTCAAAACAGGCTCATGGATGAATGCTAAAAGCTTCATAGAAGATATGAGAAGAAGCACAGTAACATTGTTGAGTAACATTTATCTAACACTGAAATTTACTGTGCTGTTTTTCTGCTGATATCATTAGACCTTTCCTATTTCCATCCCTGCATTTACATCACAAAAACTGAATCAGTTCTCTAGATCCTAGAGAATGTTTCTGTTTTAATGATTAAGTCATTAGTTTATTTATAAAACTAACACATCACTAGTTTTCAAAATGCCATATTTATTTTAAACTTTATGCCTGAGTTATATGGTGCAACACTTTGTTCTGAACCTTGATGATGTGTGACTCCGAAATAATATTCCACAAGGATTTTAATAAGGAGGAGGTTGGCAAAGTGAGTGTATCACAAAAAAAGGAATGCTTGCTGAATGGGAGAACAGTTATATTTATACATATACTGTTTGAACATAGAAAATGTGTATGATTATACACCCCCTTTACTGATTTATTTATTTATTTTAATCTCTAGATAAATACAAACTTCAAGATGCCAAAAATATGTTTTTTCAGCCTAAGAACATCTGGGAGACTTTTTCTTTTGGGAGGCACTCCAAATCGTTGGGGTTTGAAGAAAGTAAGGTTAAATATAAGAATAATCTTTTATAAAATAACTCGTGGGTCACTTGAAATTTCTCCCTACCCTAAGAGAACAAAAGAGGACTTGAGCTGACTTTTGTGCTTAAGGCACATCTAGAAGATATCCCTTCTAGAGACACCTAGAAGAAAGGAGGTGCCCCCTGAAAGAGGGATTTGGAAGGTCTGCTTTTTCTCTCTTGATATGCAAGATTTCCTCCTGAAGTGAGTGGAAGTTTTAAGTGTGTACAGAATGGAAAAGTAATAGCAAGGTTAAAAGAAGATCCAGCTGTAAGCCATGAAAATTTGGGAAGCAGTGAGGGCAATAAGACCCCAGGCTAATGCCATGGAAATTAAAATATATTTATGTGTAACTCCTACAGGAAGCAATAGAAGTTTACACGTGGTGAAGTTTATTTTCTCTAGTATATTAACTCTGTTCTCATTGCTAAAGAATTCCTGCTTTTTACTGAATTGCAAAACAGACTGTGCTTTGTTCTCGAAAAATTCCACCTCAGTATTTTTAAAATTAGCTTTAGAACAAATTGTCCTCCACCTCTCTCACCAATTTGTAATGCAAATTTTTCCAAAGTCAGTTTATAATTTTAGGAATCTAATCCTGAAAAGGATATCCAAATATAAATAACTAAATCCATGATTATTTTCTACCGCTAAAGAATTTACTTTCCCTAATTATAGCTACAGCTATTATTAAGAGACATTTTCAGGAAATCAGAAATAGGCTAGTAGGACATGTAGAGTGTCTAGATGAAGAATGAAGATAATTAATTCAGATTAATACTATTAGTAAAATCCCTAAATATACCAAGGTGTTTACTTTTCCATTTAGAGGATGGATATAGAAAGTAAGTGGCTTTCCACCTATCACCCAGAGTAGTTTTAATCCACATTCCCTGGACTAAATTTGGTCTCCTATAATTTCCATTCTTTCCTCTAATTTGTGATATCCCAAATGAATCTTCCAGTTCCTGAACCTTCTCCTTGCAACCGAATCTTGCTTCTGGAATGAGCTCAGTGTTTTGCCAGCCCACTTTCCGGAGACCTCTCACCTGCTGTTGTTCACATTTACAAAATGAAGGTCTCAAGACACCAGCTGAACCCCAAATTCTCAAAATTTATCTTTCCTGATCAGTGTTCTGTCTCTCCTTTCTTAAATGCTGCAGAGATGAGCAGGTCTCTTTTGTAAGAGGAATGGGATGGGGGAAAAGTGTTTTTACCATGTTTTCTTAACATATAAATGGGAGCTAGAGTGCATATTCACATCTGCATTTAACAATACATTTTAACATAATCTAACATGTTAATAATGTCATTTAAATCTGAAAATGTTCTAATAGAATCTTAACTTCTAAGGCCTCTGAATTACATCTCTACAGCTGTAATTTTATGTGTCTTTAATCCTCTAAATAGCTTTAAAATGAACACTTCACTGATTATAAACTACAACACATTTATGCATTTCTTTGGATTAAATAAGGTGGTGTGGGGTTTTTTTGTAGTAGGAACGAGACATTTTCTGAAAGAATTAAATAACTTTTTAACTTTATAATCTCAGATTATAAAATAAGGTAGGATTTCTTCTAGTAATGAGGGACACCGGCTCAGTGTATGTTTTTTTGTATTGATGATTGTTTATCAAGGCTACACTTTTCTGAGAATACCAGGACATGGGACTATCAGCTATGAAGTTAATCTCCTTTGAGATAATAAAATCATTTAATTAGTCATATTAATACAGTTAGAAGCATATTCAATAACAGTTTTATATTACTAGAAAAAGAAAAGGTACCACTTGCTTATTGAATCACAATTCTATTCAGTATTAATTTCAGTTATGTGGGAAAAATAAGATCTTTAAAAAAACAGAAAAGAAAAGTTCCCCATAGATTTATCCTGAACTACTAAATAAGAAGAATTAGGCAATAGATACAGTCTAAGAAAGTTAATTGATAATGGTTCACATTTATCAGCAGATAAAGCACAACTGATTTCATAAACAGTAGAATCATATTACTAAGATATGATGCATACTATAACATTTCTGATCTAGAGAAAAATAACTAAAAAATAAATATTAAACTAAAAGAAAACCATAAAAAAGGGAGCTCTTTAGAGTAGTTATGATAACAAAACAGACAACAGACAACAATATTCGCATGTTAGCGAACACCAATCAATTTATGTTCTTGAGTCTACTTTCAAGGACTTCACATCAAGAGCAACAACAACAGTCTCCTGACAGTTGTCCTTTCCCTGGAGGGAACTGATATCTAAACCAGCAGAAGTATTTGTGAAAAACAAAAGAATTTACCATACAAACCAAAATTGGGCAAGGAGAAAAACTGAGAGTGATGACATTAGGTAATTAGCCAAATACCATAGTCCTAAATCTAGAAGGAGTGTTATGGGCTGCTTCATCAGGCTTACCCAGCTAGTTAGGAATTCAGGATCAAGTCTGAAATATCTGTAGAAAAATTGTTTAGGGGTCAGACACTCTGGTAAATGTATGCATAACATATTAAATTAAATAACTGTAATACATCTTCTTGTTTGAAATGTTTTACTAGAATAAATATCCAGTTGTTATTTTGTCTTTCTTTCAAGCATAATTGAAATATGAAGATCTTCTTCGAAATGTGAAGATCTTCAGAGAAATAAAGCCATTTTCTTTTTTTCATCAAGTAGGGGTGGTCTGTGTACTGAAGCACACAAGCTGTTTTCATGTTCTCTCAAGTAAATCATAACATGATGGGTGAAACAGCAGGTCTTCAATTCATAATTGCGATAGTGAAAATAATTTGTCATCTGAGCACAACTCTGTTTAGGGAGCTCAAACTACTTACTGCATTTTTTTCACATCAGAAGAAAAACATGAGGAAATATATAAATGTCTCTGCTACATTCGGGTTTGCCTGGATATAGTCTAACTTCTGACCTTTTCCTTTGACTTTTATGTATATTGATGAATTAGTAGGCCATATTTTTCAGAATTGTTTAGTAGCCTTAAAAACAAGTTTCGGCTGACTTCTACGACTTGAAGGAGGAACTAGGTTTTATCTCCTTCAACCTACTTTAACTCTGACTTTCATGAAAAACAAGATTTTTGGCATATCATTTCACTGTAGAAACAAGATGAATTAATTAGGGTATAATATGGATGTAGTTTTCTGAAGAGACCTTATAGCACTCTTCAGTGCTTTCAGGGGCTACAAGAATGCTGGAGAAGGACTTTTTACAGGGGCATGTAGTGACAGGGCAAGGGGGAATGGCTTTGAAATGACAGAGGGCAGGTTTACATAAGATATAAGGAAGAAATTCTTTACTATGAGGGTAGTGAGGCCCTGGCACAGGTTTCCCAGAGAAGTTGTGGATGCCCCATCCCTGGGAATGTTCAAGGCCAGGCTGGCTGGGGCTCTGAGCAGCCTGATCTAGTGGAAGGTGTCCCTGCCCATGGCAGAGGAGATGGAATGAGATGGTCTTTAAGGCCCCTTACAAGATCCAAGCCATTCTATGATTCTGTAGACATGGTAGAGCTTAGAAAGGAAATGGAGAGGAAAGGACTGTCTTTCTGCCTTAAAGAATTTCAGCATTCATCTGGACTCACAACATTGAGATTGAGGTATCTTCTCTTGAATTACTGTAAACTAATGAGTAGGGCCATCTAATCAGTTTACAAATCTAGATCCAAACACTTTCCTCCAAACAAATGGTGAGAAGGAGTTTGAGAATGGGGACAGACTGCAGAAAAAGCTTTCCACTAAGGCATTCAAAAGTCATACCTAGCCTCAAGTTTCAATTTATTACTTTAATGTGCTAACTGGGACTAATCAGTTTTGGTTTCAAGAAGACTGCCATCTGGCTTACTCAGAACATAGGCAGGATGTGCACATGTCTGCATGTCAGCCTCTATATATCTGGACATCTTGAGATTGGCATCCTATGTCATTTTTGGCAAGTGTAGCTTTTCTGCACTATTAGTGAGCTTGCTGAATCAGTACTGCAGGAGCACTCCTAGGATCAGTGGTATGGCATTAATCCTTTGCAGAGACCAGCTCCTGCAGCCAAGAACATGGAGCTGTCTTGTTTAAATCTTTATTTTGAATCTCTAAGCAAGATTTACCTAGTGCAGGACACTATACCTGCATCCTGACTGTGTGTGAACTTTACAGCATACATTTGATTTCAGCACGTAGTGGGAAGGTATACTCTGGAAGAACTGACTTCCATTTTATAGTTCCTAAGGGATGTGAAACATTAATGCTCTCCAAAGCTTCATGAGGCTTTGAAGTGCTCAATAACTTCTGTATTATGCTGTTAATATTAACTCCACAGGGATGGATTAGTCATTCAGAACCAGTTAAGATTTTGTGTACTATGTGTTTGTTTCCTTTTAGGAAATATTTACTTATACTTTTCTATCAAATATAAATACATAAGAAAAAAAAAAAAAGACAGATATAACTTTCAGATCCTGTGGTCATAGACACATTATTTGAAAGATTAGAAAGTATTTATTATCTGTTAATTCTCATTTATATTGGCTGGGTTTTCAGGATAATTTGCATTCTATATTGCAATTACTCCATTAGGAATTACTTTGATGATAAAATTTAAAATAGAATCAGCAAACTCAAAAATGCATACTGATAAAAATTGGGTTTCATTTAATTAGAACTGTATAAGCTAAAAATATCAATATTGATATGTGCATACATTGAGATATGCTATTGAGTTATGGGTCACTGTCATTTAACTTGTTTCAGTCATTTAGCTCTCTTAAAGCCCCATACTGAGAAAACAGATTGCTTATAATTAAAGCAGAAATCAAGAGAGAGAATACGTATCTTTTAAATTTAATGTTATCTAGTTTCCAAGATGTCATTGCAATATTACTGCATTGTATATCAATGAGATATTACACAAGGCACATCTGAAGAAGCAAAAATTACCTGACCTCACAGGATAACAAGGTACCAGAAATGAGATATGCTTCAAAACGTCAAAAAAAAAAAAAAAAAAGCTACAATTACAAAACCTGAGCAACATCTTAATTCAGGATTTTCTTGGTTTTTTATTTTTATTATGTGTTATTTCATAGGAGAAAAAAAATAATATGTTATTGTAAAACAATCTCCAGAACTTAAAGTAGTTTTGCTAATGTAAGTAGATTTTCTCATATGTGTATCAACTATTTCTCTTCCTGAATTTAAATTAGTGTGGAAACTTTCTGAACAATATAACCTTATGCATAAAACTTGTTTATATATATATGTATATTTAAGACTTCCTTATTAAGACAGTATCTTGAAATTTTTTGATGCTTCCAGACCTCTTAATCTGTAATCTCACAATTTATGGTGTTTTACTAAAGCAGGGACATTCAGCATATTTTTAACAGTTTCCTGTGAAACAGTTCAGGATATTTGGCCTCCATTCTCATCACAGCTTTTTTGGAGCTGTGTTTGAGCACTTTGTACATGTCTCCATTTGGGATGCAGTGAACTTTTATTTGCATCATTATCAGTAAGTCATCTCAGTACATTCTTTAAAGGCAAGATATTAACTGTGATTATCTAATATCTGTTTTGCATAGCAAAATGAAATAGAACTGTTGTCTGGGGCCAGACAAAGAAAATTGTTTGTCAAAATCAGTAAATATATCAGGAAAATTTCCATTTAAAAATATTTTCCTGAAATGACAGATTCCGAAAGTTAGTTTCAAAGCTGTGCAAATATTTTCATCTGGTGTTGATCTTTTGAACATTTTGTTTTTAATTGACTTTATGCTAATGTATATGTGATAGCTTACTGTCCAAATTTAGGTATTCAATATGTTCATTTATGTATTTGAATGTAGAACATTTATTATACCATAGAAAGTACAGGTGAATTTTAGTTTTTTGTTACTGCTGTGCTGAATTGCATTTGCTTCTTCCCACACTTCAAAATTCTCTCTCTTTTTTTTTTTTTCCCCTAAGAATATCAGACTTTTACTCCTGCAATTTTTGCTTTTTCTTTTATTACCAGAATTTTCTGGAGAGCAGAAATCCCAACTACCCTTTATTGTCATGGTTTAGGAATGGCAATTCCCAATTTAGTGTATCCACTGAAACACTCCAAACCACAAGTCATTCGCTCATTTCCCCTGCTGACTCCCCATGGCAACTGCAAAAATTAACCCTGTACTGGCCAGAACCAGTCCCTTTATATTTTCTTTTCTTCATGAACTCTGGGTGTTTGTTTCTGTGTAGAATTATATTTTATTCCAGAAGGGGTGTTTTTGCTGTTGTTCAACCCTAGAAAAATAAGCCACATTCATGTGTTTCATCTTTAAATTTTAAGAATTCAGACTTCTGAGAAGTTTCTCTATAACTGTATTTGAGGCTGTAAAAACACAAAAAAGGCACAGGTTGTTTATAAGTGAAAAATAAGGAGTGTTAATTTGTCTTCCTGGCAGAATTCAGCAAATTTAATTAAAGAAACTCTTGTAAGAATGTGAAGTTCATAACAAAACATACACAAATGTAGCATCTCTTTAAAAATTCCATAGCGAATGCAGGCACTTGTTTATTTTATCACGATTTGTCAACAACTCCCATAAAAAAACCTGGGGACGGGCAGGTGGATGGTGTGACTCAGGTAGTGTAGTATCACTTTCTCACACTGGGTAGGTGATTTATTCACAGAAATCAACTTAACAGTGCACTTGTATAACATTTGCCTGGAGACTTCACTTGGTCAATAGTTTTTGGTAGTATTATCTCTGACAGAACAATAGCAGATGATTAGCAAGGAAAAAAAAGCCAGCATATTATTTTGTGTAGAGAGGAAATGGCTATTATCGAATGTATTTTTATTTGATGCACTATTCCCCAGATCTAAAATAACTATCTTAAAGTTTGTACTGTGTTTCTCCTCCTTAGGTCATTGTGCCTCAGAAAATTGTTTGGTTTTTTTTCCTTCGGGGTTTCGGTTTTGGGGTTTTTTTTTGTGGGGTTGGTTGTTGGTTTATTTTTTCTTTCATCATTTCTCATTATGTCCGTTACTACTGAGTTACTTGCTCTCTGTTTAAAGCTTGTTGCTTTAACTGCAATATTTTTTTCTTTCATTCTTTGTAAACAAGATCCATTTTGGTAGATTTTTCTTTGCTGCTGCATTCCATTTTACTGGGAAAAGAAGAGCTATGTATAATTTTACTAGCCTCCAGCAAACTTTGAAGGGTTTCTGAAGTATATGATGTTGGAGAGAGAAAAGAAAGGGGAAAATATCTGATTTTATATCATTTAACAGATTTCCTTGGCTTTTCCCAGATGCTCAATGAATAACTATGCAGAGATGCAAATTTACATAAATCTCAGGGGCAATTAGAGAAAAAAAAAGGATGCCTCATATTTTTATTGCATTCCCTTACTTTCATGAGTAAGACATTAGAAATGTAAATCCTATGTATATTGGGCTATCCATGGAGGAGGGGAAAACTCTTATGTGCAAATTAGCAAGAGAAATAATCTTTTGTAGCCATGAAGGTAGGAAAATCTATATAAAGGCAACTAAGATATTAAACTGTTGCAGAGTTCTTGGGTCAAGCCTGTGAGTATAGAAACTGCTTAGAGAAAATTAAAATTGTGGCCTTGAGTTATTATAATAAAGACCTTCATTAGTACTTCTGGATAATTTTAAAACATAATCTCACCCTTTTCACCATTAATTTTTTATGTGTGAAAGAAAGAATTTCCTTAACACAAAATTTTTTATACACACCTAAACACCAAGGACAGTTAACAAACTCTTATCCTTCACAGCTGCTCTCATGATGATAGACATTGGGGATTTACAGAAGTAGGGAAAATGTTTAAACATGTTTAGTTTTAAAAAGTAAAAATATATGGATAAATTAAAAAACCACCAAAGTGCACCCTCAAAACAAAGTGGAGTCAGCTACAGCATATTCCTTTATCTGTCTGGCTTTGATAGGCAAATAGTTTTTATTTTTGCTTCCAAAGTGCACATACTGATTTCTTACAGGAAAGAGTAAAATATATTTTACCTCTGAAAGTTATCTAGAAATTTATTTTTGCAGAATGATTTTTAATATTACAATTTTACTACATTTAATTTTGTTTTACAGACCAAAGGAACAAGAAGCTTTTCTCTCTTAACAGGGGGAAGAAGCTGACATGACACAATGAGAGCCTAATGGAAGGCTCTCTTCCCATTTGACAATAAATATAGGCACTAATTTCTTTTTGTTAAATATAGATATATTAACAACCTATGGAGGTTTTAAATTTCTTTGACAGCAATAAACATTCAAATCAAATGAGATAAGGAGAAAGTCTGCCATTTGCAGCAAAATGGAATTAAAATCTGAACTAGGACTCTTTCCAGATTTCATACTAGAACAACTTGTAATTTATCTGGTGACACAAAAATTTCTGCTGACTTAGTTTAAATAAAAACTCACTGATGTCTCCAAGTTATTAAGTTCATACCCTGGAAATTATATCTGTGTGTATTTAGTCAAATTCTTAACAAAGTCAAGTTTTCTTGAAGAATGGTATTTGATCTGAAGGCCTGTTCCCTGTAGAGTCAGGGAATGGATAAATTCTCTTCCATCATGTTCTCACTGCTTTTCACAGGGAAGAGAGTATCCTGAACCACCAGCACTGCAGTGCCTACCCACAGAACAGGACTCCTTTCCTCTTCTCCTCACTGAATCCCAGAGGCTCGGGCACTGTACCACAAACTGCCTTTAGGACAATTACTTGAAAAAGTACCTGATCCTTTACACTTTTGAGTTCTTGCTGTCCTCAACATTTTCTGGAACAAGCTCTTGCATCTGTTCAAGAAAAGATTTCTAATTCATCAGTAATAATCTTCTGAAAAGATATTCAGGGATGAGACAGAAAATGACCAAAGGAAATTGCTCTGCTTTCAACCAGGCTCAAGTACTGGGTGGAAACCAAAATGTGGTCAAGGTAATTCTCATTCTTGCATTCACAGAATACTATTCTTGAATTAAGGAATGTGAATTAGCAGTATGACAATTCTGATACTTGGCACTTTCTTTCTATAAAGTTAACTGCAACAATTTTACCCCTGAAGTGATGCTTTTGATCAATCAGTGAAGGAGAGTATTTTCCCCTTGGAAGTGGAATATAATTCTGACAAGTTTTCTTATTATTATTTGTCATTTCCAGTGAGGCATACTCTCTTATTATAATTAAAATCCATTGAAATTCAGAGGTACTTATGAAGGAATTTAATTTTAAATATTTGAGTCCTTCAGGTACTTAATAACTTGAGTTTTCATACCATGGGAGACAACTCAGCATGTATTTATCTCACAGTTGAAATACAATCTTTTAGAAGAAAAAAATCTGATTAGAGAAGTAGTGGAGGCAGACACCATTCTATAATATCTCTTTTGTTTTGGTGAAGACTTCAATAATTTAATTTATCTCATTCATCATCCTGTTCAGGCTGTTGACTGAAATGCTGATTTTTTTGATCTAAAAACTCCCAGCAAGGCCAACAATTTCAGATGAATAAGAAATATACAGACAAATTCCAAGTTGGACTGGCCTCTTCCAAGTCACATAATGTGTTTTTAAAAATTATTCTGTTTTATTTTCATTCCTTGAAAGCTAGAGGGCAACATTGTTTCAAAAGACACAGTAAAAGCACATCACTAACTCCAAGAAGTTTTGAGCTAATAAAAGTCTTTGTTCTGATCTGACATGCTCTTTAATTAAGTTGAGATACATTTGCCGAAGACATCATTCTATGAGGTCCACTTAATAGGGCATTTTAAAACTGGTCTTCTCATGTCCAGTGACTGGTAGGGATTTATGATGCTTGTGGATTGGATAATACATAGGAATATTCATGATGGAAGATGTGTTCTCTGGCCAGTGATAAGGAGAAAGTTAATTTAGCAGACTATTATTTAGAGAAAAGCTTTTTGATAGTGCAGGTGTAGGACAACCAACCAACCAAGACTGGAGACATCGAGGGATTAGAAATGACCATAATTACGTGAGAGCTGCTTTTCCTTTTATACAAATCACATTTAACTGAAAATGCAGCAGCTTCAGAGTTCACTTAAGCTGGTATCATGCTGTTTACTGCCTGACCTGAATGTGTTTACTACCGTTCTGAATCTGTTCAATGTTCTTTGGACAAAATGATCTGATGCATAATAATTAATTGATCTGTCCTTTTGATGGATTAAGTGATGCTCTTCTTGTTTTACTCTAAAGCATGATATTTTTAATAGATGGTCATAAAAGACATATGGAGCTATATGAAGATTTTTGAGCTTCATGCATTTGGCAAAATGTCCCATCTCCAAGTAACCAAGACATTAAAAAAGATTGAACAAAACTTTCAAGTAAAAAACAATCTCAGCATCTAGCAATTTATTCTACTGTGGTGCATTTGGCATCCAAACATACAGTAGCACTTCAGTTGAATCACCACTCCATGGAAAGTGAGCTCATAAGCTGTATGGCTGGATCATCATGATCCACTTGGAAAGGAAATAAACACTTAAAAAAATCAATCCTCAGTTCTAACAGCAATAAAACCTGAGGTTGCAGAAATGATCCTTATGAAAGTGCTATTCAAGTAAAGTGTTTGCAAATATTGACTTGAGGTCCAACAAATCTGCCTCTATCTTCCTTTTTTTTTTTTTTTTGATATCTGGTTCTAAATGAAATTATTCAAATACATTAAATACTCTGCTTTACAATTTATTGTAATGAAATACAATGAAATTTTAGCAAAAAATGTTATGATTGTGGTAATTTGGTTATAGTTGCTTATGGCGAATACATTTTAATTTTTGGTTAAAAATGGTTTTTGAGATGTTAGTGCAAATTGCTCCTGAAATATGCAAAACTGCAAATTATAATAATGTCTCCCTTACAGAGACAAATTAACTAAATAAACAAAAATGTCAAGTTGTAATTTAATTCCAGATTGGTTTTATCTCAGTGTTTTTATTCTAGTTAGATATTTTATACACATTTTAGTGGATTTTGAAAGTGTTAAAAGGCTTAATATATTTTTATTATTTGTTAATCAAAACCTGATAAAATATACAGTAATATTACATTATTCAATGCTTTAAATACGTATTTATATAGAAGTTCACTAATCCCATTTCTTTTATATAATCTCCCACATGCTTTAACTGTCCCTGTCGATTTTACTCCACAGGAATCTTGCAAGGACTATGCCCTCGTGATCACTCAGAGTTCTATTTGTCCATCATTGAATTAAGAAGTTTAATGAGTATATTAATTTCCCTTCATACTTCTCATGCTGAAAAACAGGTTGGTGTTTAATAATTTTACATGAAATAATTACATTTTAACATAAGAGGGAAAAAACCCCCAAAACACAATAGCCATGGTCCCCATTGATAACCACTCCAGGAGTGGCAATGTAAGAACAAAACAAAACAAAACAAGAGAGAGGAGAGGAGAGGAGA
>VXAD01047014.1:315029-561094 GCA_013399195.1 Dicrurus megarhynchus | reverse complement strand
AAGGGGAAAGGGCCTGCGGCCGAGAGAGGCTGGCACTGGGCTTCTGGTTCTGTTTGTTGCTGTTGTTGTTGTTTGTTTGTCTTGTTTTATATATATATATATAAATATAAATATACACATACATACCAGTATGTGTATATATTTATATTTATATTTATATATATATATATATATATATACACATACATACCAGTAAGGTCTGGCAGTTCAATGTCTAGCATTTATTTATGTTTTTCCCATGCTGTGTGGGCAATCTGTTTGTCAAAAAACGGTTGGGGTTTTTTCACTTTCATCCACCAGTGTTCATTTCCTCTTGGCAGAAAGGGACTGTTGGAACCCTTTTTAGAGGAAGCACTTATTCCAGAGTTTTTTCTTTCAAACTTGTCTCTAAACTGAAACAATGAGACATAGATTGAAGGTGACTGTCAGACTCACCATTTCATCCGTTCCTTAAAGGCTATGAGGACACAATGCTGGTTTGACTCAGGATTTAACAACCTCATGAGCTGGCAGCAGCTCAGCAGCTCAATTCCTCTGGAAGTAGGCTTTATTTTTTCCTTCTCATCTGTTCTCGTTCTCCTGTTAACTCTTTGTATTGATAGGAACATCTTCCATTCTCTTCTCTCTCTTCCTCCTGCTCTGTTAAGAGAAGTGCAACTGCAGTCAGCAACTAAATAGACATTTCCCACCTGGTATAAATTCTCAAAACAAGTAATTAAAGTCCAGCCTCATCTTTCACCCCTCATCCTTGCATTGTTTGAGAAACTGAATTGCTAATGATTCTGGGAAACCTGAACTACTGCTGCCTGTGGTTAGCTAATAGCAGGCAATATTCTCAACCTATTTTGTGACCTTGGAGGTTTGTGATCATCTGTTTGAGAAGGGAATGAAATTCATTTTTTCCCCAGCACCAGAAAGCTATTATCAAAAGAGCAATTTTCTGTGAAGCATTCCTTTGGAGGAGTCTGTGGTGTGTTCCCATGTGCTTATTTGCTCAGACCATCAAGGAAGCTGGGAACTTGCACTGTAGGGGATGCAGGAAGGTACAAAACTACAGGAAGCTCTCTGAGCAAGTCCCATACCAGGTTCCAGAATTCACAGTTATTTATTTCCAGTGGTCCTCTTCTCTGGTCTTACTTTGTATATTATTGCAAAGCCAGAGAATGTTGCCATCTCATCTTTTCAATTCCTTGGTGATCAACAGTGTTTGTCAGTGACCTGTACTGGTGCTATCTCTGAGCAGTGGAAGGTAAGGAAAAAGCTGGAAGAAAGGACAGAAAAGTATAATTCTTTGTGCCCTCTCAGCTTTCCTGCTCAGCCCAAATGCACAGCTACAGGCCATGGTCTGTGCTCCAACATGGTGCCTGTGGTGGCCGCCAGGAAAGATGTAGGCAAAGACCTTCAAAATAAACACAAGTATTTCCTTCACAAATACAGCTTAGAAAGCAAAGTAACTGAACACAATTTACTCTATGCAAAACATTCTGCAGCTGAAAACACCATTATAATAAAAAAACCTAACACTAGGACTCTAGGACTGAAAACATGATATCTTGTTTCTACTCTTTCAAAATAATGCTATGTGCTATTACAATATATATGTTTAAGCTTCTATCAACCCTACTATGATTCTGTTAAGTTGTGGGGTTTTTTTTGCCAATGGATTTTAACTCTTTATCAGTGAAAAACTCTGTGTGAATATCTCTAAGTAAGTGTCTAAAATAATTTCATCTAATAGGAACAAAGAATTACAGAAAATCACTGCACAGATTACGATAGTGTGTTGTTACAATATATTTCAAAACATAACTTGTATAACCTGTATATCTATAACAAGATTTAGATTTGTTTATTCACTATAACAGTTCTAGACAAACTTTCCAAAACAAAAATCAAAGAGCGCTTGAGAAGCAGAAGAAATAAATTTGTAATAAAAGCCTAGTGTTCTGTACAGATAGTGAATGAAACTCTAGGAACATGAGTATTTTTCATCATAATTTTTCATAGTAAAGATGTCATTGTAATAAAAGTATGTTTTTAAATTAGTGACATTTGCAAATTGGTTTCAGATTTATGAGAAAGCTGTGCTGGTGGGAAATAATCCAAGAAAAAAAGCTCAGAAATGTTAATTAGAAAGTACAATTCTTGTTGTGTCTTGAGCTACCAGAAATATCTGCTAATTGCTACCAGTCATTTCCTTTCACTTCAAGATGATCTAATTAATTTCAAAACACCCTTGAATTTCAGAGCCTGGATTTCTAGGTTTCAGAAAATTTATTTGCTCTTGACAGCTTTAATAAAAACTCATATATTGTCTGAATCACGTAGATGTTTTAAAGTAGACCCCATTTCATGTAGATCCATGGCCCATTTTCCTTCCCATACCCTTCTTTCTTAATATAAAATACTTTTATACACAACATACCTGATATAAACATTTGAGATAACTGTGTTTGTATTTAGGAAATTTTAACTCATGCATAACATATGCAGAGATAATTTTAAAAGATGGCATTTATTCACATACATTTTTTGATAATCTCTCACCTCCCATGAAGGTGAATTATTACAGAAATTAACTGTATGCATGATATGTTTCGCATTCTATGCATTCTGTGGCCCTTCTGAACAAAGTATTTCTAAATGAAGTATTTCAACTTCATTTAGATTTTGTGTGTAAGAATTACCCTAGAACGGGATGCAGAACAGTTCCCTCTGCACATTTAACAAATTTAGAACAAGCATTTGGTCACAAGGGTTTTCTTTAGAATTATGTCTAACATTAGAAAGTTCTATCTGTCAGTTGTTTGAGAAGCATATTTGGGTGGGGGATAAGAATTCTTAAACACAACTGTACATTAAACTCAGATGAAAGTGATATTAGGTGAAAGTGTGAAATCAGGTGTTTCTGGGTTGGTTTGTTTGTTTATTACCTGCAGAAATTACAAGTGTGGTGAAGGTTGCTTTCCTGTGCAAAGGCAGACTTTGGATCCCCATTTAAATATGGTTCAGACACTGCTAGCTTTAGACATCTGAATAGTCAAAGTGTGCAGTGAGTAATCACAAAGTGTGCTTCCCTTCAAGTATCTGGCCAATGATCTCCCTTTTAGCCTGAAGCAATAATTGTCTGTGCATTTTAACAGTTCATTTGCTTTCACTACACTACTTGTTTCTTAGCACATTGGATTTTACGTTGTTTTGAAGAAAAACCCTTGTGATGGTTGAAATGAGCATTTGTATTAAATGTAGTGCAGTGGAAGAAATTCAGATACTGGCTGTGCACATTTTTGCATGGATAAGAAGTATCTATGGTTGCCATCTCTAAAAGGATTTATTTATATCTCTTCTCCTATAGAAATGATTGATGAAGGTGCCATATTTACCATATAATAGTATTTTCCCAGGTATTGGTTTTTTCCAAATACAAATACAGCCATAAAACAAATACTCTCTGTGGGCTCTCAGCACCAAACTAGAGAGAGAGTAAAGTTTACATAGCACTCTAAGTGGTGACCAACTTCAAGAATAATTTCCCAAATGGATAAAGAAAGGAAAAGAATCAAGCACACTAACTTCTAAGAAGTTCTTTGGCCCTAGGAATTACGTGAGGATAATGTAGCATTAATAAGAGTCCTACAGAGTTATGCAATCAGCTTCTGCTGAAAAATTTTCGTCTATACAAGATTAGTATAAGGGATGAACTGAAATGTGTGCTGCAGCCTCAAGAGGCAGCATAGATGGGGATTATAAATTTTTCTATTCAGTCTGAATACAGTACAGTGAAATTAACCTTATTTCAAATGCTTTTTGCTATTGAAGTTTTTTGGAATGTATTACTTTATTTCTCTCAGTGCAGTGGAGAACTTGTTTTTTATAGCAGAACAATTCTGGTCCAAAGGAAGTTGAACTGCTTTACAACATTGAAACAGGGAAAAAGAGACAAGACAGAATAAAGACTGAAGCATATTTCATTTCCTTACTTTAACATGACATTCCCTTCTCCTCAGGTTAAGTCTTTAAAAAAAAAAAAAGTTGGGTGACTTTTTTTTACCCAGTGCCATTACAACATTACCAGTAAATGTATCTTTGTGAACACCTGTATATCTTCTTTCATTGAGTAAAATTGCCCAGCATAATATTTGATTTCTAAGAAGGAAATAGAGGGGGTGAAAAAGGATGAGGAAAAATAATTGTCCCCTAGAAAATTTGTCTGAATATGCTATTTTCTTATTTGCTTTCTGAGATATTTTGAAGGATTGTAACACTCATTAGTAAAGAAGGACTTGACATACAGGTTTTGCTCTCCCTTTTTCAAAGGTGTTAAATTTAATAATATCTTTTATTGATGGCAAACACAAATACTGCACTACAGCAAACTTATTTTTCTTTCTCTTTTAATTGAAAATATCTTGTACTCTGTTCTCAGATATCTTCATGTGCAATGCAACCACATGCTGTTATATAATATTATTCAAGTTGACAGCAATCTGAAAATGTACCAAAAACCATCAAGAAGTTATTTTTGTGTAGATGATAACAGGTTGCAATGCTTATAGGGTGTGCTTATTGTCTTAAACTTGTGTTTAATGGTGTGAGGAAAAAATGTAATGGGTATCAACACAAATCAACACACAATTTTGAAAACTGGAGTTTATCTGAAGGATGCAGAGACTGGCTGGAGCTGAAAAGAGTGCTGTACCAGATGCCTATCTGCTAAAACTTTAATTTACTACTTTATCCCACAAATTTATTAACTTACACTGTATAAGTTCAAAGTAATTCTTAAAGTAAACAGCCGTATTGCTGTTCATTAATTAATTTCATTCATTAATTTTTCATTTTATTATTTCATTGTTCTTTTTCAAAAAAACCCACATCACCTTCTTCTTGTTTCCAAGGCATTCTTTAGACGACTGCTGGAAGACAGATGGTCACCATATATCCCTTCAATCTACAACATGTGTTTAAATGCTACCAGTGCCACCATTGCCTTTCATGACAATTTGGAAAGAAGAGTTTAAAAACAGTAATGGATGTATGTGGAAAATTTAAAGTCCTTTGGCAGTGGAACCTGACCTTTTGGATTGTAGGGATATTAGCCATTCCAGATCTTTCAGGAATATTTAGGTCTTAGACTTTAAAAAAAAATATTTAAGTCACTGTGAGTGTAATACAGTATGATTGGACTTCTGGTTTTCTTCAGCTGAAAGCAAAACCCCATCTATATTACTTTTTTCATACATAGTTAAGCTATTTCTCTGTTGTGTCCCACAGTGTTGTTCTGATCCAGTGTTGCATTAGTTTTTCACGTCCTTCATTTACATTCCTGGTTGAACTATTAATGTGGACTTAAGGGTAAGTCTTTAACTCTCTAACTCCCCTAAGTAGTCTTTTCTTATTTTCTGTTTTATTCCCTGATTGTGTCACCAAAACCCTGAGTTGATTTTAGACTGAAATGTATGCTCAGACATTGAACACAAAGGTTTAAAAAAATTAATAAAGAATAATGAAGATCACAAAGGTAACTGGGATCACAAATCAAGAAAGTGATAAAAAGTTGGTCTAATCTCAAGTAAGGTAAGTACATAGCATATGCTTATCATGACTATCTACATTTAAAAAATGATAAAGCAAATAACATCTTTGTGCACATGGTAAGCATGATAGCCAAGGGAAGGGAATTTTAACTGCTGATAATTTAGATCTAAATTGTTCAAGAAAATATTTTAAAATCTCAATGCTTGGCTTTATGCAAACTAAATCATATGCTACAAACAGTTAAGTAGCAAGGTACATGAAGTTATTAAATTATATTTCAGATAAATGATTAAATAAGTGTCATCGTCATAATCCCTGTTTATTGAAATCTGTATGGAAAATAAGAAGGCTCTTTTAATCAATGCTAGAAGACTTTACCTTAAGACATTTCTTCCCACTCGCTAGTCTTCTGTCATCTGTGCTTTCTGGCATGGCAAGCATTCTTGCCAAAATTGCAAATTTAATATTATCAATTAATCTCCAATAACAGTGCAATAAATGGCAAACATTGTGAATAGATAGCCTACATCCAAACAGAATGAAATTAATTTTACCAAGGAACCAAATGTTGTACTGCAAATTCTGTGAGCAAAAACATTAAACCATGAAGTAGCAGAAAACACTTACTCAAGATAAGTAAAGGGAAAAAACCCGCATTTTGTTATCAGTAACATTCCTTACCAAACCACTCCTCCTCCATTACCTTAGTCCTGACTCCTAAGGGAAACCAAAAAATTACCTTCAAAAGTTGACTCTGGAGTCATAAATCTAAAAAAGATTAACAAATTACAAATCACAGACTCAGCAGACATATTAGTTTTCTGACATACAATAAATTTCCTCATGCCTAACATCCAACTAAGCTATCAATGATCTAAAATCAATATTTAGCTTTTTCTTTCTATCCAAGAGGGTTAAAGACTTAATCATCTCCCTGTCTCCTAACAGTCTTTTCTATTCTTTTGGTTCAGATTGTTATTTTAGCTCAAATTGGTTAATTGACTTATGTAGTAAATTAATGCCAGTGTAAAGTTCTGATGTCTCCTGTTTCCGTTCTACATTTGTGTCAGCCTTTTTGAAAGAAAAGTAAGAAGCAGTGGAAAAGCTGGAGTCAAGAATTTAGATACTTCATTGACTTCAAATGACAGTTGTACATAATTTTCATTTTAATTTCAATACAAAGGTGATATTTACTTGCTAGAAACTCTGATAATTTAAATTTCATTAATGTCATATAACAGAAATTGCTTTTTCTAGTGCAAAAGATTTGAAACTAGATGACTACAATGAAGAAGTTGTAAAAAGCTACAATTTTGTGCAAGACAGTTACAGTCTTCACATTTCTTTGTGAACATTGATTACAAAATTGCTCCTTACAAACACATTTGAAATTATATTCAGGGTATTCCACTCAAATTAAATTTTCCCTGGTAAAATATTCTAATTCATCATAATTTCTTTAGTGACTATTTTTATTCTTTGTTAAAATGCTTGTCATAAATTTCTGTAGGCAAAATTGCCATATTAGCCCCTTATACTATAAAATCCAGTATAATTACTGTGGCAATTCTTTTACTAGTTTTTTAAATTGTCTGAAGCTGGAAAAGCTTAATGAGACATTCTAGTGTGATAGATAGATTAGTGTGAAAATTAATTTGTGTTAATCCACCTTACATGGGACAAGTATGAGTGTAAAAATAATGTAAGTAGGAATTACCAATTTCAAAGTATAACATCATTGTTAAATACTCCTCCTTAGGGACCTATTTTATGAGTTGTGCAGGTATCTAACCATGTGACTGCTTTATTTGTAATGGATTATACAGGTCAAGTATTCCTTTACATAACTTTTTTTAAAAATTTAATTTCATATTTTTTCAGAAAAATACTTTTAGCTGTTCAACACTGCAATCTGTCTCATAGCATTTTTTAAGGCTCTGCTTTCAAGAATAGATGAGGATTGTGCAGTTTTTGTTGTGTGCAAATCTAATATATCCTAAGGGTTTTCAAATATGGAATCACCAGTTTCACTAGAATCCCTGAAAACAGCTAAAATAAACTAAATTGTACTAACACCCTCCAAAGCTGCAAAGTAAAGGCTTTACTTTAACAGATGTCACTGGGATTAAGATAAATTGTTAATATAGCCATCTCAAGGAAATAAATACACTTAGAGGCACTGAACAGCTCTGGAGCTTATGTTCCCTTTTCTAAATGAAATGTATTTGCAATTAATAAAAGGAAGAGAAGCTTTTGAAAATTTCATCAGATTAATTGTAGAATTTGCTCACTGATCTTAGATTTAGATCTATTTCAGTACATTAACTGATACAGACATCAAGAATGTTGTATTAAAAAGGCTGCTATATACATTTTTTAATTCTTAAAAGAATAAACCAACAAAGTTTTCCCAAACAAATTCATTTGGATAGCACTTGCAGACTTCAGTATTTTTGAAAGGGATACAAGGTTGCCCAGGAAGTATATGGAAACTTCAAACATTTTTTCACCCACCGTAGGAATTCATAGGTTGAAGTGGGATTTTAGAGACATGGATTTTTTTAAACTGATGTCATCATTATCATTGACTCTCAATATCTGTGGAATGGGAAGCAAAAACTAGCAAATATAAGAAAAATTAGCAGATGAAAACTAACAAAATACTAAACTAAATCTGCAAGGATGGTAAGATTTCCCTAATCACTGCATGGAGAAAAATGAAACATTTTACCAACTGTTTGAGAAGACATTATTCTCCTAAGGAAGTATGTATTACTATGTTGATGAATTGCTTGTTGATCAATTCACAGGGACTCAAGAAGAACTAAAAAAATTTCTTTTGTTAATTTGGCAAAAAAATAAAGCTTTTAATTACTATGGTACAGAAGTAAACAAGCATTTTGCCTTAAAGAACTAAGAGTTAAAAGAACAACAACATTAAAAAAAACCCTATTATGAAAGGTCTGTATAGCTGTTGTGAAAGCCAAATGCACGTGTAATGGCAAGGGACTGTTGTAAGGGTTGGAAAATTTAAGGTGGATGAAACTAATTTTGTAAATGGCATACCTTTTACAATTCTGTTTGTGTATGGGAAGGAAAGCCTCCAGGTTCACTTAGAAATCCAAAGAGAATCTGATTGAAATGTGATAGGAAAAGCTTTCATTATCATTTCACCTGCTGTTTTGAAGTCTACGCATAGATGTATTTTTGGAGGTATATGCCTGCTTTGGTACATAATAATGTATAAAATAAACATGGGATTGCTGGTTGTAGACTTCAGGTGATAGCATGGAGCAAGTGAACACATGGAGGGAATGACAAAATTTAGGTACAGAAGCAGCAAATTACCTAACTAAAAAACATAATTTGGTGGCATTCCTCTTCTTTGGTGCCCCAATATGTAGCATTCTTCTAAGGGATGTGGATGAACAGAAGTTTTTCAGCTTAGCTTAGTTTTGAGCGTGAAAGAATTGTAACTATAACATAAATAATTCACTTTAACAACATAATTCTATCTTCAGCAATGAATAAAAAGCCTGGTATGGAGTAGAATGACAATTTTCTCTGTGAGTGTAGAATCCAGCATTGCTTTTCTTGCTATGGTAACACAAGACAAATGCTTACACAGATGATTTGTTAAATTGACCAAGTCAGAGAGCAGAAAGCTTTGAAGAAAAATCATCTTGGAAAGTTTATTATGCCTGGTTTGAAATAATAAGCCAAATGAACCTTTGGACAGAGAAAGAGTGAGCACTATTGCTGGCTGCTACTCTGAAGGCACATATTTTTCCAGCAATTTGTCAGAAAAAGACAGGAAAGTGTTTGCAGGCATTAGCAACAGCTATATTATCTTGGCATTCTGGAGCTGGACATCAAACAAAATTGGCAGAGCTATAGAATTACAGTGGATAAAGTGAGTCATCTGTACCAGAACTGTCTGAAGATGTGACCCTTGAAGATTTCTATGTCAAGCACATCTAGTTATTTCTTAAGACCTCTAAACTAGCTTATCTAAAACATATATTTTAAAATGCGTTAATAATAATAGAAAAGGTAATAAAAATACACTCTTTGTTAAACACCGCAAAAATCTATGGAATATACCTTGACCAGCATCATTCAATTCAGCAAATCTTAAAAGTAAATGAAGGTAGGTGAACTGAAGAAAAATTATTTAATCAGCTGCATGAAAAGGTAAAGATCAGGGCATATGCCAACAGGAGATAAACAAAAACTAGGAAGAGTACTAGCTGATAGGTTTTTTATCACTGTGAGAAGAGTCCAGACCTCCACTACAGTATGAGGGATTTTCCTTAAAAATCAATATATCAATCAATCAAACAAACAATAACACAACAAAAGAACTACAAGAAAGAACACACATCCCCCCTCCATGTTTTTTTTCAGGAAAAGTGACTACAAGAATTCTGTTTGCCACAAGAAACTTATTTTTTCCTGAAGACAAAATAAATACCTAGCTTTCCATTCCTTTAAATGAGCATAAGGATATCTGAGATGCCATGGAATGTGGCAATTATTGTAACTAGCAGCAAAAGTATATCAATGATGTTAATTTAAAATAGAAATTATTTCTCAAATTACTTTAAGGGGATCTGATATCTTATTTATAAAATGGGAAAAATCCCTTAATCTTTCAATCTACATCTAGATATTCATAAAAGGGAGAAAAAAAGAAAGAAAACAAAACAATACATTCAAAAGAATTTTGCATTATATTTAGAAAACTAGCTTGTATATTGTTCAGTATGACATGAACTTAGCCTGATGAGGCAATATAATGGACATATATCTGTAACAATTGTACTGTAAGTTACCGCAAATAAGAGGTAGGAGCACACTTCCTGCCATATTCCCAGTTCATAGAATTAAACTTAGTATATAGATTTATATTGATATACACTGTTGTGTTATGTGTTCCTGAAAAAATAATTAATAGATTTTTTTTTTTATTGTTTGCATTTTGAAGGAAGATAACTGAAAGTAAGCTATGCAATTTTCATCAACTATGCAAATCAGAGAAGTGTGGTTTTTGTTTAACTTTCGTTTATACAGATGCAAATATTCAACAGGGAAATTTGAAAAGTTCAAAAATTGTGATTAAAATTCAAATTCAAATTAGACTTTTTAATCAGCACTTAAAAATCTTCCAAACACTTGACTAATAATAAATGTAGTTTTATTCATTACTGTGGCAATTAAATGCTATTTTTTTATTATTATATTGGAAGTTTAAAAAAGAAATCCAAATTGTTTCCAGTTATCAGGAAACCTATAAAAGTATTTTTACCTCCATAGTTTTCTACTGTGTTTATACTTTTATCTTGTCATAATACACAAAACCTTCTGTTCTTTTGCATGCTGGGAAAAAATAGCATCCTTTCCAAATGCTTGAACCAGGGGGAAGCTGAATTACTAGTGAGTTATTTTGACCAATCATAAGCATTCAAACCAGCTACCCTGAGTTTCAGAAGTGCCCGCGGTCCCTCTTCCGATTTATGCAGCAGGTGCATGTACTGAACAGCTCTGAGGCTTAGGCTGCATCCCTGAATGCTTCCATTTAGATTGCAGTGTGAATTTAGATGCTTACATTATGGCGCTTGGCTTTTCTGTAGTTGTAACTCTTACTCATCCTGCCAAAATATGAAGGATGAGGTGGGGACCTGTACTTTTCCTTCCAAAATGTGCAAGCTCAAGGCAAGATTCAGGTGAGCTCCTGCTTTTCTTTATCAACGTTCATGTCCCTGTTAGCTGTACACATAATTGTGTCAGTAGTGTTATTAAAACAGAAGTGAAAAATCTGAGTTCATCATTGATGAAACAGACTTTTTCAAGTGGCAAGTATTTTCGGAATAATAATAATTTTGGAATATTTTCTAAATGAATAAACTCAATTCAGTATTGCTGCAACAGTCTGTTTATTTTATTTTCAAGGGGGTAGAAGTTAAGAAAAGTTCAAAAAGCCCAAAATTTTGAATGTTCTTAACACATGCTATTTATGCTCTTAAAGTAGTTTTTTCTTTTTAAAGTTAACATTAGAGAGGAAGAATCAGCTTTTTAGTCTCTCATCTTATTTCTGTGAAAATACTCCTTCCATCAATCCTCTCAGAACTTGGAGGGAAGTGCAGAGGTGCTGGGAATAGGGAAATCCTGCCTGAAAAGCACATGATGCTGGCTGAATGAAGCATCTAGGGAAATAATTTCCTTTACAAAGAGGCACTTTAGGTTTACAAGTGTGTGTCTGGATGGTTTTTTTAGTTAGTTTTACAAGACTATATTTACATGCATGTTTTGTTACCCGGAACGCAGTACATGAAAAGATGACTGCTGGTGTAGGCGATCCTTACTATGCAAGGCGGTGTTTAACAACAGCAGACTGAAGCAATAGAAGTTTAGGATGCTGATAGAACTCAGACCCTTGAGAACACAAAATTTTCAAGGACAAAAACCAAAACTTTCTGGACTCAGGAACTGTGGATGGAAGAACTTACATTAAAGATAAGAAAAAGAAGGTAACTTTTTTTCTATTTAATGTGTGAGCTATTTTTCTAAGCAATCTCAGGAGGAGGGGGAAGGTGGAGGATGAGGAAAAATGGAGATAACAGTGCCAGGAATAAGGCCTGACATATTAAAAAAGCTGATAATTTTTTTAAATTAGTATTTAGTACTACATTGTAGACAGCATGATTATAAAAGAGCCAGACTGCCATTTTTTTTCTGGGTTTGTTATTTGTTTGGTTGGTTTTTTTTAAATTGATCAACTTCCGCAAGCAACTCACAAATATTAAAACTGAGATACTACAAAATTCAAAACTTAAGAAGATTTTATTTTTCAGTTTTAGTTTTGACAAGGGACAGAGTTTATATTTCTCAAGAATTGTAACTCTTCTATTTTAATTGTCTGGATTTATATATGCTCATTCCAAGGCACAGACCAAGTGCAGTGAGTGGGGCAATTTCAGAATAATCTCCAAATAGTTTATCCATGAATTCTTAAAGAAAATGTTAAATGCTGATTCCCTACAAAATACTTGACTACTGTAAAAAAAAAAGAATTAATACAGATCTATCTTGCTAATATTTTTTATTGAACTCTGATAAAATTTTTGTGTCTTGCTAATTTTTTTTTGCTTAGATTCAGGTGTGCAGAAGAACATATTCATTCATATCTCTGAAGAAATTCAGCAGAGTGTGATTGGCTTAGTAGTATTTTCAAATGTGTGAAATGTTTATAGTTCATATCTATAGTAGGAACTTTATAGTTCATAGTATCTTCAGAATCGGGTGCTATCAAATCCAAGATTTTCTTTTGGTGATATAACTTTGAGAGATTTTGTTTTCATGACTCTCAAAGTTAGGCTTTGAATGTCTTGATTTTCATCTCTCCACAGCTGTCATCTTCAGAAAGCAGAATGCATTGGTCTAGACAGAAAAGATAGATAGATAATCTAGCTAGATAGAAAAGTGTCAATGTGATGAAGCAGAAATGTGTCCACCCCAAATACTTGCTGAGGTACCAGATAAGACACATCTTTGAGTGTCGGTGATGACATCTTTATATGCCAAGATGCAGTCCAGCAAATTATGACAACTTCTCCACAAATAATGAGATTTATTGGACCTGTTAAAACCAAACAGGCATCTACCTTTGATTTGGGTTTGGAGCCCGAGAGCCTCCAAGCAAATTCCTAGAGCAAATAATTCAAAAGAAAGTTGGCCATGTAAAAAGATGGTCAACTCTCAGTTCTTTCGAAAAACAGGAGTTTCCAGGATTGGTTTGGCCAGAGCATCTTAAACAAGTAATTAGAAACTATAAATGAGCCTGATTTAAAGAATTTCAGTGCTCCAGAAAGCCAAGGCCACAGCATGAGAGCGCAGGAGCAAAACCCAGCACCTCGCAGTGCTTTCCAGTGGAGCACCAGCAGAGGCAGGAGTGGCATGTACTCAGAGAGAATGAGCTGCTGGCTGTGGGATTTTGGAAGTGAACATTGATTGGCACATCTTTTGGCACAAACTGAATGTTAGAGCCTGGATCCAAGGTATTGATAGCATGAAGCAGCCACTGCTAACTGCACCTTCATGATCACAGTGTGCTTTATGTAGATTCCAGCCTGGGATATGAAAATCAAGCTCTGCCTAGGGATGTCACGACTGGTGGCAGCCATGCAACACAGAGTACACCTTCCTGAGCGCAGCACAGATGGCACTGTGGAACAGAAAGTCCATCCACATGCCACATTACCTGTGCATCTGGGAGGCTCCAGGCAATCCAGCAAGGCACTAAAGAGGATCAGGTGCTGAGGATGGCCAGAACCCAGTAGCACAGTAGGTTAGACCTATTGCACCATGAAGACTGTGCAAAATTAATGTATTAAATTAATTACTTAATTAATATTTAATAATTTATTTTATATCTAGTTTGTTTAAAAAATACTTGAGCAGAAGGATTTAAGAAATGACACCATGAAATAACCATGTGCTTGAAATGTCCTGGCAAGAAGAGTCAGCTGAGAGCATTACAAAGCAATGAATATTGTGCAATAAGTGAAAGGTGAGACAAGCAAGCTTTAGAGGCAGATCTGTGTAATCCCACTCTTAATCTACTGAAAGGCTTGAAACCCAAAGGCCATGCTCCAGAGAGGATGGGAACTTCCTAGTCAGGAGGTTATTAGTTTAGTTCATAGGGTTGGACTTTCTGAGGAAGCTTAGTCAAGACTGAGGATCAGACAACTAAAGGTACATTTTGCCAAGTATTGTAGGTCGGACATGCTGTGATTAGCAAATAGGTGCAGCAAAAAGCTATGGATTTCAAATGTTCAGAGCCAAGAGGATGTCTGAATTCAAACTGTTTTTTATACCACCCAGTAAGGAATAGATTTTTTGAGTAAGAGAGCCAGAAAATTAATGGTCAAAGCAGGAAATCACTGGACCAACAAATGTACTTTCAGCTGTGATCAATGTAAGTCATAGCATATCCCAAATTCCTTTCCTGTCTGTGCATTTAATTCCCTTGCTACTTTTACCAGAAATAGGGAGAAATGCAGGGGTTTGGCAGATAGCTCAAGTGATTTCTGAACATAACAGATAGTGGTATGATTAGAAATAGAGCTGGATGCAGGTGACTTCCCCAAGGACCTGTCAGTAATGGAGGGCACAAATTTTCTGAGATAATGTACTTGAGCACCAAATTTTAGTGCTCCCTGTTTTTTTGGGGAGTAGTATTAAAGACTTCTGTGGAGAAGGCCATACTTAGAAGTGAAGCAAGAAGGTCATCTCCACTCATTCTTCCCTGTTGCTCCTTTGGCACTGAGGGAGGAAAGGGATGACAGCCATACAATAACACTGCTGGAAGTTTCAGAATACTTCACTTGTCTTGCTATCCAGTGTAGGTAAAAAAAATTTGTGCTAAATTTTCAAATTATTTTTCCCTATTTTTTGGGCAGATAATAGAGAGCTAGATTATTAATAATTATGCCACCATGAGATGTAAATTTAAACCTTTAGGCTCCTTTTGCATTGCAACTGAAAGAAAAAGGGAGAAAAAAACCCACAAAAACAAACTCTAAAGAACAATTCATGAATATTTAATGAATGAGCAAACATTTGCATCATATAAATATTTTCTTTCTCCTCATCAGTATTCAGGGGCTGTATTGCCATCTAGCAAAGGTTTCAGTTGACTAACGCTGAAGCAATAAATTAATACAGTAAAAGATGCTACCAACAGTTTTAAACCAATTAAAATGCTGGAAGCAGACTATGTGTGTTAAAATGTCATGTCATGATCCTGCAGCAGAGAACCAAAGAGCTGTAATAATCCAAGTGTGAAAGAACAAAGACCGTAGGATTCAAGAGTATTGCTTGGTGTGAGCCTTGTGGCATGCACAAATATTCTTGTAATTCAAAATGGTAAATATTCTAACCCACAGGAGAGAGGACAATAGTTTTATGATAGAACAGTTTGTCTCAAATTTTTTAGTCTTTAATTTGGATCTAATGAGAACAAAATAAAAGAAATAAGGGTAAGTCAAGTACGTATTTTAGGTCTTCTATTACCATCCAAAAGCTTAATGGAAAAATGGTTGAGAAAACCCTCAAGTTACAATCTTTCACTGCCTGGAGACAGGGAACAGTAAAAGGGTGCATTGGGGGTCAAGCACCAAGGAGCTGTTGCTTCTGTGGCTCTGTCTTGCCACGGTTTAGACTGCAGGATAAGAACCAGGCTCGGCAGGATCCCCCATCCAGAGTTACCTACTCCAGCACAGGGCAGGTTCATTCTTCAAAGGAACTGAGCAGAGCTTGCTGCTGTCTTTTGAAGGGTCTGGTTTCCTCCAACTTTTTATGGAGACTGTAAAGGTGGATGCTGTGCTTAGGAGTTTGAGACTTTCCTTAGAGAAATGCCTTGTGGCCTGACTCCTTTCTTGGGGAAAAAATGTCACTGGATTTGCAAGCTGAGTGAAAAGCTCTTGTAGCGATAATGCAAAGCAATGCCATAACCTCCCCTGAAACAAGCTAAAGAATTTCATTGAACTTTTGAGGGTTTTTTGCTTCTTTTTTCTTTAAATCAGGACAGGATACTTTAAAACAGTCTGGCAAAAGGATGTTATCAAAGATCTTTCTGAAGGTTTCCAAGGCAGGGAATACCTATGGGAACATTTGAGACAGGGAAGAAGCCCATTCCCAAACCTGTCAGTTTGGTATGTCACTTTTGTACAACATAAAAAGGAAAGAAAAGAGAAGAAATGTTCCATATCCTTCAAAAATGACAGTATAAAAAAGTGGAAATATTTTTCAAGAATTTCACCCACTTACTTGCTTTCTACAGATATGAAGGTAGCAATAGTGTGGCTGTGTTACTAGAAAATATACACTGTTAATGTCTTCTGCAAATATAGTGAAGGATGTCATTGATTGTAAATTATTATCACTATCATTACGAGAAACAAGTTGAAAAAATGCAGTAAAACCTGCTAATAGCAAAATTATGCTAGGGTTTTTTCTGCTAAAACTTAATCACTAAGAATAGAGCTATCTGAGTGACACCTAAAACTGTACCAGCATGGAGTTGTATCTTTTAGAGATTTGAATGCTATTAGATGATTGCTACTGAAATATTTGAAATTTCAAAGTGATATATCGTAATAGTTTTATGTATTTTGGAAGCACAAATGAGCCTTTTAATGTTGCCTGATCTCATTGCTGTGGGAGGAAAGTCTTGTCTTTTTTTCATGAATGGCAATGATTTAAAGATGTTAAAGGAAAACATTGTGGTTTTCCTGAAGTATATATTGCTACTGACTTGTGCACTTGTACAAGTCAGACATCCTCAGCTTCCACTTCTGTTAAAAAAATCTTTCCAGTTATGTGATTTTTAAAACAATTACTTATAAAGATTTACCTACATTCTACTAAGTAAATTTTTGTATCTGTCATATTAAAAATGAAATAAATAAAAAAATTTAATATCATAAAAAGCTCCAACTGTATTTACTGAATGAAAATGCCATTTTCATTTGGACTATAATATCTGACATAATGTCTGTCATAATTGATTCAAAATGCTCAGAGTACAGGAACTTTAGAGGGCAAATTCTATGAAGATTCCTGCAGTGACCCTTAATTATACAGAATTATATAACACAAATATATGTAGAGGAGTTTCCTAGATGAAAGTAATGCTTATGATTTATTAAAAAACAACAGTTTTTCATGAAGATTACAAGGTAAGGTTATTTTCTTTTATATGTGATGCAAGACCTTTGAGAATTAACTTAAAACTCCCCATGACAACCTTTCCCCAGATATTTTTTTGCAGGGATCTCTTTAAAATAACATCGTAGACTATTATTTATCAGGGAGAGAAAAGCAAAGGAGTAATCAGGAATTGAGTTTTTTTTCACCATCCTCATCTTCATAATCACTAAGGAACATCAGCCTGCACCCAGAGCAATCTGCATCAATCATCCATAAATTCCAACAGCTGAAGATTTTAAGAGCTTTCAACAAAATGATTGTAGTGCTGTGGTGACTGACATACCTCTACTCAACTCTCTGTTCTCGTAGTTCTGCAGCTCCTTTGATAGAGTAGGAAAACTGATTTTAAATTGTTTCCTTTCACAAGCACAAAACCCCCCAAATTTTGAATTATTCCTATTAAATTTTGATCAGTGATATGTGAGAAGGCAATTAACTACTAGAAGATATATATAGTCTTATATTTCAATAATTTCCAGAAAGAAGACTGTCTTTCAGATTTTCACTAATATTATGTTAGCTACAAGCAATGGTAAATTACCAAAGATAAAAGTAATTTTCTTCTAAAACACCTTTTACATTGTCCACTACTTTCAACCTAGTACCAAAGCTACCTTGAAAATCATGGAATGGGTTGCTGCATAGCAAATAAATAATTTAAAAAACCTTCAATCAGATGGGAGGTAATACACCATCGAAAATATATGAAACAGATGTTACCAAATATTCTCTTTTTAGACATGGGCAAATCTTGCTAGTAAGAACTGCTGAGATTTTCAGACCCATCCTGTATCTACTTATAGGAAAGGGTTAAATTACCCCTGCTACCAGAGGGTGCAGCAAGGCTCCAGATGCAGCAGCTTGGGAAAGGCAGATGGACCATCTCATCCCACCTTTCAAGAGAACATAATGTGCAGTCAACAGGGAAACCAGGTACAGCTTTCATCACAATCCATCCTTTTTCTTAGGCTTCATAAACTATCCGTGGAGATCACATCATTGGTCCTGAACCTTGTGAAATGATGATGAGATAGTTACAGGGGAGTGAAGCAGTTTCTGTGCATCCTTCAATGCCAGATGGTAGAAGGGGCCTAACTCCTGTGTTGCATTCCCTCTCCTTCCCAGAGTGGATGGCAGTGGAAATAGCCCTCTGCACTGACCACCTGGGCTCCTCAGACAATATGCATTCCATAAAATGAACCTTTTGCTCTATTTAGCCCTAGGAAGTACCTCAAATTTATTGAATTTTTTTTTCATTTTGCTAAATACACTCAGTTTGAAGCTTGACCTGGCTTGTGTAGCATCATCCTATCTTGAAGAAGATGCCAGCATGGCCAGCAGTCAGTAACAGCCTGGAAATCCAGGAGTTTTCAGTTTCTACAATACTGTTTTTTAAAGAAAAGGGCAAAGTATGTAACAGAACATGAGCAATCTTTAAATTCAGACACCAGGGATCTTCTGGGGAATTGAATTAAAATAAACAATTTGAGAGTATACTCAGTGTTCTTGCAGAGCATTTTATAGCTGCAGTGAACCACTTAGCTGGCACGTTTTAAGCGCTTTTCTCTTATTTGAATAATGTAGTGTTGCTATTAATGTTTAAAATACAGATACTTCTTGTATACCTTCCCAACTGATGTATCTTAATGAACTAGTGCCAGCTGAATGGGATGAGTCGTTGTCCTATTGACCCATGTTCAAAAAAACACTCAAAATTTGTCTTATTTTGTCTAAAATTATACAGGGCAGGCAGAACCTCCAGGGAAGATTCTGTTTAGAATAGAGATGGAGATGCTACTCCCAAACCAGATAGACAGGATGATTGAACAGATAATTTGCAGATATGATTGTTATTGCTACTGCTTGCCTTGAGCTTTAATATGTGCAGAAAAACCTTTTTGCTGGTTTCATGGCCTTTGCAAACTGCTGCTGTGGTAATTTCACTTCAGTGATTCCAAAACCAACTTCAATTATATGAGCAGCTTTAAATAAAAGAAGACCAGGAGAATTAGGAAATGTAAATGGATCTATTCAGTCATAGTCATCTTTATTTTTGCAGTCTGCACAAAATTGTTATAACAGATAAAAAACCCCTTTTCTTGTTCTGAAACTAAAACATTAGCAGTATGCAAATTGGCAGAAATATCAGTGCAGCAATTCACACAGGTGTAGAGCATAATTCAAAGTTTGCCTCATAATATTCTGCCCCAAACTTGCTTAGATAGCCAGAGAAATATGTAGATTGAACTTCTGAATTATTAGAGCTAAGATGCTGTCTTTATTTTCTCATTTTAGTTGCAAAATTATTATCCCAAATAAACCCTAATGGAGTTGTTATTGTCAGCACGTTTTAAATCCCAAGCATGATACTTCCAGAAAAAAGAGACAAGGATTTTCATTTTTTTTATTTTATAATTGTAAGATAGAGACTTTGTGAGGTTCATTTAACTGAGAGTTAAAATGGAAATGAAGATTGGGAACTTGAAGGCTTACCCTAAATTATTTAAATTTTGTCCCCTTAAAATTTACTAGATTGAGAATATATTTTTAATTGGTATTTCCTGCATTCTACAGAAACCAGGAATATAGAACTAGAAAGGGGTTGTCCCAGCTCGAGACAAATTAGGAGGAAACGTCCTCTGATAGAAGACAGGTTTCAGCAGCCCCTCCCCCACCACGTTCTGAAAGAAATTTTTCTCGGAGGAAAGTGAAAAAAACTATTTGTTTAACAAGCAGGGTGCTCACAGGCACCAAAAAGAATGAATAATGTTAAATAATAAAACCTCTCGCTGTGGAGAAGACCTGGGAAGATTCAGTCCTTTGTGGGTGTGGGTCTCTCCTCTCCGGAGCTGGGGTTCGGCATGGGCCCCTCCAGGCTGCAGTGTAGGGCCTCCCGGTGATGTCCTGGTGTTGCTGAACAGTCCAGAAGAAAAGAAGAAGAAGCCAAAGTCCCAGGGAAAGAACTTTGTGACTCAGCTAGCAAGGCTAGCTAAAAAGCATAGAATTTTAAGTGTCTGTCTCTCTCCTGAGAAAAGGAACTGAAAACTGAGGAAAAGCAGGAAAATTCTTTCCTCCGCTCTGCCGCGGCGAGTTATTTGTGGTTTTGAACACAGGCCGCCAAAAGAATTCCACCGGCTTCCCCTGCCTCTCTCTTAAAGATTCAGAACTCCTGTCTGGCATAGAGCAGGCGATAGGGGATACAACACCATAAACTCACTCCAAGACAGGGATAAAATTTGATGATATTTCTTTCAGTGAATCATCTTCTTCCTGAACCTCAGTGTCAAAAGCATTTAAGATCTCAGCCCACACCAAGACAAGAATTTTAGTATAAATACTACATAATGGAAGATTTTCCAAATACTTGAATTTTATCTTTAATTTCCCTCCCTTAGTTGCCTTATGCAAATACTCTGTTTTTCTGTAAAGTGCAAATTAATAGCTCACTAAGCAGAATAGCTCAAAATATACATGGATATATCAGACAATTATTTTCTCAGAGTTGGATATATCAGACAGTTCTGGTGGAATTTAAAATCCAGTTGTCTTATTCAACAGTACTATAACTTTTATAGTATAACTTTTAACTCTTACTATTTTCTATCCCTGTTTGTTTTGCATATAAAATTTCATGCTGGTTAGAATATTTTGTGAAATACGTTTTACCATATAAATCAATAATAATATTCTAGGTTACAACTGCATTAGAAATGCCAATTGCTGCTTAATCAGTTGATCAAATAACTCTTTTGTACAGTGTTACCAGATATGTTGACTTTCATGGCATGGTGTTTACTGTAAAAACACACAGAATTTGCAACAGCATTTAGAAAAATGTGACTTACACACCTGAAAAGTGTATCTTACTGAAGTCATGTATCACTGCAATGTGCAACTCCTACAGAAATATGCATTTAAAACTTGGTGTGAAGAGAAATGTTTTGAGATAAGTTGAGAAAGTAGGCTGCAGAACATTACACCACAGCATGGGGACACGAACAGAATGTGCTATTGGGGAGTTATCCTTCCTGTGAAAACGTGTATAGTTGCACAGGACAATTTTATTGCTTGTCCTGACCAGGGATCCTCAGTTAACGCCCTTCATTAAAACCAACTTCATTTTGTGCCATGAGTCTTTCTATCTGTGGTTTCTTCACGGTGTCTTCCTTTGTTAGCCTTCTCTTCACAAATATTTTGCCAGAAACACAGGTGCTAGCATTTTCCTAGTAATATTCCAGCAACTTTTCATGTGAGATGAGTTTTAGCCAACCAATGGCACTGTATGCCATGCTGGCTATGTCACACTGCAAGGCAGATTATCTGACTGCCTCTTGTTCACTGTCAGCTTGAGTCACTTGAGTAAACACATTGTCAGTGGTGTGGGAAGCATGGAAGTCAACTGTATTTTGTTAGATGGAGAGTTCTTTCCTTGATATTCTTATCCTCAATGTCAAAAAGTCACATAATCAGAGGAAAGAAAACACATATTCTAGATCCTGAATACCTCAACTTCTATTTTCTGGTTATCTTATGATCTTATGCACAAGTTGGGGGGGTGGAAAGAGTGTCACGTCAGTCCCGATCGTGTCTTGGAGCTGCTCAGGGGGTGCCGTGCGAACGCACTTGGACACACTGCAGTAGGTGGATACTCACAACCACACACACACACAGCCAGACAGCTTCTGCAGTGTCGCCAGGGACAGCGGGAGAGGTCCTTTGTATGAAGTTCCGAGGGATTTATTGGGGTCCCCGCTTGAAGGGGTCCAGGGACAAAGAATGCAGAATACTGAGGGGTCCAGGGTTTTATCTGGATTGGCACCAGGGGAGGGCAGAACATCAGAACCTATCATTTGGGGGCCAGAGGGTGGAGAGGATGTGGGGTAACAGGACAGTGACCACTGGGGAAGGTGAGGGGTGGAACAAGGGAACCGGGAGCCAGTGGGGTATCAAGGGAAGGAGAACCATCTAGAACATGGACTTAAAAAGGGTAAAAGGGGGTGGTCTTAGACGTCTGTGCCTGCCCACCAGTGGACCTCCACTGTTTTGGGGCTTGGTGGCTCTTTAGTCACTCCTGCAGTGGACTCAACCACTGCAACAATCTTAGTCTTGGTCATTTGAAGTAAATAGAATGATATATGTTGATACCACAGTTTGACCTAACAGGGAAACAAAGAGGTTGATGATAAACCTCCCGGCAATGCTCAAGAAAGCTGAACTGTTATTTAACAGTCTGTAATTTTTTTTTAACAAAAACTGTGATTTAGATACACACTCCTGGCAAAACATCAGCCACAGGGACATCTTGGGTCATCATGACAAGTATTTATTATTTTGTTTTATAGCGATACAGGAGAATCTAGATTTTGTTTTCTTTTATAGTCAAAGGGGAAACTACGCTGTCTTTAGGCCCTCTGTTCCTCCTCTGAGTGTTGCATGTACAATTTTCTTCATGCTAGCTACAAAATGGTTTCTTCTATACAATTTTATGTTTCGAAAGTTTTATCAGGCTTGACATTTTTGGCATTTGCTACAATATGAAATACATTTATTTAGAATTTTTTTAAAGGTATCTGAAGAAAGAGCATGTGTGTGTGATGACTTAAAGAGCAAGTCATCATCTTGTTTTTCTTCTTGTGGCTTCACCACTCCCCACCACTCCCTACCCCCCACCCCTCTATTTTGTCACATCTGAGGAGGTTTGTGGAAGGAAAGTGTAAAGTGATTTTCTCGGTTTCCTAGGCTGCAGGCTGATTAGACATGTTGAGGTGCACTTTAGCTCTGTGACAGTGCTTGACAAAACTGGTAGAGCTGGCAATTCCCTTAAGGGACATTTTTAGTACATAACTCTTAAATAAGAAAACATCTGCTGTTTTTTATACTGCTGTTCTGCATTCTCTTATTCTATCTCTCAAAATTAAAGATGCAGGAGACAATTGAAAATAGTTTTATTTTCCCTCTAGAACAAAAGAGTAAATATTTTCAAAAAACTGCTAAACTGTTGTTGAGGTTCATTACAGAGGCAGATGGGTCAGAAAATCATCACAGAATTGAAAGTAGTGCACATAATTGCTAGCTTTTTATTTCTTTCTTTCTTTCAATTTTTTTAAAAATTTTCTTGCTTTTGTCAGGAATGTTCACAGACCAAATTAATTAAGCTGTTTATTCTTCTGTGTGATAGAAGGGCAATTCTAAGGTCTTGCCTGGACATCCGTAACAAGCAAACAAAACATAATTCTTGTAAATTACTGTTGTCGATGATTTTCATAGGTCACTCATAAATTGTCATCTTTAGAGGTCACACAATTACCTCTCGAACTAACATTAATATGTTTAGAATAAAGTCTTGTTAAAGTCAAAGAAGCAAATTATCCCAAGTCACTTGGGAGTAATGCATTCACATGCAGATAACAAATGCTGATGGAAAAACTTGCTAAAATATTCATAATCTAGGAAAATCAAGGTTTGCCTTACTGTGTATCCAAAAGGACTGTACTTCTGATTCAAAATATCAGATTTACTCCAGTCATTTAATTATTTACAAATGTAGTTCAGATAGAGCTAACAGGAATTTTTACTTGGTGTTATGTGACCTCTTCTCTAACATTGCTTAATTTCCCAGGATGGTTTTTAGTAAATGATGGAAACAATAGACCCCTTCTGTAGTACACTTGGATCAACGAGCAATATCACAGGCTGTATCATGACTTACACCTTGACTGCTTCTTTGTTCCATGCTCACAGGGAATATGGAGCTGGTGTCCCTGGCAAGGCTGAGTTTGAGACACAAGGCTTGATTTTCATTGATGGCAAGGTCCAACAATCCGAATTCCCTGAAAACACAACACAAGTTGATAGGCAATCACAAGAAATAAGAGCTATGGCAAAAAGAAAAACATCTTTGCAATATATTAACCCTCAGATGTCCAAGTTCCACAGGAACCTATTACATTACAAAGGTTTTCAGGAACTTTATAAAATGCTTTTATTTCATGTTTTCACTTGGTGCAGTTAAGGAAATTACTGGCTGCTACAGGAGGGGAGAAGAGATATGTCAAAAAGAATATTGTAGAAACCTGAGAGAGAGATTTAAGGGATGAAAAAATCTACAAATTTCAAATTGGTAGTAGTTGTGTTTTGTTCCATACAGTTAAGAGGAACATTTTGAATATTTGATTGTTTGGAGTTATGAAATTGATGGTTTTGATCAAAAATTTAGTGTTGATTTGCAGTGCTGAGTTCTTTTTTGGTACCATCAAGAATTATTAAGGAGAAACTCACTGTGAATTGTTTGACAGGATTTCTAGCACTTGGTTTTCAGAGCACAAATTGCTTATACCCTTGTGTTTGTGAGGTTTCAGGGCTTCTACACTCTCCTCATAAAGAAGCTGCTGAAACAAAAATTACTTTTTTCCAGTTAGATGCATTCAAAACCTTGCTATCAGTTTTTATTAAAAATGCGAAATGAATTTTCGGCAGAGCTTTGACACTTACGTTGTTAATGTGCCTTCAGGCATGTAATTAGTAGAAGACTTTAATCTTTTATATTCCATACTTTGATCAGAGCAAATAAGCTCAGGGAAGCTGTAAAGTATTGACCAGCATCTTTGATAAAAGAAAGTTGTAAGCACCACTTGAAGATAGTTTCATAAAGTGGAATGCACATCATTAGTTCTGCTTATAATAGAGAGAATGTTCTCTTACTGTTATTATTGGTATATCACTCTATCCCATAGAGTGTTGTGGTTTTCTTCTCCCTTTTCCCATTTTTGTAAAACTTGTGATATTTTTCAATATTCACAGGAAAAAACCTTGGAAACTGCTTTCTGTAGCAGCCTGATAAATAAATAATTTCATCTACTGTTGATTCCAAGCTAAAAAATTTAATTGATCATTAACAAAACAAGTCTGGTAGACTAACTAGAAAGATGAAGTTGTTTACAGTAATACTTTTGAACATGTAATGACGATTAAAATCAGGGTGCCCTTAAAGTAAACTAGGAATTTGATATTGAATTAGCAGAACAAAAAACAGGTTTGAAATGTCAGCATTTTATAGTAGTTAGATTTAAAACTTTCATAAAATATTATATTGAAAGGTGTGAATTCTTTAATTCTACAATTTTCTTATTCCTGCACAGATCAGACCAGTCACTAATAAAATCAGAATGAGAGAGGTGTTGGGTCCAGCCTCAAGAGAGAAGACAAGTTTAATCAGAAATTCTGATGACCAGATTCTGTTATTTTCTTGTTCCATCTATTTCCATAATGAAAATGAAAACATCTTTTTGTCCCTGAAAATTACAAAATTAGTTTGATATATTTGTGACTTATGATTCAGATCATACTCTTGAAAAATCCCAGAGGAGAAGTCTGTTGTGAAACTACATATGTTCACTGTGTAGTACATGAAACACAGGGTCACATAAGAAAAAACCCATGACCCTAAAGTTAAACTTTATGCTAATTTTAGGAACATGGAAAACAAGACACTTATTTAATGCACTCCATATAGCCCTCAGTTGTTTCACAGACTACAGAATGCATTAAGTATCCAAAGGAATATTTGAAAATAATAGAAATGATCCTATATGATCTTCAAGGAATAATAAATTTTATTTTTTAACTATTGCTTATATAAACACTCCCAAATAGAAAAGCATTTTAAAGAGTTCTGTCATCTCTAAATTATGAAATGCACTACTCCAATCTCTCTTCATCAAAAACCTGAATCCAGAACTTGCATTTTATCTCAAGATGTTATCTCATCCCTTCCCAGAATAAACATCTGCCAGGAAACAAGAAACAATAATTTAGCACCAAGAAAAGAGGACCTTTTCAAATTCTTCCATCCTTACTGTCTATAGGGCAGATCACTGCTTCTACAGTTTGTAATGACATTATTGGCACTTCAGGCTTGGGGGGAAAAGGAAATTTGGCAGACATTGCTTTGAGGTTATTTATTTCAAACTCTTTTGCAAAATAAGATAGTAAAATTTTCTCCTGTCAAATATCAAAATCATTTAGACTGACTATTGGTGAAGATGAGATGCACATATAACTCAAAGGACTAAATAAAATAGTACATTTGAGGTGATTTCAATTATTTTGCCTCTCTCTAGTCAATTTCTCAATAATTTTCCCCTTTCCAAGGCTTTGCTCTTTATTTGGTTAGATTTGTTCATAAACAAGTTATCTGTGAAAACACAAAAATTAATCACTTTTCCATCTTTGTTCTAAATTATTCTTTCATGGGTAACTTCACTTGATTTATTCACCAAAAGGAAGCTCATTTTATATCAATATACATTGATCTGGATTATCAAAAGAAATGTGCTAGATCAAGAAATAATCTTTCTAAAAACAATTTTTCTAATTTCTTTCAAAAAGAGACATTTAGCCTGGGGATTGTGATGGAAACGTGTTACACTTATTGTTTTATGTTCCTTTTAATGATAAAAATCAGAAAATCCTAGTTTAATGTGTGTCTTGGGAACAAGAGTGGGGCCCTCTAGTGACTAAGACAAAGGGAGTTAAAACTCATAAAGACTATTTTAAATGATATTTAGCTTGTCATTCTTTATTTTTTCTACATGAAAAATTGAAGACCATTCGAAACTGTTTCTACATGACTATTCAAAACTATTTTCATTAAAAATACAATAGTTTGCGCACTACTTAGTACCTTCTATATTTAATCAGTACATTGAAAGAGATAGGAGCCTGTGAGGAAAAAAAAAGACCATAAATTGGTATTATTGAAGACTGCACCATAGTGAATATTTCCCAAAGGCTCATTTAAAACAGTTTTACTTTAGAATATCTAAAAAGCCACTGAATAATATTTTGTATTTGAAATTTTTAGATTCCATTTGCCCATAAGGTATTGAGCCAATAAATTTGAAAATGTATTTAAAGTGAAAAAATTACTTACTGTAAGTTGTATTTTGCAAGAAGTTTCTAAAATAACAAAAATAATTGTGTTACTTACCTAACTGCAGGCATTACTTATTATCTTAAGTAATGCCTGCAGTTAGGTTATTGAAAAGCTTTAATGCTTACAGATACTGAATAATATCATAATGCATTAGATGCACTTGTACAAGGAATAGAGATTTGATTTTTCCCAAGTTCATTACAAGACCACAAATAATTGTTTAAAAAATAAATTAATAAAGTGAAGGGTGAATCAATGTTATGAAAAAATTCTAGGTAGTTTTACCCTGAAAAAGAATTTCAGCTGCAAAGTAGCCCTGCCAGATCCACCCCAACTCTGCACCTAGAAGTCTATTTGTTGTGCCACAAGCTTCATTTGACCCGAGCAGCGTCAGGGAAAGTGAGACACTGTCTCAGCTCGTGACTTGATGATGGTTTTCTTCCTTTCTTCCCTCCAGGCTCATGCTGTAGATGCCCAGTGGTGCTGAACATCACAGCTGAAACCACAATTTGCCTACCAGGAACAGAGGGGAAGATGGATCACCTTCAGCCGCCCGTAGCAGGGAGGGTGTAGGGATGTAGTGATGGGCTGTGACTCTGTGGTTCGTTTAGAGAACAGCTGGATGAGGTAACTTCCTAGTGAGGGAAGGCAGCAGCTCCTGGATTTCCCTCTCCCCAACAAAGAGGAAGTGGCTGCACACCCGGGTGAGACAGGGACAGCACCTGTGAGGCTGACATTGGTCCTCCAAGTGGACTTGCTCCTTTGAAGACACTCCACAGTAGACTAAACTTTCTACTAAATAAGTGAGGGATCACGTTTCCAAATCACAAGTTATCTTTTATTTAAAAAGTAGTATTCTTTGTGGCCAGTGCTGATGTACCCATGAGCATTCTCATAAGTTACATATTATATTTCCAGCCTGAGATCAGTGGATATGATGTATACCCTCAGCCTGGAAAGAATTGCATATATAAAATGTGACAGAAGTTATTCCAGTACCTCATTACACATGGTTATCCTGCTGCTATACACAAACTACTTTAAAAACATCAAAACAACAAACTATACAGACTCTTCTTTTGGTTTTTTTTTTAAATTTTCCTGCAGTTTCCTTATGGTTTTGATGAAGTCCTTGTGTTTTGAGAGTAGTATTCATACAGTGTTTTAGAGTGATTTTGTAAGAAGCTAAGTCCAGTAAGGCTAACTGTGAAGATCAGATGAAAGGCTGGAATGAATGTCTTGGGCTAAGTCTCAGTTACGGGAATCACAACATTCTTGCCTGTGTCCAGAGAAGAGATCTCAAGGGCATAGATGCCATAACATTAAGGAACTGCCAACAGCATAGACTGAGTTAGAGATGTGAATATTTGCTTAAACTTTCTCTGAGGGAGGAAATAGTGCTTAAAACTACACACAGCTTATTTCCATGCCTTTGTGTCAAGAATGAAATTCTCCTAGGTTTGGAAATTAAACTTAACATCTGCTTCAGTAAACTAGTTTATGCAGTTTAAAAAAAAAAAAAAACCAACATTTTTAGAAAATCATAATATGGACTTAATAGACAGCTGTTGAAGAAAGCATGAACATGGCAATATTATCTAAATTCAAGCTGCTTGGAAGCTGGAGGCTTTTTCCTAATTTTTTTTCTTTAAGTCTCATAAAACTTACTGCTTGAATACGTGACACACAGACTGTTAAAATGTCACTTCAATTTTTTGATGAAAGTTAATATATCCTACAAGCTGAAGCAATGTGAAACCAAATTTAACAAAAGTCAGGTGGCTGTTACTTGTGTACTCTAGCACGAGTGCTGGCAACTGTGCAGTGATAGAAGATCAAAGCAAAACAAACAAAACCTTACAGTATTTCTATGCTTCCCCAAAACAAAACAACAGTAATTAATGTTGGATAAAACACTTTTGGCTGTAAGCTGAATATACTAACAGAATACATTATCCTCCCAAAGTAGCTGTTATTCATTAAATAAATTATTCAAGAATAGTCTTTTTCAGTATTTGACCATCTCTCTATCTGGTTGAATGCCAACTCATTGAACAAATTGTTCAAAAGATAACAGCTTGATTCATGTATAATGTATTTGAAAAGCTTCTCTTCTGGTTCTTACCATCTCTTCTGAGACTAAGTAATATCCTGTGCTTCTATTAATAATTTGTCATATGGCTGGCAAAAATGAATATAGGCAGCAATAAAGGGCAGGATCTGACTTCTTCGGAGGTCAGAGGGAGTTTTGCTATTGACTTTAAGCAGGTTCAGGGTTTCATCCAAAATGTTTAAATGATGACTTTGAAATGTGATGTGCATTGTTAGTGTATTTATTTGTCCATAATCTAAGGAACTGATTCTATTCTAATATTCTACAGTGATGACAGTGTGCCATAATATCTGGGTATAAGCTTTCTACAGATGATTGATACAGCAATAGAATCATTATCCAATATGAACAGAACTGTTTGTGTTAGTTACCTCTCTTAAGAGTCATTCTTATTTCAATCTGTAAATCACAGAAGGCATGGAAATTGCAGTATGAATACAATGGGGATTTTGACTTTTTTTTGGTGATAAATATATATATAAAAAACCCTTGCAAATTTATACTGTCTCTCTGCTTTATGAGAAGCTGGAGTCAGAGGTGATACACAATAAGCAAGTTTCCAAAAGCCTGTTTGCTGAGCAGCTCCTGTATGCTGAAGACAAAGTGACAATGATAAAAGACCCATGCTGTTGATTACATTAGACAAGACAGGACAAAATAGCACAAGATGTATTAATGTTGAAGTTAAATTTAAATCCAGGTATAAACGACTTCAGGCAGTGTGCATAAAGCAAGAGAGCTCAAAAATAAAGCACCATGCATTTTTCCAAGGCTGGGGGTTTATCTTTCCAGGCTGTGAATGTTTTAAGATGAAGTTTGAAACAAGAGCATTGTAATTTGAGTTGGAAATCCATGGACTGCCTTACTGCTTGTGAGCACTGCATTGTATGTGGAACTAATTTTCAGTTATTTTTTTTCTTGTAACATTTCAGCCTTTTTCTCAAGTCATTACTTTCCAAAACACTGTCATCTTGTATGTGTGACCTTCAATTTCCACGGCCATGTTAAGAGCAGCTTATTAAATATAATATCAGCCTATTCTTACAATTTGTAGCATTCCAGTAACTGAGGCTTTTTTCATTCATTTTCTAAATGTGGTACAAAAATTATTTGATACCATTAGGCTTTATAAACTTCCTTACAGAATCCCCACTTAAAATGCTTAGATGGTAAATACATAAGGACTTTTAAAGAAAGAATCTTTTGCTATTGGTTTCTGTGTTACTTTGAATTCATACAGCATGACAGTTTCACTGAGTGTTACAGCTGAAAGGAGATTTAAAGCCAGAGACGCTTTTGTACAAATGAGTCTTCCCAACTCCTGATCACACCTCCAAGGGTCATCATTTGGCTTATCGTGGAAGATGAAAGTAGGAATATTCTCTGGAAGGGATGAAAACCTCTGGGACCTTCTTTTCCCCATCTTGTTCAGTTAAGCCTTTAGACAGATAGCTGCCTTCTGAGTTCTGATTTGATTGGGCCTAGGGTGGCTGATATTTGGGGTGTTAGTGAGACCTTTTCTTCTATCAATACAATGACAGAGTCTTGTGATGGCCTAATGATTTTATGGCACTAGGAAGATCATCCTATTGATCTATAGTGTAGTCTACCTATTCAGGTACGCGAAATATTCACACCTGTCCTTAAAAAAAAAAAAAAAAAGTTTTTTAATTAACTCAATGTTGACTTCATCTAGGCAGGATTTTCCAAACATTGCAAACATTTACCCACCTGAACTAAGGAGGTGCTTGGTAATGAGATTAGAAATATTTTTTTTTACAGATTAGAGGAGTGTGTTCCCATAAGAGTAGTGTAATGGAATAAGATTCTTACTCTAGAAGAGCTAAGAGTCTGTGACTATTAGAACATTGCAGTACAGATGGTGGGTGAAGCAGGGTGTACCTGCACCAACAGCATGCAGTTGTAATGTTCTTTCCCTTCCCTACCTCTTTCCATTTTTGCTGCTATGTCCTGCAATTTAGAGGGGCAAAGAATTCAACTAACAAGGTAAAACCCACAGCTAATGCTTTTCCCTCTAGGTCTTCTGAGTTGAAGTAAGAGCTGGAAATATGAATTTTTTATTTTTCTTTGGGAGGAGTAGGTAAAATATTTGGAGCTGTATTTCAAGTAGTAATTAAAAAATGTGAACTCAGCTCACAGCACTCTAAATATATACATTTGAAGTCAATAGGAGTGGAATATTTATATGATATAGATTTAAGACTAGATTTTTGTACACAGTTTCCTTACTCCAGATCTTGGCATTTTGTTTTTCTTCCCATTGTTCTTCAAGTTCCATTACTGCATACAAATGGCAAGGCACAGCTGTTCTTATCAGATTTGATTTCTTATGCTATCTTTCAGACAAAACTTAAGATAAAGGTTCCTTTGAGAATGTAAAGGCTTGAAAGTTTCACTTTTATATCAGTACCTACCTCATACACTTATACTTAATTTGGCAGCTTTCACTAGAAAGAACAGCTACCAGGTGATTTTTGCATTCTGAATAGAGTACTAGTACAGAATAGTTGTATATCCTGACTCTTGTAACTGAGGACTGTGAAGTCAAAATAAATAAAAACAGTAAAAAATCTACAACTGGGTATTTGTCTAATAGCAGAAGTATATCTATTCCTTGACATTATGTCTATAAAAGAGAATTTGAATAAGTGTGAGTCATTTTTTCTATATAAGTAAACAGCTCAAGAGTTCACATATGGATAAATTGAAATCTAATTAAGATGGAATGCTGTAATATTACTTTTAAAGAGTTATCACAACATTAGCTATTGATACATTGGTGAAGATCTGTTTAAGGAAGTTGTCAAAATGTAATTTCATTTAGGTAGACATTTTTTTAACAGAAAACGTAACTAATGGATCATATTGGAGATGTGAGAATGTTTAGATATTGGATTTATATTGGAGTATTTATTTCTTACTCTATTCACTTTTCAATTTCTGATACTTGTGTTTTGGCAACATATCTGTTTGAAATTTCTTCCTTTTTCATTTCAAGCAACAGCAAAGGTATCTTATTGCTTACCAGGGTACCAAAAGGTGCTGCTACGCAAAGAAATGTGCTACACGATGTCAGTAGTGGAATCACAGGAAGAAGAGAGAATGGGTTTCATGATAACTTTCTCTGGAATCTCAAAAGATATGTCTTTGTCCAAGTTACAGTCAGAGACTGATTTTTATTTTGAAGCCTTGTGGGAGTCCCACAGAGAAATTATTTAGGAAACTTCTCTAGTGTGTGTTTGCTTGGCTTGTTGTTTGCAGACAGTGTCATCTCCCTATCACATGCTGTAATCAAATCACATCTCAGAAGAATGGGATAGACATGAGAGCTCTGGAAATTTGTCTGTACTGTCTTCCAGAATTTAGATGTCCCAAATCTCAAAGGAAAGCATCAATCTTCAGTACTTAAACCCTTGCAATTTCCTCCCCTTCAACATTGGTTCCAACACCAAGCACAAAGCTACAAATGTTGTACAATGCCATTCCAACACAACGTTTTGAAGCAGGTAACATTTAAATGGTAAAAAGAAGCCTAAAGCTCACCTGCAGATTATATTTACATCCATAATTAACGTGTTATCAAAACACAAGACAGAAAAATAACATGTAACAACAAAATGTTTATGTGCATTTACATTTTTATCCAGAAATACGAATTGAAAACAGAAATATAGGAAAGGACTCATAGAGTTAATGTCTTCATTATTTTCTTATTATTAACTTTTCAGGAATGAGCTTAGCCTTCAGCAGATGTCACACTGTTATCCCTGGAAACTTAGCACAGTGGAAGTGATCCTGCCTATGCATTGGGGCAGACACTACAACATAGGTACTACACTGCTGCAGTAACTTGCAGTGATGTGTTTATGTAGCCATGACTCATGGCTCAGAATTCCTAGATAAAACGTCAGAAAAATCATTAAAAATATAAAAATATTTTACAAGCCATGAGATGCTGGTAAGTCTCTCCATGGATTAGTTCTTGTATCCTCTGCTCTCCCCATCGAGAGCTCTTGACATGTGACAGTAGATTGTGATATTTGAAAGACTCGGTGATTTAGATGTTTTTAGGTTTAATTAACTTTTAATGTGTTAAGACATTTTCTAACTCATATAGCACTCAAAGAGCGACAGGCATTTAGGGCATGAAAGCAGTAAGACATGCTCATGTTTGCAAACTGTACAGCGAGAACAATTTACTTAAAACAGAAGGTTAAAGTTGCCTTTCTGTTCTTTTGCACTGTTTCCCCCTAACTTTCCTACCTTTTTTTTTTGGTTTTGTATTTACTGATTTATTATGTGTAGAGGATGATTACATTTAGATTGGAGTTTTAGGGTTTTGCTGCATATACAAAATAAGATAGTAAAGGTAGTTCTAGCACTACCCAAAGACTCTCAAGTGTTTCTCGGTTGATTGAATCCCACATCTATCCTCTCCTACTCTCTCCTATTCCAACCTCCACCTGTTATTTCCTGCTAGCACTTTATTGAAACTTTTCTATCTCTTGATTTGTATTGATTCATTCGGCTGGTTTTTTTGTTGGTTTAGAGTTTTTATTCTGAACCGTAAAAAGTTCTCTACCTAAACTTCCACTCCATATTTTCTTTGACATGAAAATTAACCAGCATAGTAATTTTAGAATTTGGTCTTCATTCCCTAAAGATTCAAAATCTTATTTCCTGCAGGTGCACGATTTGTAAACTTTGTAAGGAGAGACAGGTTATGAGAATATAGGACAAAAAGAAGAATATAGTACTTAATGAAGACTTTCAATATATATAAAGCAAAAAAAGGTTATGGTTTTCCTTTAAAAAATCATATGTCCCCTCTGAATACGTTTTTTTTAAATTAAATTTTAAAATCAGTGATGTGTTTTCAAGTTTTAATCATATTTACAATAGAAATATAGAAGTTAGAGGAAAGTGTTCAGACCTTTTTATACATGGAAAACATTTAGGAAAATACTCTCAACACAATTAATGTTTGGATTTCTTTTTCTTGGAAGGGATGAGTCCATTTATCACATCAATTTGTGCATAATTGTATCATTACTGAAGTTTACTAAAGGTGTGTCAGTTTTCACGTCAGAGAGATGTTTTCAGAAATGTGTCCAACATGTTAATTTTCAAGATGTACTGAAAAATCATCCCACTGACATCATCAGAAGAGAAGAAGAAGCATTAAACTAAGAATTTGGGAAGTTTAGATAAAATAAACAAATAAAATCATAAACAAAGTAGCTTTTCATTATGGTTAATGTGGTAATTTAAAACATAACTAAGCACCTTTGCCTGCTGGTCATGATTATTATCAAACATCAAACTTTATGCATTTTATATCACCTTTAAGCAATTAATTTGGCCATGATGAAAATAATCAAGAGTTCCAAGCAGCACAACAAGATCATGACTTACTGGCAAAGAAGCTAGGAACAATTAGTTTCAAAATTATTAGTGTCTGCATCAGCCTCAGTAGGAACCAGTTATTCTCCCTGCTGACTTAGAAATCTGAGTGTATGTCAGGGACTGAAATGGTTCATGCCTCAAACATTGTTATGAAGGAGTTTTGCCCATTATAGCAAAAACTGTATAAAGAAGCTACAACCACAGAAGCCCACCCCTCCCTGAAGATGCCTGACTAGACCTTTGAACTGTGAGCTAAGATGCCTAGATAAGATAAAGGCAACACTATTGTTCAATCATCCCAGGTCTAAGGAGAAACAAACAAGGCTGAGGGAAAGGAATGCATCCACAAGAAAGCCAAGCACAGCAGAGAATCATCGCTGGCTGGGTTTGGGGTGGGGGAGACCACAGCCCACAGTGGCCAGGTTTACACAGATGCCCCTCCCCGCAAACGAGGGTGGGGGGGAGGAGGTTCTGGGTGTGTGGCGTAACCTCTGGTCAGAAGCAATGAACACCCATCCTCCTTACACAAACCGGCCCAGCTATGAAACGCTCAGCCCCACAGTCCACATCCACAGGACATTCCCATGAGAGGCAGCTCAGCAGTTGTCATAATCCATCAAAGACCCCCAAAGTGTTTCCCAGGCTTATTCCTGAGGCCTTGCACCACAGCACTGCGCATGGTACAAAGTGATGCAACAGATCCAGAATCTGCTACAAGAGACTGTGTTAAACTGCTTCTACTCCACACCCCCGGGGAGGTACCTGGGCCTTCCCACCTGGCCTGAACATATATTAATCCATTCTATGCTTCTCTGGGGACCCTCACCACCAAGTAGACCAGATGGAGAGGATGATCGGGATGCTGGTGGGATCCACAGAGTGGTGATATTTTCTTCTGTCTCTGTCACTCTCTTTCTGCCCTCCCATCTGTCTTCTATTTCTTTCTCTTCCTTTTTCTCTCTCTCTTTCTCTCTCATATTTAGTATCAAATAAAACCCATACTATTGACAATGGCATATGGTCTCGTTTGAACCTTAATTCAGGCAGAGGCATTTCTAATAACTTTAAAAGCTGGACCATAACAGTGAGTAGTTAGTAGAGTAGTAGAGGTGAGTGAAGGGAGAAAGAATATAGGGCAATACCGAGTCAACACTGTTGGTCACTAATGTGAAATGATCTTAGATATCTGCTGCAATGGCTGTTAAATGAATCTGAAATTCTCTGCAAATCTCCTACTGCTCTGCCTATTTGTGCACACCAGAAATCCCTATGCAAATGCACACGGTGTCTGAAGAGCGAGATAAGGTCAGGCTGAACAATTGTTCCAAATTCTACTGAAACCTGATCTGCTTGGGAGAAGGAGATATCAAAGTGCATAAAGAGTGGAGCTGATATCATCCCTTCTGAAAATGAGGCTGACTAGATTAATTTCTTAATGACATGGATGCAACTGAAAATTCCAGATTTGCCTCAGAGCTATATGTAGGAAACTTGAATTTATGTTCAAGACCATTGTTGCTGCTAATTATAAAAGCATGAAATTTGAAATTACCTTTAACATTTTGGCCTCTTCTACATCCCTATTTTTTTAATTCCACTTGTTTTTTTTCTATGAAAGATAGAGGAATCATTACCTTTGTTGCTGTTTGATGCTGGCTAGGTGCCAAGCACCACGAAAACTATTTATTTGCCTCTGCTATAGCTAAGCAGAGAAGGGGAAATTGAAACTTCATTTTTATGTGGTGAAATAAGGATTCTTGAGGAAAACAGAAAAATTTCAAGGCAAAACAGGCTCAAACAGAAAAAAGTAAATTCATTACTAACAGAATTAAAACGAAAAAGAATTATGAGAAACCACAGCAAACTTTCAGAACACCTTCCTCTTCCAGTACCTCCCTTTATCCACCAACCTGTGTAAGGGAAACAAACATGGAGATTTAAACAGTATTTTATTTCTGAAGAGTCTTTCTTTATGTTTAAGGAAAAGAGTTTCTTCTGCTGTACCGTGGGATTGATCCCATGGAAGACAGCTCTCTGCAAACTTCTCTAATGTGGTTTCAAACTTCATGAACAACAGTCTGTCTGAATCTGATGCAGTGAAAAATCCCTTCCACGAATTCTGCAGTCTTCCCACACTGCCATCATGGGGTTTTAGTCTTTTAAATATGAGCTATTCCAGCCTAAAAGTAAAGGCTCTCTTCTTCAATCTCTAAAAGCCTTTCACAGTATCTTTGGGCTCTGGTGTTGAGCACTTTTTTCTCACAGGCTGCGTGTGGATTTCTGCATCCTCCCATGCACCTCATCTTATGAATTATAGGGAAAACAAATTGCTGTATTTTAGTCCTCACCACAGCCTGCAAGAAGAATTTCAGCTCTGGCACTGGGAGCGCCTCCTCTCTTTCCCTTCCCCCACTAACCATGGCGCTGCAATGTTGGCCTCCTCACGTGACATCACTTTTCTCTTCTCTCTGACTTACAAGAAAGTTGGTATCTGTAAGTTTTCAGCTGAGAAGTTGATCTTGTTTGGGCTCTGCATCAGGGAAAGCCTCACTCTGTCTTTCGTTACCGGCTGCATGGTGTTTTTCTCGATTTGGCGTGAGCCATGCCAGCCCCCGGGGAGGGCCTGCAGGCCCCGCGTGGGCTGTGCTGGCTGCAAAGATTGGCGCGTCACGGTTCGGGCTGCCTGCGGCTCTGGGGCGGCTTCTCCCGCCTGGCCCAGCCCTGGTCACCGTGCCAGGGGAGCCCCAGCAGCCCGCTCCAGGAGGAGGCCTGGGCCCCCCACCCCTCGGCAGGGAAGCAGGAAAAGGAACGTCTCGTGTTTCCTCCTTCTTTAAATATGTACATCATGGAGGCATTACCAGCTTATTCAACTGGTCTAACAACCTGTTTATCAACTATGGGCTTGGTGCCTGTCACAGAAGTTTTCCAAACTGCTAAAACCACCACACCTTCCATGTTGCAAGAGATTCCACTAAAGAATAATTTAAAAAAAAAAAAAAAAAAGATTTCTTTACTTGTAGTTCTAATCCTGCTGCCTTAAGGAGGCAAACTCCTATCACCCTCAAAAACATTTCAAATATTAAATTCAAAGAAAATCTAGAGATCTATCATGTTCCNACCTCAGGGTGAACAGAGCTGTTCTGACACTCTGTCAGATTGTCTGCCACCCAGCTGCCGACACCCAGGCTCGGAGCTGTTTCTCTGCATTGTGGCTTTTTGTCCAGAATTTATGCCAAATTTGCTATCAAATAAATTGATTTTAGTTAATTGAAGAAATTGGCTCCGCACATTTATAACACGTAGAATGATCATGAAAACCATCTGAAATCAGCTAAATGTTCCAATTAGAAATGAGGAATAGATATATTCATAATTTAAAGCTGTCCAGACATAAGGTGAATGCCTATTTTATGAAAGTCATTGTAACTTTGTTGGACTTTATTATTTTTGTTTGGGTTGTTTATCTCATTACCTTCTATATTGCACTTAGAATCTCTCATGTTTCCTTTGTCAGGTGAGAAGATGTGTGGTAACAACATGAAAAGCAATGGATGCAAGTCTATTAATATTTCCTGTGTTATTGGATGCTTTATGTGTACTGTAAAAATTAAAAAGCAGGTGGCAAATTAAAGCAGAATTCATAACACTGCCCATAAGAATTGCATTTTTGTGGCTTGGGGCATCATCATCAGTAAGACTGAGATAAGTTTTCTCAGTATAAATGAAGTAAATATTCTCTGGATAAACTACTCTCTACATCTCAGCTACCAGTGATGCTCCTGGGTGTGTTCTCTCTATAGTTTTCTCAGTTTTGCCACCATGCAGAGGAAGTATTTTCTCTGAAGCACAATTACAATCTTGCCGACATGATTCTGTGTAAATAGCATCAATGAAAGATAGATAAAATTGCCACTTTATTTTTGCATTTTTTACAAATATTTTGTACTTTAGAACAGTCCTCTTTTCAAAATCTTAATTTGCGCATGTTATGAAAACGACATAAAACACTGCAAATTCACGAAGATTGCCTATTTATTTGTAAACTATGCAATGAGAGATATTGTAGAAAAACTTTCAGTTCATTTCAGGTACAAATGGAACTGTTTTCTCTTTAAATGTTGCCAGAATTAATTGAATTTTCAGAGGGCAGGAAGTTAAGTTTGTACAAAATTCTTTGTGAGATTATAGTTCATAGATACTGCTGGAGAAATTTGGTACTGTAGACCAATTTTAATACAAACTTTTTACTAAGGGAAAGGTACCTTCTTTGGAAAGGCATAGTGAAAAGTAAGAAGTACAGCACCTTATCTTTTTCACAGCCATAATGACTACATCATTCATTTGCCCTGAAGATCTTCTAATCTAAAGAGATGAGATGAACAAAAGAATGATAAGTGAACTGCATAGGTTCATGCAGCAGGTCAGCAACCAGAGCTGCAAAGAGAATTCAAAGTGCCCATTAGCCCATCTAGCTTTGGAAAAGCTTGTGTGCAAGGCATAAATGGACAAACGATGATGAGAGATCATTCCTGTGAAGTAGATTTTAAGGTGTCACTATATTTTTTTATATAATAAATGTAAACCATTAGGCTTCAGCATACTAGAAAAAAAGAAGCTGAAAGATGAACAGAACTTGTCACAACTCATTAAGGAAGCTATAAACTTTTCCTTCCTGAGAATTAAAGCATATCTAGATCTAGGCACAGAAAAGAAAATAAAATAAAGTAAATGGCATTTAGATTCCTAAAAAATACTTGTAGCTACTGATGAAGCTGTACCCATATACAACTTACATTTCAGCAGCAAAAAATCACTGCATCTCTGTAGTGCTGCTCTGTTATCTGCTCCTTAAGAATCTTAGGAAGGTTCTGTGGGTCAGTGATTATATCCTGTCTGCTATAAGTTTGTTTCAAGTCTGCTCAGGTTCTGTAATCAAATGTTTAAGTTACTTCGTATGAGGACATTCTCTGAAATAATTATCCTCTGAGAACAATTAAGGAATTGGTTTCTACACAAAAAGAAAAAAAAAAGTCATACCTTTTTTAAAGTTAGTGAAAGTAAAAGCCATGTGTTTTGATTATTTCTTGAAAAAAAAAATCCCACAATAACTAAGTTGTCTCGGCACTTATATAGATAATAGGAGTGTAGGTACTGAATTTATGGTACCTACTCATGCTCTTTCTTGTCTGAGACAATGTAAAACTGTATCTTACTTGAGTCTGAAGATTCCATCAAACTGAATGTCTGCTGCATCTGAGCAGAGAACGTGGTGGTACAAACTTTTAGTGCCCATAGCTGGTGTCTCCATTCTTCAGGGGCAATTAGTGACACTCAGTTTAGTCATCCCAGCCTGTGTCAATGTCAGCCTCTGGAGTCCAGCTATTACTAATTCTTGTTGCTCAGTGGAAAATTGGTGCAAGTCCTTTAGCGGTAAGGAAGAGAGAAATCAAAACAGACATCTGTCTTTGCCTCTGGAAACCTCTGCCCTTCTTATCTTTTTTTTACCAACAGGAAAACTTTTACCCATCTCAACATATCGAAGGTTTTGCCTCCAGGTTGCAGAAAAGTCCCTTAAGAGCGTCTAAGGACTGTGATTTTTAAAGCTTGCTGTCAAGTTGTCTAAGTTTGGATGTTCAGCTGACTAGGAGCTTCCACAGTTGGATATTAAACTAGAAGAAGTTTTAAAACTTATTTCTGTATCTTAATACAATTAAAACTGTGCTGTTTCAAAGATAGTCATGCATATGAGTACTGGTAATTTCAGGTTTTGTACAGAGCTACAGTGTTTTTGGTACACAGCTCTAAAATTTTTAACTAAAGCAATCTATCAGTCTGGAGTATCTGGCACTGGTCATCATCTGGAGGTGCTTTTATGACACTCCCTTAGGATTTTCTGTGCACCAAAATATTTCTTTCATGTGGGCTCATCTTACATATTGGTGCATACTGTGACTTTCTTGAAACCCGGGTTTAATACCCAAACAAGTTTGTCTGAACTGAGAGGGGAACATTGTGTTTTATAGTGGGACAATGTGACAAAGCTCAGCAGTGCAGTGGCATGGAAAACAGTCTGCCACATGGTGAGCCCCCCAAAGGTCCTAGAGGCTGAGTGATACAGCTCAGACCAGCCAAGTGCTGGTCATTTCCAGTATATTTTAAGAGTAGAACCAAAGCAAGTGGCTGTTCCTTCCATCTTCCTGCTCTGCTCTGTCCATATGCAAACTGATTTGCCTTGAGTGTTACACAAAAACTCAATCAGGCCATATTAATTCCATCCTGTTCTGCATAAATTATTTTCAGGTTACAATTTCTTTCAGAATTTCTTCTTTCACTTCACATGTATCTTCACATGTATGGAATATATCTGTTCTTCTTCCACTTGTCTAAATTCTGGATACAAGAATATACCCGGACTTTTATGTACTCTGCACATAATGTATACCAGTCTCACAATGGACTGAGAAAAATTGATTGAAAAGTCAAACATGCAGGCTGGAGATGGTAATACTCTGTCCTGGACCCTTATTTGAATGACTGCAAGAACAGGAACTAAATGGTTGTTATTATGCAAATATTATTCATTCTTAGCATAACCTTTGCCTCCTCATGAATTAATGAAACCCCATAAAACACATTTTAAAATGAATGCTAATTCAATCTTTGTGTGAATTGGATTATGGGGTATATCATATTTCAAAAATAGTATGTAGTTATCAAAAAAAGATTAATTGAAAACAGAGGCTATGTAAACCAAATATTGAATACTGAATCAAGCAGGATATCTGAAACATAAGTGGGTTTCCTGGCACGTAACACTACTATCTCTAAAAACGCATACCTAAAGTTATGGAAAATAACTTTTCAAGGTTGCAGAATGACAGCTTTTCATGTCCTCTCTCCATTAAAAATTTTTTGAAAAGAACATGAAAATTTTGCAAAAGCAGCTTTCTTGCTCCGGAAGAAGCCTGCTTACCTTAATGATCAGCTGCAAGCAGCAATCTTGTCAGCAAGAGAACAAAACTGCCTACAAGGTAAACAGGCCTTTTTTTTCCACTTCCCCCCTCCACTCCCATCCCTCTCCTTTTTTTCAATACATATCTTTTTAAATAACAAAGCCAGACTCAGCCTACCAGTGACCTCTTATCAAGATAAATTCCCTAAGTCATGGTGAATGTTTTCAGACTAAACTGTTGACCTTATGATAAAAAATGTCAGTTGTCATCAACAATCAGATACTCTGTACAAAGAGACAAGAGAAGAAATGTCTGCAGCTTGACACATGTTGTGCATAACACATTTCTGCATGGTTTGAAAATGTTGGGCACATCCCCTTCACAGCTCCGGAGTCCTGCACTGAGCCAAACCTAAACAGGTGAATGACTGTTGGAGGTTTGGACTTGTTCTTTTTTTTTCTTTCTCTTTGGGAATATTTCTCCCATTTGTTGCCTAAGAGACCGGAACGATGAATACTTAAGAGAGACAAAGGATGCGGCCAAGATGGGGGGAGGGGCACAGTTGGCTGCAGTCTTTTAGCTGAGGGGCCTTCTCTTGGGAAGTGCAGAGATACTGCGAGATTTCAGCTGGGGGTTGAGGGGCTGGGCTCAGCCCTTGCTCTCTCTTGGGACCAGAGGTGAGATGGTTTCCTTCCGGTGGGGGGATCAACTCGGCAGCCATGTGGTGTGGGCATCTGGCTGGACATAATGTTGCCTTGTGGTTTTTGCCTGGTGTTTTTCCTTTCCTTTAGCACTGTGACTTGCCAGCTCGCTTCTCTGCTCCTCTGCTTGCTTGGGAGCCCAGAGCTGGTGCGTGCTGAGCCAGGAGCCGGCAGCACACTGTCCCCCGCCAGGCCGCTCCCTCTGCACAGTGGCCTGACCCTATGACTGGTGAGCTATCCAGGGGAGCGATCCCCCACCCAACCCTGCTGTTTTCTGTGGCTGCTTCAGGGCTTTTTGCTACACTTTAACCCAACATCCCCTGTCCATCTGGATCCCCTGCAGCTCCTGCCACAGCTTCAGAGCTTTTGCTACGCTTTCTTTGCCACCTTGGGTGTGCTTGCCTCTGCCATTCCAGTCTGCAGCCCTGAGGTTCCTGCTACAGACCATTTCACCATCTGGAGGGGCACCGGGACCAGATGCCCCCAATGACTTTGCAAAGGAAGCCTCTTTTCCATCTCTTTCTGCCGGCTGCGCCCGCCATTAAGAGAGAAAAGAAGCGGCTGAGCTCGCGCCACAGCGCCCCCTGCAGGCGCGGGGGAACCATCGCACCCGCCCTGCCCGGCCGGGAGCCACCAGCGCCCCCTGCCGGCTGTGAGCGTAACTGCACCGAAGGNTCTGCACATAATGTATACCAGTCTCACAATGGACTGAGAAAAATTGATTGAAAAGTCAAACATGCAGGCTGGAGATGGTAATACTCTGTCCTGGACCCTTATTTGAATGACTGCAAGAACAGGAACTAAATGGTTGTTATTATGCAAATATTATTCATTCTTAGCATAACCTTTGCCTCCTCATGAATTAATGAAACCCCATAAAACACATTTTAAAATGAATGCTAATTCAATCTTTGTGTGAATTGGATTATGGGGTATATCATATTTCAAAAATAGTATGTAGTTATCAAAAAAAGATTAATTGAAAACAGAGGCTATGTAAACCAAATATTGAATACTGAATCAAGCAGGATATCTGAAACATAAGTGGGTTTCCTGGCACGTAACACTACTATCTCTAAAAACGCATACCTAAAGTTATGGAAAATAACTTTTCAAGGTTGCAGAATGACAGCTTTTCATGTCCTCTCTCCATTAAAAATTTTTTGAAAAGAACATGAAAATTTTGCAAAAGCAGCTTTCTTGCTCCGGAAGAAGCCTGCTTACCTTAATGATCAGCTGCAAGCAGCAATCTTGTCAGCAAGAGAACAAAACTGCCTACAAGGTAAACAGGCCTTTTTTTTCCACTTCCCCCCTCCACTCCCATCCCTCTCCTTTTTTTCAATACATATCTTTTTAAATAACAAAGCCAGACTCAGCCTACCAGTGACCTCTTATCAAGATAAATTCCCTAAGTCATGGTGAATGTTTTCAGACTAAACTGTTGACCTTATGATAAAAAATGTCAGTTGTCATCAACAATCAGATACTCTGTACAAAGAGACAAGAGAAGAAATGTCTGCAGCTTGACACATGTTGTGCATAACACATTTCTGCATGGTTTGAAAATGTTGGGCACATCCCCTTCACAGCTCCGGAGTCCTGCACTGAGCCAAACCTAAACAGGTGAATGACTGTTGGAGGTTTGGACTTGTTCTTTTTTTTTCTTTCTCTTTGGGAATATTTCTCCCATTTGTTGCCTAAGAGACCGGAACGATGAATACTTAAGAGAGACAAAGGATGCGGCCAAGATGGGGGGAGGGGCACAGTTGGCTGCAGTCTTTTAGCTGAGGGGCCTTCTCTTGGGAAGTGCAGAGATACTGCGAGATTTCAGCTGGGGGTTGAGGGGCTGGGCTCAGCCCTTGCTCTCTCTTGGGACCAGAGGTGAGATGGTTTCCTTCCGGTGGGGGGATCAACTCGGCAGCCATGTGGTGTGGGCATCTGGCTGGACATAATGTTGCCTTGTGGTTTTTGCCTGGTTTTTTTCCTTTCCTTTAGCACTGTGACTTGCCAGCTCGCTTCTCTGCTCCTCTGCTTGCTTGGGAGCCCAGAGCTGGTGCGTGCTGAGCCAGGAGCCGGCAGCACACTGTCCCCCGCCAGGCCGCTCCCTCTGCACAGTGGCCTGACCCTATGACTGGTGAGCTATCCAGGGGAGCGATCCCCCACCCAACCCTGCTGTTTTCTGTGGCTGCTTCAGGGCTTTTTGCTACACTTTAACCCAACATCCCCTGTCCATCTGGATCCCCTGCAGCTCCTGCCACAGCTTCAGAGCTTTTGCTACGCTTTCTTTGCCACCTTGGGTGTGCTTGCCTCTGCCATTCCAGTCTGCAGCCCTGAGGTTCCTGCTACAGACCATTTCACCATCTGGAGGGGCACCGGGACCAGATGCCCCCAATGACTTTGCAAAGGAAGCCTCTTTTCCATCTCTTTCTGCCGGCTGCGCCCGCCATTAAGAGAGAAAAGAAGCGGCTGAGCTCGCGCCACAGCGCCCCCTGCAGGCGCGGGGGAACCATCGCACCCGCCCTGCCCAGCAGGGAGCCACCAGCGCCCCCTGCCGGCTGTGAGCGGAACTGCACCAAAGGGGAAAGGGCCTGCGGCTGAGAGAGGCTGGCACTGGGCTTCTGGTTCTGTTTGTTGCTGTTGTTGTTGTTTGTTTGTTTGTTTACCTTGCCATACATATATATATATATATTCTACAAAAGAACTGTTATTCCTTTTCTCATATCTTTGCTTGAAAGCCCCTAATTTCATAGTTATAATAATTACAAGGGAAGGAGCGGTCATAATTTCCATCCCAAGGAAGGTTCCTGTCTTTCTTGGCAGGCATCTGTCTTTCAAACCAAGACAATGAGCTACTATTTTTGCACTTCAGCAGAGCATATCTGAACAAAGGAAAAATATTTTCTATAAAATGCATTTCTTATTCTTAATGTATTAAATAAAACAGAAATTTCCAGAGAAAATGCAATAAACTTATTTTTCCTTATTAAGCAAATAGATTTCATAGAATCATGGAACCATTTCATTTGGATACTTGCAGAAATTGACTTTAGAAAGATAAGTTTGGCAACAAATAGGCACACCTTAAATCAAAAGTTTGACACAGAAAACACCAGTGCTTCTGAATTGGATCACACTGGATCTACCTGGATACATGCCTTCCTTTCCTGTCATAACTATATCATTGCACTGCTGTTTGCTTTCCAATTTTGGTCTGAATGCAACAAAGTTACTGAAAAAATCAAGCATACAATAGAAGAAATATTAGTGCAGTTTATGTTTTGACATTGTCAGTACTTGTGGACACAGCCTTCTAAACTACTACCAAAATGTTGATTCGGTTAGAAGGCCTAGCTGATACATCTTAAGAATATTGGGCACACGTCCACAAAATGGTATTAGGGATTCACAGTGTTGTCCCCAGGCTGCCACCGCAGAACTGATTTCCTTGTGTGAAGCCCAGGGAGTTGGACACAGCAGGGTGTGATGCACAACAATTACAGCATTCACATGAAGCAATTGTTGGCTAAAAAAAGAAATTTTATTGTTCTTGGTGTAGAAAGCAAAACACAATGCAGCTCCTGGATAAGTGCCTTAGCTGCAAGGCTACCAAGTCCTTAACCATCTTTAACCCTAGGTTATGAACCATCTGCTAAAATAATTTATTCCCTCTTCTCTCACTCAGTCTTTGAATACTCTGATCATTTTCATGAAGAAGAAGTATTATCTTCCATATAGATGTGAGAAACTGAGAAAATAAATATTCTGTTGTCTTATGTTACAATGTAAGGTGTAACCAAAAGTATGCATTCTATCACCATCTTCATAAACTGTTAAAAACAGGTGGGGCACTGTTCTTTATCTCTTCCATGACTCATCCCTGGTAACTCCCTCTGGGGGCTATCTTCTGCTTATGGGCCATCAAGCCTCACTGCATGACTCATAAAATTACATCATCCCATTGTGAAATGCTCCGCCCAGGATATAATCTGATATAATTCCTACCTGGATATAATCTGAGGTTTGGAACACCACAGTCAACCCTTACCTACTGGATTCCCAGAGGACAACAGTGACATAACCAACACTGGACCTTCAGAGGAAGACCAGACCCTTCTACAGGATCACCACTTCAACAGAACCACATCTATCACTTCAGGAGGACTTCAGCCACCATTTAATCGGACTGCTACCACCACCCTGACCAACAGGGTGTCAGGTTGTATCCTGACCCTGTCAGTTTAACCCAGTGTTTTCTGCTTTTATTTTAATTTTCCTATTAAATTGTAGTTCTGACTTGGAGTGTCCCACTGGTTTGTTTTCAAACTAGTATATCTGTCTAAGACTCCCTGTAAAATTTTGGTCTGTGAGGGAGCCATGCCTTTGATTGATAACTTTTACTAGCCCAGAGCTTTCATCCTAATGCTGACTTTGTAACATCAGTTGTTCATACATGGAAAAGTAACTTTCCGGCTGCATCTACAAGTTCCCTTAGTGGAACTGCTGCACATTTGATGCAGTCAACCAATTGACTTTCAGAGTTCATAAGCTGTACTAACCTAATGAAGGCAGTCAAAATCCACAACTTTATATTTATTATTTTTATTATTTTATTCTGAAAATGTCTTACATGTGCTTGTTGCTTTTACTCATTTTTTGGAGGGGGCGTTAAATTTTCTGATCTTCCTCTTTAGCAGCAAACACTGGGAATTGCTTTGTGCTAAGAAATAGGGTTGAAATTGTCGATATTTTTACCATTTTACCCTTAAAAAAATCACAATTCTGATCTAAAGCTCTGAATTTCTCTAAACAATTATAAATCCTCGTCTTAGTTTTGGAAAAATATTATTTCTCCTAGAAATTCTGAAATTTAGAGAAATTGGAAATTGATACACTATGCTATGTTTTTAAATTCCCTTATAAAAATATTTTCCTTGCTCAATGCTGAGCATAAATGCTATTCAAATAGCATATCTAGAAATAATGACAAAATGAATACCTTGCAAAATAAAGAGTATCTCAAATAAAAAAAAGTAGCCTGTCAAGGAGTATAAATAGCTTTATAGGAGATAGAAAAATGGATGATGTGGTGAAGTATAAAGTACAAAGAAGAAATATCATCATAATAGATTGTGTTGCTACTCTTTTTTAAGAGGGCAACAAGTGATGGGGAGAAATACAACAGGAACAGGATACACAGAGGAGGAGTTGATACAGGAGATCATTTGAAGCAGAGATCAAAAAGTATCAAACTGGGTAGATCAGAGGAAAAGATTTGGGAGTAAATGAGGATGCCACAATTGTCATATATTTGAAAATATTTGAAGCGCTGATTGAAAACTTTATACACCCTTCCATAATATACAGAAGCATATGGCAATAGCTCTTGCTTCGCAATATGAATCCCCAAATAGTATAGAGCCAGAGCTAATTAGAACAAATTGCAGTATATTCTATAATACCATAGTTGAACCAGTTAAGGATTCTTGCTTAGAATATTGAATGGTGGTTGTGGGAAAAGTTCAATATAGAAACCTTCTTTTTAAAAGCTGTTAGTATTTATTTATTTATATAGATCTTCTGCAAATGGCACTGATAAGAACAGTCCAGTGACTCCTTTCTCACATCCGTCTTTTCCTATTTTGCATCCATTTTAATGAAAAGTTAGTTTATACTCCCAGTAAATGGATGTATTATGCAATTAAATGAGCTATTCTTTTTTCAGTTTTTACATAAATAATGGTGGCTTTTAAAATACCAATACTTCATGTGCAGTTCTTAAATGTCGCAGGGGGTCTGATGCTGGTCAGCACCAGTATGCCACGACCTTCCTAGAGAGAGCATCCTGCAGAGAACAACTCTTCCAGGGGCGATGGCAAGCCTCCCTGGACAGCGTGATTTCAGCAAGTGGAGTGTTTTCTCAGCTACAAGTGATTCCAGCTCTTGTGATTCAGCTCTTTGTGAAATCACCTGAGGCGAACTCGGGGACAGAGAGGCAGGAGCTCTGTATGGCAGTTCCACAGAGGTAGCTTTAATTGTCCAGCAGTCTCTGAGAAGGGGAGACCAGGGAGAGATGCTTCCTGACTTCGGGGCAGACTCAGGGCGTTTTTATGGGAAAGGCAGGGGGTGGGGTAGAAACCATTTAGCCAACTGGGTACAAGGTATTACCATAAGGAAGCAAGGCATGCTGGGGGTGGTTCACTTGGTCACCGTAACCTGAAGTTGCTTATCTCTGGAGAGAGTCCTTTTCCCCTCAGTCCTCTCTCCTCCGAGGAAGTGCCAAGGGCTCCCAGCCCTTCACACTTATGCAAAATTTAAACTGATACCAAAGAGAATTGAACCTAACCTGACTACACCCCAAAAAACTTTGATCCCTTCAAACAGTTAGTAATGGGGTAATGATCCATCTACTAACTGACTCGACCACAAAGGGAGAAAGCACATGCCTTCGTTTGTAGAATGTGAGAAACTTTAAATAAATTTTATTGTTTTCTTTTTTTTTCCTTAATGAATATAAGTTTCCTCTGGATAACAATTAAAACTTTTAATTGTCAACATTCATTTAAATTAATGCACTCAGGGATAAATTGCAGAATTGTATTCTCTCTCTTTTTTTAAAAGTTACTTATAAATAGCTTAGAACTGAATCAAATTCCAAGTTCATTTGTTTCATTTAAGTTATTTATGTCAATAAATTTCCACTAGAAACCAGGTTCTTCACCCATTTCTAAGATTATTGATATTAATGCTAATGAAGATACTTAGGAATGCTGAAGAGTCGATATAGCCATTCTTCTGCCACCCCTTTCCCCTTTTTCTGAAAATATAAAGCTTTTGCTGGACATCTGCTTGAATTATCTGACAGAAAAGATTCTTGTAGTTTTAATGGAATTATTTTTTTCATTACCTCTTGTTTGTATCTTGTGCTCTCATATTGAAATTATCTGTAGCCATACTTACCAGATTTTATTTGAATGGCTCCTACCTTTATTAGAAATACCTCAGCATGCTCTGTGACAACAGAGAAAAAATCAAATTATTTAACTAAGTCATGCTTAGTAGATGGAATGCAGACAGAAAAGGCTTTGCTGAACAGTTATTGATCCAACAGTAACAGCTTTGGCTGCATGCTGTCTCAGGCATTCTCCTTTAGGTTGTAATTACTATTTTATTTAAAATTATTGTTTCATATTCAAGCACCTGTGTTTGTCTATCATAACAATATAAGAATATAAGAAGCAACTGCAATGAAAGCAAATGCCTTGTGCAAGATAATAGTCGCCCTAGTCTTCCTTATTTTAGGCATTTTGGTAAAGTGCCTAAATTATATTTTATTGCCATGGATACAAGGAAGCTGAATAGATTTCAGTTGGTGCTATATGAGTCTTCCCGTCTAACATGTTTCTAATTGCATAGATCTCCAATGTACAAGAATTAAAAACTAATGTCATAATATAAACTATGTGAATAATTTCTGTTCTCATTTTCATCATATGACCATGATGTCTAAGATTCAAATTTGCTTGGTGATAGAAAAGGTAAAAAACTAAAAATTTGAGTTAAATTGGGTAAAGCGACATCTTGGACTGCAGAACATCATATGGATAGAGAAGGGTGGTGGAAGGTTGTCAGGGACTGAAATAGTTCATGCCTTAAACATTGTTATGAAGTTTTGCCCATTATAGCAAAAATTGTATAAGGAAACTACAACCACAGAAGCTTAGCTCACAGAACTTTGGACTGTGGGTTAAGCTGTCTAAATAAGATAAAGGGGATACTATTGTTCAATCATTTCAAGTTTAGGGGAGAAACGAACAAAGCTGCAGGAAAGGAGCATATCACGAGAGAGCCAAAAGCAGCAGAAATTCTTCCCTGGCTGGGTTTGGGGTCGGGGAGACCACAGCCCACAGAGGCCGGGTTTACACCGACACCTCCTGAAACAAGGAGCGGGGAGGAGGTTTCAAATGTAACCTCTGGTCAGAGGCAGTGAACATCCATCCTCCCTTATACAAACCTGTCCAGCTATGAAATCCCCAGCCCCACAGGCCACATCCATGGGACATTCATGTGGGAGGCAGCTGAGGGGGTGCCCTAATCCATCAAAGACCCCCAAATCACTCCCCAGAGGCCTTGCACCACAGCACTGCACGTGACACAAAATGATGCAACAGATCCAGAGTCTGCTGCAAGAGACTGGGCCCCACCTGGGAGAGGTGCCAGGGCATTCTCATTTGGCCTGAGCATATATTAATCCATTCTGTGCTTCTCTGGGGACCCTCACCACCAAAAGACCAGCTGGAGAGGATCATCAGGATGTTGGTGGGATCCATTGAGTGGTGATATTTTCTTTATTCTATCTGTGTCACTCTCTTTCTGTCCCCCCATCTGTTTTCTGTTTATGTCTCTTTCTTCTTTTCTCTCTCTCTCGCTCATATTTACTATCAAATAAAACCTGCACTATTGACATTGGCATATGGTCTCGTTTGCACCTTAATTTGAGCAGAAGTATTTCTAATAACTTTAAAACTGGATCATGACAAAGGTGAAGGTTCTACAGAGAAAAATTATGTAGCTAAATAAAGCCAGTAGCTCTCTGATTAGGACACAAGGTAAGAGGACCAGTTGGGAATCCTGTTACTCATCTGCCTATGATCTTCTTGGTGTAAAAAAGGCCCAAAGAGACAAACTTATTTTGTTGTACTTATGATAAATGAAGACAAATACTGAAAATTATAATGACGTGGAAGACTTGCTCCCTTTTCAGGCCTAGGTAGTTCCATGAAATTGTATAAAATTTGTATAAAGTTCTCTTACACTTATTTCATTGACTACAAACAGATTGTTCTTTTTAAGAAATTGAGTCCTAAATACTCATTTAACTATCTTAAAATATTCATTATATCATAATTGATATAACATCCTATCCCTCATTGCATCCATGTAAGTCAAATAAGACTATATGTAGTCTTATAGTCTATAGTCGCATGACATGTGACTGAAGTGACACAATGAAAATTATATAAACTCATAGTTTGTTAGTGAAACATATCCTTTGTGATTCCACAGCATAAACCTTCCTGGTTTGGGGATGGGACAGTAGGGGGGATATTGTCAAAGGTATCTGGTTCATTCTCATTTGGTTTTTTTACAAAATAGTAAACTAACTAAATTTTAGAATTTCTGTATTTTTATAGAACACTACCTTGTTGTTGCCACAGAGCTCCAACGGGAGAGGAAAATGCCAAAGGGGGGTTGTAATTCTGAGGAAGTTTTGTGGCATATTTGTGGCAAACCTCTGTGTTCTGCTATGTTCCTCAAGACAGGTATGGCTGCAGATTTCTGGGCTTTATTCCTACAGGAAGAGGAGGAAAGCTTAAGATGTTTTCAGTTATCATTTTGAAATAGTTACCTTGTCTGTACAGCTTCTCTTTCCCAAAGTAAATGGCAAATCTTTTATGACTCTGTTCAAGGTGAGTTTAATTCACCAGGTCCAAAGGTATTTCTAGCTTTGTGTATCACAAAGAATACAATGGCACCACTCTACAAACTGTGACAGGTGTGGAATATGTGCAACAGCAAGATAAAGTGACGGAAAATTCTTCAGTTTGTTATGAAGCAGAAAGTGATAAAATAACAGATTTTTGTGTGGTTTGTTTGTTGGTTTGGTTTTGGTTTTTTTTTAATATGTAATTTAAACATTATCAGTATTGTTATTGTCATTTCAACATTATACATGCTACTGCACTTGAAAATAGAAATTTGCCAGATGTTATGACTAATTAGGCAGACATGGGTATTGATAATATCTTAAGGGTTTTTTAACAGACAGTTGCATTCCTTTCTCTCCCAGTTTCCTCCATTTTTTTCTTAACCTTATTCTTCCACAAGGCAAGCAGCATGAAATGTTGTATTTACAAATCAATCTTACTGATGCCATGATCACTCAGAAGACACATAGATGTGAGAATAACTTACTTAATATTTTAATTGAAGTATAGGAAAATTCCAGGTAATTATTTTGTATGGAAACAATAAACAAGTAAAAATTATATCTATTGTCAGTCTGATGGGTTCATGCCGTGCTGACCGATTCCTTGCCCGAGCCTGGCCAGCGACAGTGAGATCCAATGCCCGCAGAACTGACAGGAGGGCTCTGGGGCTTTGAGTTCCCAGATCCACAGGGGCTGAGTGGAAGCTCTGCAGGGAGCTGTGTGGCAAACGGCTTCTTGTAGCAAGCACAGCCAGTAGATGTTACAGAGCGACGGCAGAGGTGAGAGGGAGAGAGTCAGACTGCTTGTGGCTATAAACCCAAGCTTTATTTCTTGTCCCTCAAGGGACAGAGGAAACGCGGCACGGGCGGGAGCCGACAAGACAGCCCGCGTCAAGGGTGGAACAAAGGTTTTTAAGGGCAGACAAACAAGGGAAGGAACAGAGGAGATAACCAACCAGGGAATGACAAGGGATGACAGCCAACCACTCAGGGAACAGGAGAGGAGGAACAAACTTGGAACATCAAATCCGAAACACAACCTTTAAGATCTTTCTAGAAACTAATTGCATAGTACATGAACTTATTATAAAACATGAACCAGAGAAACCAATCATGAACCAAGGAAGGGAGAAAGGTCTGGAAACAGGGTGGAGATGAGGTGTGAGTGGCATCCCGTGGGCATGGATGTCAAACTTCTGTATCTCCCCCAGGCTCCTCCTCAGAAGCGGAGTCCTGGGCAGGGAAGTTCACCCACTAGGTGTCACTCACCTTAAATGAAAAGGGCTGGACCACCGCCACAGGTTCAATATAAGGACAGAAGACAAATGTAAGATGGATTTTTGCATTTCCTAATAAAAGTACACTCAGGTTCCTGCATTAGAGTTACTTGGTTATATATTTCTAATCTGTTTTGTTCTACTGAGAAAACAGAGCAAGCTGACAATAAAATCTGACATAAAATATATTTTCATGATGTGGACTGATGTCCATTAAGTTATGAATCAAGACGTTGAACTGCAACATTTCAATTGTCATTTAATGCCCTAAAGGGAAACTGGGTGGTATTGGATAAATACTTATTGACCTAAGTATTGTATTCAGCTCTTTCCTCGCTCTGCAAGGAAACCGTCTTCACTGATAAAATGGGGATAGACACGGTCATCTCATTTCTGTAGTTCATATGTATGGAGAGAGTTACTGTATATAATAATGATGTTTCACTATGGTTTGGATAATGTATGGAAAAAAATGGTAAATTTGTTCATAATGATTCTTGATTACCTCACTTCAACTTAATGAGAAGGATGTAAAAGGGCCTCATCTAACACCTTGTACAGACTGCTGGCTGCTTCAAAAGCTCTTTTATATTTGAATACCCTCAGGTTGAGCACAACCGGGAACTCCAATTTTCATTTGAGTGGATTTGTCTGTTCCATTGTTGAGGTGTCCATAAAATGGTAATTTCATAAACAGCTTTATAAAATAAGCTGAATCTCTGCTTAGTGTGCTCTGAAAACACAGGCCATTAGTCATTTGTTCCACAGTTTTAAGCCAGGGGCAGCTTTGTTATATGTTAAATGCTTTTATCCTTCCTACCTTCTGCTTTTCTCACCTTCATCCTAACCATAAATATTTATATTTGCTCTTCCCAGTGGGATCTGATGTGGTGGGTTAATATGAATGACTCTGAGCTGACATCACAACATAGTTTTTTTAAAATCTCAGACCTTTTCTGGGCCCTATTTGCATTTGGAATGCAAGTTTTGAGTCCAGAGATAACATTTGTCAGCTTTGCAGTTTAGAGTTGGTAATTCAAATTCCAGAGAACACCTCCAGTGTGACCTTCGCACCTTCCCTGCTCTCTCCTTTTCCTTCCCCTCTGTCCCCCTCTCAGTGATTTGAAGCAGCATTTGCTGAACAACTTTCTGTTTTTCCAGCTGATGGTAGCAGCACTGCCAGCTCTGCACAGCCAGTCCCAGCTCTGGCTGTAAATACTTTCTGAGCAAGTCAGTAATTAATGTTGCACTGATGACTGGTGGCATCTGTATGAGTTTATTATCATCTGTACTGAAACACAGTGTACAATGAAAACATGGGGTACTCTAAAGAAAGAGGCTAATAAATTTACATGAATTAACATTAAATTTAATTTGCCACATGCCAACCAAACTGTGCAGCAGATCTAAATCCTTTAAAAGATATAGATTTCTCTGTTGCAGCTGCTTCCCAGGGCTGGCTGCTACACTTACTTCAAGACTTTGCTCTATTTCTTAATTAAAACCAGTTTCCACACATGCTGACTGATATACGTGGATTATTGTTTTCTCAATTAGAGAAAAAAAATATTTACTTGTATTTTTTGAGAATATTGAAACCATTACATTTACCCACTCTTATAATATAATGCACAGTATACATATGATCTATTACTACCATTTTCTTTCTTGCCAAAATATGAAAGTGTAGTGGAAAACTAGCATTAATGAAATTCTACTTTTCTTTGTAGTATTTAGACTAAAAATATAATAGCACTGAAACGTGATAGTAACGTGGAAATAAACAAGACACTACCACCTAGTTACCTGTTCTAGTAAACAACTGTAAGTTGACTCCTTTCTTAATGGATTATGTGGTGGCTGCTGGCATCCCCCCAAAATACCAAGCATTGGAATGAATAATGTTAGTATTTATATCACTGTTTTAACAACCATGGCATCAAAAAGAGTTCAAATTCACAATAAGTATAAAATATAAAGAAATAGAAAGAAGATACAGAAAGACAGCAGAAAACAAAACTTTTTATTGCAGAAGTTTGTCACGATTTCATAGCTCAAAAGCATACCTTTGCCCAGTTTTACAGAGAAGTTATTGTAATATCAAAATCCAAATACAGGTTTCATTATAGCCCATGCTTCCACTAAAGTCTTGAGTGTACTGGATGTCTGTTAAGATCTGATTATTAGGGTTCTTCAGAAATTCCTCTGCCCAAATTAAGGTGCAAACAAGACCATATGCCAGTCAATAGTGTGGGTTTTATTTGATGATAAATATGACAGAGACAGAGAGAGAGAGAGAAAGAAAGAAGTAGAAAAATAGGTGGGGGGGACAGAAAGAGAGTGACAGGGACAAAATAAGGAAAATATCACCACTCCGTGGATCCCAACTATATTCCGTTGATCCTCTCCAGCTGGTCTTCTTCGTGGTGAAGGTCCCCCCAAAAAAGCTTAGAATCCCATGTCTTAAGATACCGTGGCTTAAGATACCCTTGAGCCAGGTGGCAATGTCCAGATATGTCCCCCTGGGGGAGAGGGGCAGTCTCTTACAGCAGACTGAGGATCTGTTGCATCCAGTGGTGCGAAGCCTCTGGGGAGCACTTTGGGGGGGTTATGACTTCCCCTCAGCTCTCTCTCACGAGAATGTTCTGTGGATGTGGCCTGTGGGGCTGGGGGTTCCACAGCTGGGCCGGTTTGTGTAAGGGAGGATGGGTGTTCATTGCCTCTGACCAGAGGTTATGCCACACACCCAAAACCTCCTCCTTCCCCCTCGGTTGGGGTGGGAGTCTGTGTAAACCTGGCTTCCGTGAGCTGTGCTCTCCCCCCACCCCAAACTCATCCGGGGATGATTGACGCTGGTGGCTTTGGCCTTTTGTGGATGCATACCTTCCCCTCAGCCTGAGATGACTGAACAATTGTTTTCCCTTTATCTAATCAGCAGTTTGACTTTCAGTCCCAAGTCTCAGTCTTCAGGGAAGCTTCTTTGGTTGTAGCTTCTTTATAATGAGCAAAACTTTATATCAATGTTTGAGGCATGAACTATTTTCAGTCTCTGACAATGTCACAGAAAAAAAAAATTACATTTTCCTGGGAACTTGCAGGTCTTTTGACAAGAATATTTTCAGAAAGCTGAATGAAATAAATTTCCCAAACTAAAGTATACAACATTGCATTGAATTAATTAATTATCTGAAAGTTATTTGGCTCAATTAACTGAATCTAGTGAAAAGCTGAAAACTGAAAAACTCTTACAGCTGTAGAAAATTCTGTTGATTTTAAACTCTAGCTTAAAATCTTGGCAATTGCTGCAGTCCATCCATGGGGCAGCCAGATCTGGCTCCCTGCAAGGACAAGGAAGCCATATAGTTACTGTAACTGAGGTGTCTGTTCCTTGGTACCTACTGGTTTCTCTGAAGCTACAGCTTCTGAGGGCATCTGAGTCCCTAGATCTCAAATAAATATCTTTCTGGATGCCCTGTGTACCAGAACATCAGTTTCATTTTACAATGTGTACTTTAGAGGAGATAACATATTTAAGCATTTTTTTAGTGCCTATATTGGTTGCTACTCCTACTGTAGCTGCTTTAGTAGGTCAGAAAGAAAAAAACCCAACAAAAAAAAAAGCATCACTGATAATATTTTCAAATATAAACTAGCAATTTATCATAAAAGCATACTGCTAGTATATAATTCTGTAACCAGCATAGCTTCCAGTGGAAAAGTTTAATTGCAAAGTTGCTAATTTCATAGCAACAAACTTCTGGAAGAAAGGTGGCTAGTCCAGGTATGTTAAAATTAATGCATATGAAAACATATTGGTTCTGTTAATTCCTCTATCTTTCTCAGCTTGTCAAGGTTTATGAGTAACAAGGAAATGGCAGGATGATGAGTACTTATATATCACAAAAGAAAGAAAGATGTTTGAAGAAAGTGAGAGCTACACAACGTTTTCCTCAGTCACATGCGTGTCATCACAGATTGCATTGGAAAGGTGCTGTCAAGCCAGCAGTGGTTAGTGAGTGCATTAAAATTAGATTTTCAGTCAGACAAATATGATCAAAAGAATAGAAAATGCAATTAGTCACCCAGTTTTGTTTCTAAGGATCCTTTATTTTACATAAGGATTTTCTAGTTTACTTATACTCTGCCCTTCCTTTTCTCCTTCTTTTTGTCCTTTATTTAAAAAACTGAGGATGAAAGAGAAGCCTGGTTGGAAATAGGATTAAATTAATACATTCAACAAAGTATATTTAATGTGACTATGAGAAAAGAGCTTCTCTAGTAAGATGAAAGCTTCAACACTGAGAAACCAGAGCATCTGTGAAATAGTATATTTTTTTTTGAATTAAATACAAGCTGCATATTACATTTTTAATTATAAGAAGAAATTAAAATGTGTTGTCAACCTTAAACAGGTCTCTTGGACAGAAAAATTCTCTTCTACCATGTATTAGATGATACCAAAGATTTCACAGAAAAATAAAATGTTCTGAAAATAATTGGTACCCTTTACTTTCATGTGTCTAAATGTACTTTAGTTCGCATGTACAGGTACTTTATCAAACAGCTTGGCAGAAAAACTGTTTTCACGTTCCCTTCCAGTTATGTTTGAAAAGAAAAAGCCCAGTGACTGGAAAGGGGCAATGCCTACTTACTGTAGGTGTCCATCCTTTGCAGTACAGATTCTGACACTTATGTTGAAAAAAGATTTCACATATGCTTCAGAAGTGAGCATATTTTTGCATACAGACTGCTTTAACTCATCAGAGAAACTATAATTCGTCATATTAATTACATAGGGTAACTGTAATGTCCTAAAACAGGCAAATCAATGTTTCATGTTACTAGGTTGGCTCTAGAGCAAAGCCTGACCCTACACGTTCAGTTCTACAGTGTTTAATCTGTTACAAATAAACAGTGCTTTATGTTTAGATCTTCTGAACTTTAAGAAGGATTAAATGTTTCACCTTAGCCTGTTCTGTTGACATATCAAGTAGTTTGAGGTAACTGGAGAGAAAGATGATTATACCTGAAGCTCTGCTGTGCACACAGAAGTGGTTATTCTGAAGGGATATTGAGTCTTTCAGTCCATACAAGACTCCCCTAGCTTTTCCTCTACAGCCTTCATCTACAAAACACAGTATCAATTGTTCAAGGGAAAACAGGAAGAGGATTTTTCTGCATCTCTGTGTTTCTGAATGGCTTGACTGGACAACTTTTTCAGAGTCAAACTGCACAACTCTTAGCACTGCTTTGTCTGCAGTGTCAAGAATAGCATAGAGCCAAACCAAACCTGTCATCCATTCCCTGACCTTCTGTTCCTCTTTCCTCCCTGAGATATTGCCTAACAAGTAGGTAAAGAGGATCTGGTTTCAAAGGTGAATATTATCTTGGTGCTTCTCAAAACTGAGACTCTCATGTCACTTTTACCAGTGAAAATGCCTAAAGGTGTGCCTTTAAGAGAATTCAGATGTAGGTAAATGTCTAAATTCTTACTGAAGTCTTATTACTAGTATTTAAATTGGGTTTTTTTGGAAGTGGGTGTTTGGCTGTAGCTCTGAAGTGGCTGAATATATACTCACCAGAGAAGAAAACATGACTTTTTATGAAAACTGTTAATGACATGGCTGTGTAGAATGAAGCTGAACTGGGTTTATAACTGTAAACTATGAACTTCAGCCACAACAGAATGGCCAATCACAGCTTGTATTACTAGTGCAATGTTGGGCAAAATTATAAAAGTTCAGGGGAAAAAGCTGCTTTTGCCAAGTATTTTAAGTAGTATTTTAAAAGATGTGTAGTTGCTCCTTAAGTGATAGTATAAAACTACTATTTTCAGCAGCTTTAAGAAAATAAGATTTCTTTTCTCCATCTCTCTGTATCATTATTTAACATTTTGCTTGTCACAGTTCTAAGATTTTAGGCCCAACAACATTTCTATGAATTTCTATGAATTTTGATTAAAGTGGAGTTTTGGGAAGTGCAATTTTAACAAAGTGATACTCAAATTAAAAAGCCAAAAAAGAGGAAGAAAAAGCTGCAAATTTAAATGTTCTATGGATTTTTTAGCACCAGAATGTCATAGTATTTGTCATCCACCTTAATTTTCTATGGAGAGTACAACTGGATCATTTTTTTCCATCACAGTACATTTTAATTCCAGTGTATCTTAAATCACTCTCCAAATGTAAAATACTTTACTATTACACTGTATTGCCTCCAGAGAAAAATGTCATCTGTTTGTCAGAAATCAAAGGCTCAAATGTATCCAGCTGTTACTGAATTAACTAATGAAATTTTCTCTCATTTTCTGATGGTTACTGCATAAACTATCTGGCTAAAAGAGAACAGTTACCACAATTACTAGATGAGAGATTTGGATAGGAGTTATATAATCTCAGGTACCTGTAGTGGGGTAGAGAAATCAAAGAGAGAGTACAGGTGTAGGTTTGTTAAAGAGCACTGAGTCAAGCAATAGGAATACCTGAGCTATCTTTTAAAAACTTCTGAAATGCATTAAGCACAATTGTGTTTTAATGAAAGCTCTGTTTTGGATAATGGATAATGCATGGAGGCATCAGCAAAAATTCACTAGTATTTCTAACAGCAGTACAAAACTTTCTAACATCAAAAGTTTTGATTTGGGCATAGTATGGCACATAAAAAGAGGGTAAACTTAGCATAGCCTGGAGAATAAAAATTAGCAGCTGACAACAGTACTGTAGAAAAAAGGGTTTCTATCCATAATGTTACATTCCATCTATATCTATATCATCTATATCTATATCTATATCTATATCTATATCTATATCTAATCTATCATGTCTATATATCTATATCTATATACACTTATGTCTCTATCTGTTAACTTGGTGTGCAAATTCTACACAAGTTTATAAGCACAGTTGAAGAGAGAAAGACAGAAAATTGTGGAGGTTATTTAAGAAGGAGTTATTTAGCAGAAGACATGCAAGTATAAGTGGACCAAATGCCCGTTTGTTTTATAAAGTTGGTCATATTGCTCTCATCCAAGACAAAATAATGGTAAACATTCAGATAAAATGCTGGTTACACCAGTAAATTGAAATTGTGTAGATAGTTTCAGAAATGTATTTCATTAAATAGAAAATTGGTCGCAATAAGATGAATTTATTGCATTTTTTGAATTTCTAAATCTGGCTAAAGTAACTTGGGGGAACTATAAAATTGCCACTTAAACAGGTAAAAGGAGGATGATTAAAAAACCCAACAAAATAGAAGTGAAACACTTTTTAAAAAGACTGAATTTTACTACTTAGAGATGGAGGAAATATTTTAACAAAAAAGATAAATAATAACAAATAACTAGGGCGAGAGGTGCAGCAGCAATCTGCACTAGCATTTGTTAAACTCAACATTTTCATAATTGATGGGGAAATTAAATTACACGTGACTTGCATTACAATAAAATCTTTTATGATGCCAGGTTGGTGAAATGGTAAGAATTAGAATTCACAATCTTATTTACCTGTGTTATTTGCAAGCCCTGACAAAGCCGGTAGGTGAGTGAAGGCAGAGCAGCTCTGACTGTCTGTGTGCCTTATCCTAGGCTCTGGGAGTGATACCTTGCAGAAAGGATTGGAGCCATCCTAAGGTGTTTCATCAATGTGGCAGTGAGTGGATATGGCTTTTCTTCAGTATCTTTCCTCTTCACTAATTTCATTAGTTGTAATTACATGCTGTTAGTCGCATTACTAACAATGTTAATGAGTCAAATACACTGGACTTGCTCCAGCCAGATAAATTTTTAACGGCTGTTAAAAAGTTGGAGTAGGTTTCAGGAAAGATCTATGCATTATTCAATGAGTAGTAGACATGTCTTAATGTGAGAGCTTTAGAGAACTCAGTCTGAAAAGATTTAGAGGCGATTTGATTATTCTGCACAAGTACTTGCTAGGAAATAAGATAGTGGATTCTGAAGGACACATAAATCTAATGTAATAAGAGCTAGAAACCAAAACCGAAACTGTTTTCTTTTCCTGCCATATAGCTGTGCAGACATTCCCCCCAAACCCAATCTGTTTTCAGGTGGAGGGTATTCATGACCTACCAACCATATTAAGGAAAGACTGCTACGTGATAATCAGTGCAACCTATGTTAACTTTGAACTGTCTGGGATTCTAGAGATGTAGTCTACCCAGGAAAGGTGCCCCTTGTCTTGGCACAGATCAGGTCAACTGCTGTGGTTATCTTTTGGAAGCTAGGCAGAAACTATAACATATTTTAAGTTAATAAAGAAGCCATTTGAAAAACAGTCTTCAAATTGCAGATGTCTACTCTTTTGCTAACTAGCATTCTACTCTGTTCTGTGGAAAAGCATTGAACCATTTTACCTTCTTTCCCATCTATCAATTAAAATATAAGCAGTATTTTCTTTTCTCTAAAGAATATTTGTATTTAGTTATCATTTTTAATATCATAAAAAACAAAATCATAAAGTTATTGCAGTCTTTAAAAAGGATCCTTAGATCTCAACATTTTTTCCAGTTTCCTACATCTTCAGTTTTTTAGTTGTTTCTTCCTTTGCACTGGTGTACATCCAATGAATTCTATCCAGTTTGTGGAGTTACACGCACATGTATGAATAATAAAATATTTTCCATTTATTTGACAAACTTGATAATTTTATAACACTGATTTAGAGAACTGTTGAAAAGAATTCTTACTATATCTCATGTTCTGGCAATGTTTATATTAAAGTGAATTCTTATACTTTTATTGGCTGGGGTTTCTTTCAGTTCACCTTGGGAAAACTGACTATGTTAAACCTATAAACACTACTGGAACCTAGTGGCAGTTGTTTCTTTGGTGGTTTTCCAAGATTAAGAAATTGTTTCACTGTAATAAAGCCTATTGAAATGATCACCATGCTGAAAATGAAAAAAATGTATATTTAAATAAGAAAGAATGAATTTAAAAAAATATTTTATGAACAAGTTGTACACAAGAATTTGATGAATAGTATGCATTGTAATATGTACCTTTTAGTTACGACCTTTGATTTTGATTGCCTGTATTTTTACTAAGATCTTCATGAATTTTACGAGCAATTTGATAAATTGTAACTAGAAAACCTTAATAGAACAGTTAAAAACCATAACGAGAGTATTCTTCATATTATTCTTGTAAATGGAGTCATGAAGAAATGTCACAATGTTTTGCTTAAATGCATTCCTAAGTTAAAACTTGGTGTAGCATAAAACCATGAAAGCTTTATAAACTTTATGTACTTTTTCTTGGACTCAAATAATAGTTTTTCCACATGAACTTTATGGGACTTCAGTGTGGGAAGCAAAGTCTAAGACTGTAATCCTTTTAACTTCCAGGTTCATCACATTCTTAAATGTAGCTCCAAAAGGAGGAACGTTTCGTTGAATGAAAAGTTTACCTGAAAAAAAAAATTACCTGGGAAAGATGTGAGTGATTGAGGCTCAATGTTTATGTTTCTTGGTGCATTTTTTTATGCACATGACACCAGAGTTCACAGCAAAGAGGAAGGGTAAGGCTCTGTTTAGGGAGCAAAATAGCTTTTAGTGTAATTTAAATCAGTGATTTGGCCTCTCCTGGGAATTCTATTAGCTTTGACCTTACCTCAGACTTTCAATTTTTCTCACAACCCTCAAACTAGAGCTTGCAAAAAGTCTACTAGAACCAGCTTTATGCACAAGTAGTACACAGAGAGCTTACCTTTACTTTCATCCTTTCTGTACAGAAGGCATTTCTTCAGCCAGGAGATGGGAGTTTCACTGCTGAAAATCATGAAGGAAGAGCAAATTAAGAAGGAAGTTTATACACTTCATTAATTGTTAAATTTAAAGTTTAGCAATTAAGATATTAACCACTTTTTCCTTCTTTCTTCTAAAGAAGGAAAAATTTATTATAAACTCTTTTGTATTATTCAGTATTAAACCAAAAGGTTGGGGTTTTTTTTATTATTTTACTATGCTTATTATCTATTCTGTCATATTTCAACTTTTTAGGCTGAAAACAACTTTTTAAGTTGTTGTGTATCCAATATGGAAAACAAAGCTTTTATAAGAGGGAATCAGTACAACATAAGGAAACTATAAGAGCATACCAAATCACATGAATGTAAATCAGCAATTATAAGTAATAAAAATAGTTCTGTTAAAAAATGCTAATAAATGATCAACCCTAAACCCCCAGATTTTGATTTAGTTATAAATTATTACCTATATATAGCAAAGCAAAAAAATTAGTATTTCCAGATGAGTTTTCTTTTTTTGATAAAGGGTTGTTGGATTGTTTTCTTTTTTGAAGGGAGGAGGATGTGAAAAGACAAGAAGGGAGAAAGAAATGTTTGCACATATCTAGTTAATTGATTTTTTAAAAAAATATATTTATTTTACATGTTAATATTTATGAACACTTTATTTGCTTAATTTAAAGCTACCCAGTGCATATTAAAGTAGCCCCAAGAGTAAATACAGGAAAAATCTAATAGCAGTATTCCAGTATCTGGTGAACAAAAATAACCAGTTGCTTCTCTGTTCAGAGAAGAAAAAAAATTGTTCAAGCAATTCATCTGGTACGATGATTCTGATATAGAGGATGATTTTTTTATCCTGATTCATTTTATTTAGGCCAGAGGGGAACCTGTGTCTGATAATTTAAGTGTGTGTCCTCACGAGATGGTCACAGCCTGTGAGGACTTCTTTATTGGCTTCTTATCTTTTCCTCGCCTTTTTTCTAAAAACTCTCCTCTTTTGCTAGCACTCACAAAGTTAGAAAATCCCTTCTGAGGCATTTCACTGGAAAATACTCTGTGGGATTTGAAAAAAGAAAATCAGGAAGGTGGTCATGAGGAGAACAGTTAAAGAAGAGAGATTTAAGAGACAAGTCTATTTGCATTAAAGAACAAATGCCTGTTTTTAATTGATAACCATTATTTTTCAATATGTGAGATGAAACTCAAGCTACTTAGAAAGCATTCAGACATAGACCTGACACTTAAACAAAGGGTCTTTTATCCTTTTAACCTGGGAATATTCCATCTTTTTCCTCACTTCGTTTACTGCTCATGGTTAGCTTTTACCTCAGTAAAATACAAATCAGGGCATCCCTTAGTCTCCTCTTTTCCAGAAGCAGTTGATTCCTTGGCTGTTGCTTTACAGCCATTATGCACAGACACACACCCACCACAGCAGTTTATGTGTTACACTTTTGTGATTCAGCAACCCTGAGAAAATACAAGTCATTAAAATTTTGCTAAAACAACTTTTCTACCCAGTGACTGGTTGGTGGTTTTGTTATTAAAAATTATTAAAAAATAATGGGAATTTTGAATCCCTAGAAGGTTGCACTTAAAACACAATAAAGGCTCACCTCATTACTAAGTCTAATAATATTAGATTCAACTTAGCATGAATATTATCCAAAAGCTGCTGTAATAGAGTTTTGTAGGTAGGATCTACATTATTGTTAATAACAAACTGCTGACATTGCCTTATATAATATATTGTTATTAAGTATCTAATAATTTTACAGACTTTTATTACAGTCAGCAGGACTTCATTCAGTAGGACATTAGGAACATGTAGGAAACCAGAAAATTTGCAGCAAACCTTACACAGCACTGCAGGAGTTCTGCTTTGCTCTTCCTGTGATGAGTTGCCTTTGGGTAGAAAAGAAAACCCCATAAAATCCTTTATTACTTATACCTATTAGGGAGTATATTTACTGTGCTGTGGTTCAGAACTTGATAGTTTTGAACAAGTATGGATTCTAAGAAAGCCGTATTTTGCTGTTCTCTCTCTGCCCACTTCTTCCTTCTCCTCCATTTTTGCTTCATTCTCTAAAGTATGTCAGTCATTAACACAAATTTTTCTCTTTGAAGGTTTATATCACTGCTGAATCCTTACAAATGAACTATTAATGTGCAAGCACCAGGATCCTCCATTCCCACACAGTAGGCACTTTGTCTCTGAAGCTTAGCCTTTTACCACTCTGATTCAGACCGTTGGCAACCTCATGGCTTGGAAAAGTGATTTTTTTCCCATTTGAAGATACTGTATACACTTTGTGGCCCATCTATCAATGAATTTCTGGTTATTAATCGTTCATAAATGTTCATGAATTTGTGTCACTCTGATGAACCTCTTAACTTGCATACAGGCTATTAATTATTCATTTTTAAGTAATTATGCTGATGATTTTTGCATCCTCTGTAGCAGCTCATTATGTAAACTAACCATGTTAACAGTCCCTGTACTGATTTAGACCTGAGACACAGCTCTTCCTGACAGCAGCTAAAGACTGCAAGATTAAATTACTTTTTTTAACAAAGTACAAATTATTGATAGATATTAGTTCTTGCCTTTGTAATTGACAAAATGGAAATCTTTGCTCAGAAATACAATCATAAATGTTGTACTTTATTTAATTTCTTTAAAAAACCCATAATCATTGTCTTAGTTATAAAAGGGGAAAGTGGAATATTAATTTTTTCTTAAATGGATTTGTGTCTTGAAGGAAAATATTTAGATGATTGGAGGGCAGGGAAATTTGGCTGGGGTATTATGGGGGTATTTGGGATGGGTATCCCTGATGAAATGTGTCTTGAAGACCCCAAGGGGATATTTGGAGGAGTTAGGTGGGGAATGACTTTCTCAATTGCAACATAGTGTTTTTCTAACCCCTTTTTGATATTCAGTTTTGAGAAGGTCAACACAAAATGAGCTTGAGACTATAACAATATCCAGAGAGGTTAATAAAACAGGGTATTTAGATCCCTATGAAATAAATGAGCATCTGAAAAAATTCTGCATCTTTGGGGGAGAACAAGAACTTGTTTTTCTTGGAGGTAAAGGGTCATATGATAGAGGAGAAATGGTCTATAATCATTGTTTAATCGAAAGTGTTGATTGCAAGATAAGTTTCAGAAGAGATACAGAGAAAAAGACAATATCTAAGGATGAGTTAGCAAAACCAGGCTAAGTAAATTCATGATTTACTGAGATGATAAAGCGCTTGAGAAGCCAAAATTCATTGAGTTGTAAAAAGCATACAAAATATTTTCAAACCCTATTGAAATCAAAGAGTTTTTTTCTTGGTTTATTTTATTTTCAGGGGAGTTGAAGAGGAGGCTAGAGAGAGGCTTACTTTATTCTTACTTAAATTCTGCCACTCTTGATTTACATTTATCTTCCTGGATTTCTGTTCATACCATACTGTTGAGAACTGACATGGAAGGATAAATGAAAAAAAACCCAAAACCCAAACAAACTTTGAAAAAAACCTCCTGCTTTTCTTAGGTGTGAGTGTCCTGAGAGTCCCAACTCCTTTGCATCTAGGCACTTCACAGCACTGGAGTCAGGGATGTCTGCTTGGTAGAGCTCTCAGGGGCTCCTGAACAGCCTTCTAAGGACATTTCATAAAAAAGGAAAAGCAATCAACCACAACCTGTTCATGTCTCCTTTTTATTGTGAAAAATTGTGTCAGACAGATGTCCTTTTGCTTAATAAATGTAGAAAAGAAAGGTAAGAATGATTTCTTTGTCAATTGTATTATTTTCAGGGATCCTAGATAGCAGGGCTTTTTGCCACTTCTTGTGTGGTCTTTACTGAAGGGCTGGTGTGCTGCTACACTGGCAAATCTCCACTGTTCTGCACTGAGATAATCCTCATTTAACTTGCAATTAGAATCTTGAATTAGGTCTTGTGGATAGCTTGAAGTGTGCTTAAATCTTTCAGTTGATGTACAGAGGAGTTTAGTAGTTTAAATTATGTAACACATCCATATTCTGCCTATTATCTCAATTTTCTCACTTTGGAAAAGAATCATATTAATTTGGGAATTTATTATTTTATTTTATGACAGAATTGCTTTTGAATATACTCCTTACCCATAGGAGTAATTCATATTTGTAATAATGATGGTTATTGTCAATAATTTCTAGCTTAGTAATAGATTTAAAGAGTTGCTGGACTATATGAATAAATACATGTTCACAGCAACTACCAAGCTGGTGTAATAACTCCTGTATTTACTTTACTAAAGAAGTGGAAAGCTATTTTTGAAATTGTTATATGTTTTTGTCAATGAGGATCACGAATACCATTTACGCATTTAAATATCACTGAGGTACTTTCCCAAAAGCAATCAATAGGGCAGATTCATAAGAGACTTATTACCAGCCAACACAGCACACCTATCAAAGTGTGCTCTTCCTTTCAACTGAGGTGCACCTCTCTTATTAGTGACATGCATTAACCATCTTCATTTGGGATTTTGTATCACTCGAGTAACTGCAGGATGATAGTTTATATAATGAGCAACAGTGCAAGAAGCAAAATATTCAGCATAATTAATTAGAAATGAATAATTAATATCTTCCATATACTTACAAGTTCATCCAGCTGTCATGTACTATAAATGCACGAGAATTTTGGAAATTTAACAGCCAAAGGGATACGAGTTGAATGCTAAGGGATGATAGTTGAATGCTATTTTTATACTTTTTGATCAAAATCCTGCTGTCTACATCAGACTTCAAGCTCTAGTGAACTGTGGGGGCTTTGCCTATGATTAGTAAAATATTATTTATCAGGAACTGTAGTTACAGGACAAGGAGTAATAGGTTCAAACAGAAACGGGGGAAATTTAGATTAGATATATGGAAGAAAGTCTTTACTGTGAGGGTGATGAGGCGTTGGCACAGGTTGCCCAGAGAAGTGGTGGATGCCCCATCCCTGGAAATGTTCAAGGCCAGATTGGATGGGGCTTTGTACAAACTGATCTAGTGGAAGATGTCCCTGCCGCGAGATCATTCTATGATCCAGTTTTGAATAACATCCTTTATGATTATCAGATATGCAAAGATAAAAGTAAATAAAGTATAACTTCTCTAAGAGTATAAAGATACTAGTTCTTTGTATTTTCACTAACTCAAGTTCACATATATTTGGAATCAAGTGGATCATTTCCTGTGAAAAAACACTGAGAACTATCCTGTTTCTATTCATGTCTGAGGAGCCCTCTTGACTGATAGAAGTAGAGAGTTTCCAGGGAAAGCTAAGATCTATGCATTAATGAAAATATGTACTTGGAATATAGATGATAAAATTGTCTCAGGTGAACAAAAAGCCAACAATCACCTGTTATATATTTCGGCAAATCCTTAGAGAAGGTCGATCTTATATGTAAGTCTATTTCAGGACAAGTTTCAGTTTGAGGTCACATATTTCTTGACTCAGAAAACATCTTACCATGGGGCACAAATCAGAGGACAGGCTTCATTAGTTTCAGTTCTACAGTTTCATTGAACTACTTGTTTGCTTTTCGGTTTTTTTTAATCTCAAATCCTTGGTGGTTTAATTCTACATAGTCTAATTTATTGGCCTATTATGGTAGTTTTGTTTTCAATTTATGACTGCTTTACTTTATTTTAATTGACATTTCTGGGCTTTTAAATTATTTCTGCATAGAACTCATTCTCAAAGGGTTTAATTTGAATCTGTGTAAAATTTGATGAATGTACAGAGGAAAGTGAAAGAATAAAAACAAAGAGCTGGATACAAATCTCACAACTCAGAAATGGCTCCCCAAAGGGAGAATCTTTCAAGCAGATCAGTGTCTTTCCGTGTTGAAGTCAATGGAGCTACACCAGTTTACACCTCCTAGGGATCTGGATACACACCATTAATACCTGATTCAAAGCCCATAGAAATAATTTGCTTTTAGTATTGTAACTTTATGGCTGGAATAATCTGTTGGTATTTATGAGCCTCCTTCTTAATGAGTTCTCACATGTTTGTTAGGGAGCCTGTGATTGTACCTTGCCCAGGGTAAATCTCTGAGGAACAGTTTCTTTCCTGGGATGCTCTTGGAGTGAGTAGTGCACAGCTTCATGATTGCTGGATATAAATAGGCAACCCAGCTGTAGCTGTTGAGGAGAGGTTGACTGCTTGGGGGGAGCAAGGGGGATATTCTATGAATGTTTACTACTTGTTTGGTTTTTTGTTTTCTGAAACACATCTCAGACAGTTTTTGGCTTCTAATACTAGTAACTGAAGTTGTTAATTTTGAAGCCCCTGTGAGAATAGTAAAGAAGCCCAATGCTTAAAAGAATTGGGTAAAATATACCTCCCACTCCTTTATTAGTAACAATATGTCTACTAGGTAATTTAGTCTTCTAACTACTTAGGTACTTAGGAAATTTGTGGGTTTTGCCCTCAGGAACAGGCGGAGTTACATGCCTTGCATATATGCATGAGAAAGTTACCCTGAATCTTGGCTGAAATAGGTTTCAGAGCAGCAGAACTGCAGCATAAAAATGGGTGAGGGATGACAGCGCCTGCTTGGTAGTGACTTAGTTGGTTTTTATTGTCTTAAAATATGAACATTTCACAAATTTTCTTATTCTTTTTCTGCAGACCTTGCTTGAGGACCTCACAAGACCAGTAAGAATTTTTTTATGACACTTCTGCATGTTCTATTTTTGAGTAGGTTTCATCTGTACTATTTAGGCACTGTATTCCCTGTCCCAGTACAGTTTGGCCTGGGCAACAGTAAATAGTAAGCAGCATGCCAGACAGAGAGAGCTGGAGGAAATACAGATAGCTTTTCATCCATCTTGGGGTTTTTCTTTAATTTCAAAATTATCTGCTAATACGTTTCATTCACTAGATGGTTTATCACTGAGATGCCTTATTCACTCGAGATAGCTCAGATGAATACCTATCAAATATTTTTGGTGGGTTTTTTTGTAAGGTAGCAGATACTTGATTAAATTATTGCTGACACTTTTGGATGTTTACTAAAGACACGGAAAAAATAATGCACATTGCTGTATCCAATATACAGGATGAAGTGTTTTCATCTCACTTTATCAAGCTGTAATGTCTGTCTGTTGCTCCAATAAAAAAAAAAAAAAGAAATTGAAATAACTTGATATATCTCAAAAAGCACATCTCAGAGGTTGATGATGGAAAGGATGATTTCATCATTATACTTTGATTATTCATCCCTTATTTAATGCCATTCCTTGTTTAAATTTGCAGCTATCAATGCCATCAGTATGCACTCAGATTAGTAAACACAGCTGACAAATCAAAAATAGAACAATTAGAATTTTTTCTTGTTTCACGTGGGCAAAATACTTGCAGTTACTGCAGTGCTAATGACCTTGAAGTCTCTCACAGTTATGATGAAATTCTCTTTTCTCCTATAAATTCAAAATGACTAATTGTGTTGAATAGTGCCACTCTTAAGGCTAACTAAGAGTTATAAAAATTAGAAAAAAAAGTAGCTCTTAAATACAGAGGAAATGTAAGTATTGTGGTTCTCAGCCTGTCCTTGTGCTTCAGAGTTCTTGCTTGATGCCGTTAGTGTTCTTTTAAGCCCTTTTCTAGACTCCTGTACATGCATCCCATTGCTCTTTGCCTCAAGGTGCATAACACCTACATCATAAACCATGAGAGTTTTTGAGTGATTTTATGTAAAGCTTTTAAATAGCATGTTAAACTTTTAAAAGAGATTTTTGTCTCCTAATTCAGAGCTGAAAATAGGCGTGCCATAACTTCTGACTTTTCTTAGCTCTGTCTATGCCTGGATATCATAATTCTCATTAAAGGAGAAATTAATTTCATGCATACAATAGCGTTTATGCTTTCAGAAGAAATAAAAATTCCAAAAGCCCAGACCCAGAGCATTTGCATTAAATTTAATTGCTGACATAATTAACTTCAGTAGTACTTAGTTCCCACTTAAATCCAAATTAAAAGTGTTTGGTTCCAGGGAACTTGAGATCAGTGACTTTGTGACAGCTATAAGTTGGTTTTCCTAGTTGTTAGGGAGTTGAGAAGCTCTGAAACAGCAGTGCCAAAGTTTGTGGTGAATTGGTTTGTCAGAGGCTGGTATGTCCCAGTTTCGTGGCAAGATGCCACACTGGCTGGCTATGAACTGGGAAAAGCAAAGTGCACACTGGCATGGAAGCTGTTAGGAAGGTAGGAAAATCTTCCCGAAACATAAAATTATTTTCTCAGAGACAAATTTTTTGAGTAAATTTTTATTGCCACAATTGACAACTATTGAGATAAAACCTACAACTTTTCTGAGTCAAGCTTAGGTGTGCAATGCCTAGGAGGGAATTTGAGGATCACTTATGCATTTATTGTGCATTCCTTTGGTCACACAGTATCCGGTATTGGTAAGAAGTTGCATTTGTGGGGATATGGCATGCTAGTACCAATTGTCCATAGAAAGTAAGATATCTTCTACGAATAGTTTTCTAATATGTCTGCTACGCAGTACCTACAAAACCCTACCTTACTCTGAGGCTGGGAGGAGCCATAGCATTGTACATTGATGCTCAAATACTGAGAAGATAAGAACTATATCAAAGTTGTAAAACTTAATGGACTGGATATCTTTTGGGATATCCTTTGGGATAAGCAGAGAAAGGTTTCTCTGGGGTTTTCTGTATGTGTTCCCAGTATGTTGGTTGTAAACCTCTGGTTTAGCTAGACCTCTTTTTTATCAAGGAATAAGTAAATTGTTGGAATGAATACTGAGTGATCTTCAATGTGAGCACTAAATCAGGTGAAATATTGAAACTATACTTACCTCTCTTTTTATCATGGTCAGTCTGCTGATTCACAGATTGAATCAGAGAGAGAGGACTTCTGAACCCTACAGAGTTTGCTGTGATCACATCTCCCAGCTCTTTTTTACTTTTCTGACATAATTTGATAATAGAGGCATCCACTAATGTGAATACATCAGTAGTGTTCATTGCTGCAACATTCCTTCTCCTATAGGGAGTAGAGAATGAAATCAGCCATCTAATTCCAAAGGCTCACACATTGCTGAGTCACAAACCAGGAGCAGTGACTTCTTAAAATATGCTTTTTTTAGAATTCAATGTGACTACTTTATGACCCCAAAAATGTCAGCACAAAGTATCTTAGCATTTGTGTTGTTTATTTGAAAATGCACCTTAATACTACATGTATTTACTGCCTGTGCCTTTTAAATAAGATTAGAGCTTTTAGAAAGAAATCAGTGCCTTTTGAGATTTGGGCAATATATGCAGTATTTACTTCATATATTTAATGTCTCACTCCCTTCCCTCTATCTCAAAGCAGTCAGTCATTGGATAGCTAAGTTACATTAAGAAAGCTATGAAAGATTACTTCTATTTTTGTGGAAAATTACCTTATTACAACACTTCAGATATTTATAAAACTACCACATTAAACAAAAAGATTCTTTACAGTGAGCAGGAACAGTGAAAAAGATATTTGCCTTGTAAAGCTCACTACAGATATGAAAATAAACACCCAGAATAAAGGTATGGCTTGCTAGAGAAATGTAAATTATACAGATAATATTCTGCAGAGATCAGCAAAATCCCAAATGTGATAAATTTTGTATTAGAAGAAAGATTAAGGCAACAAAGGGCAAGCGTACATTGAAAAATAATTTCTTACATTTAAACTAGTTGAAGAGTTTAATAAACACTTTTTAGTGACTGACTTTCAAGTGTCCCAGATTGGATAAAGGGCATATATGAAAAGTTCTTCTCTTTTTAATGATCTTAGCATTCTCCATCTATTTTATACCTCAAAAAAAAAATTTTTTTTCCTGTATGTTTTTTTGTAACATTGCCAGAGGTCACCTGCAGCACTGCTCCTGAACACAGCCCCTCAATGGAGTAATTTCCCGCAGGCATGTATCTTGTTTCATCAGAGCTGTAGTAAAGTCATGTTTTCCAACAGAACCTGTTTTTGATCATACATCTGATTTACATTACTCAGGTTTAGAAAGGCACTCTGAAACAGAAGTTTCTTTTCCTTTAAGTTAAACAGGGGGGATTTTTTTCCCTTTCCACATTTTCCACTCAGAAAAGGTCCGAAAATAAATATCTTCCCAAATTTTCCCTAATTTTACTTCTGCTGTGAACAAGGGTGCCATAACAAGAGCCAAGCTCTTGAGAGCAGTATCTCAAGCAAAGGAAGAATTATGCATTTGTTACTGCATAAACATGTGCATTACTTCAGACATCTAACATAACAATCCTCTTCAAATTAGCATGATTTCAGTCTCTATAGATGTTTCCTTAAAAGCAAGTAGAAAAAAAAAAAGGGGGGAAACCATGTAGTTCTGATTAACAGTCTGGGTTTGTTAGAAAGTTCAGGCTGTCCTTCATTGCATAATTCTGATTAGAGGGAACACTGCAGTGAACAATGTGTCTCTCTTGGACAGAGGCTAGAATGGGGTAGGGGGAAGAGTGGAGAAATTTGCATTTTTGGGTTTGTGGGGAAGGAGAAATCATTCATATAGATGAAAAGACAGCCTAACACTGAAAGTTTCAAAATAATCTTGGGATATAAGGCCCACAGAATTTGATGTGGGCTTTGCTTCATTAGGACTTTCCTTCCAGAGAAATATTAATATTTTTAGATTAACCTAAATACAGGATAAACACTGAATACACTAGAGGATGAAATCAAGGTTAATTAAAACATCTAAGCCTTTGATTACAAAAGTGATAATTGCAGTAGAATTAAGAACAAAATAACTCTATTGAATAGTTCCTTATTAGGTATGCTCAACATTTTTTATCAGATCCTCAAAGAGTTTTTAATACCCTCTTTGTCTCTTTATTCTTATACCCTTTGTGCCCTAGAAAGACAGAGAGAAAAGAAGGAAACAGAAACTGAAAGGGAGGAAGAAGGGAGAAAAAAAGTCTTGTTACATCTATGCAAAATACCAGTCTTTCTGTAGGTAGCTTGCTTCCATCCTGATATACTTTATTTCCTTACTTTACAAGACACACAAGTATTTGCTGTTTAAAAGACTTTGGTATAACAACTGTAGAAAGAAAAGCAAAGTCAACACATACTGATGTATTGATATTAGTAATGTAGAATTTTGTTTCAAAGGCTGAAATGAGGAGGAGAAAAAAATACTTTACTAGGACTAGGAGGAAAAGCTCCTATTACAGCTGCAACTGTGACTTTCCAGGAAAAGGGCTGTAACTGAAAAAGCCACGTTTCTTTTTATCTTCCACTTTTTTATTCTCTTTCCCCCTTTATGCGTAGTCCATCTTTTGAGAAGACTGGACTACACTGTAGCAACAGGAGTAAAAGTACTGCCTGAAATATATTCCTTTCTTTTCTTAACATGGACACTTCAAATTCTTGAGGATAATAGCTGAAAGGAAGGAGGAACAGGAAAGATTATTAAAATGGAGGTATACTTAAGATGGTTTTGAGGAGGTTCCCTGGTTTCATATTGTCAAATACGTTTTTTCATCATGAATAATGTGCTCACTGTTGGAGGGCTGCCTTGCTGACTTCCAGATCCAGGTTTTCTGAGGCAGGTATGGTTGTCAGGGCTGAACGTGCCCTTTGCCCAGACCATCCGGCTCTCAGGGAAGGAATGCTGCCCACTGTTCAGTGTTCTGAGTGTTTGACTGTTCAGTGGCTGCAGGTGAAGGACCTGTGCAAGTAAGCAAGGGATAATAGCACCACTAATGCCATGGATCTTCCCATGATCATGGACAGGCTTAGCTGCCCTCACACAGTCAGCTGTGCCGGAAAGCTTATTTCACATAGCATCTTGATGATCAACAGCACTGTCTTGAGTCAGAGCAACACATACTAAGCAGGCTGGGATCAGTAGTGTGAAACAGGGAGAATTCATTATCCTGTGTCTTGAAGTGGGCCTCCAGAGATGTGCCAAGGACAGGCTCTTCCCAGTTTAGATGAGGACACAGGCATTGCTTTATGGTTGGTGTGTTGAGGATGGGGCAGCCACAGACGGGGGCTTCCAACCCTGTGGAGAGGAAGGGGAGGTCACAGGGCCTGGGGTGGTTCCTGCCAATGTGTTCATACATCTGTGCCTGAAAGAGATGGGGTCTATGGGGTGCCAGCTGAGAAAGGTCAAAAGCATCACCTACATGTTTCCACTTCACTGTGCCTTTGTGGAGAGACCTGTAGGACAGGCAGATTTTGCTGCTCCAGCTGTTACTGCTGGAAGATGGACACAGCCCTGAGGCCTGGTCAGTGACTTCTGTTGCTGCTCCCCACCTTGTCTCTCAGCCCAGAAGCTGTGGCCTCAGCCACCTCCTTCATGGGGCTGCCTGGATCCAGGTGCTGGCACACTGTGAGTGTCCTGCAGAGCTGCTACAGCACCTCAGGGAACCTCCTGGTTTTGGTGCAGGGAGCTCAGGACTGAGATCACAGACTTAGAGAATAGAACTGACAACAGCTACAGAACTCCTTCCTGCTTGAAGAAGTGGCTAAAGAGAAAGCTGCTCTGCAGCTGAGTTAGCCCCTGAGAGTGAGATGAGTGGGGGCAAAATATCTTTTGTACCAGGATTTTTCTTGCAAAAGTTTTGCAGTGCCTTCAAGGTGTCCCATTACCCTGCATGCAGCAGGGCACACCAAAAGCTTGGAGCCCTGAGTAGCCCTCACCTTGGAGAAAAATGCCTGGTTCATGTTGGCAGTGTGCACATGTGTATAGACACTATCATTTAAATCCTCAGCACATCACCTACACAGCAAAAATTACACAGACTTCAGAAAACACTCAAGGGATTGGGCTAAAGACCTAGGCTGTGATCAGAAACTGCATTGAACTTGGGCCCTTTCATATGTGGAGACAGAAGACACAAGAAGATAAGAAATACTGTGTTTCTCACTTGCTTTTAGGCAGATGCTCGAAACGCTACAGCTTAAGAAGTGTTACATTTAGCTGTCTTCATTGTAATTAGCTGTTATTCTTTATTTGCTAAATAGCTGGAAATGCATTTTGGCAAAAGGGGCTGGGAGAATTTTTCAGCTGTTTCTTTTGCTGTACCATATTCTTACTCAATTAATTTTAGTCTTTCTGTATGTTACAGCTAATAGTACAATATTACTAGAATAACAGTGCCTTTCTCTGATATCTTTAGTATTCTAAAATTCAAAATTATTAGAACTGAAAAGGGCATTTTCCATTAAATTCTTCATTATCTTTTGTAGAAAGAAGTGAATTAATTTTGAAATTCATGGCTCTTATTACAGAAATGAATACTTTATGTTGTTAGTAGGCAAATAGTTTTCTTCTTTAGTTTTCCTATTAATTCCAATAAATCTGTCTTTGAATGTACAAGTGGCTTTTAAACGTCTTATTTAAAATATTATTTTGACTTAAAAATTTAAATTTCATCATTTCAGGGAAGATTTCTTAGATGTTTACGAAATTAACTTACAAGACGGTGTTATGGATACAGACTTTTCAGATCATGGTTTTACATGGTGAGCTTCCAGAAAATCAGCCCCCTTTCTGCTCTTCTGGTGAATAGAGCATGAAAACATGCCTGATTCTGTAACTCTGCCAAGTTTAAAAATTGCTCTTGAGCTAACAGACATCCTAAGTTTCAGTTAGATGGACAGGTGTGTATGTATACACTTCTGACACTGCTTTGAATTGAAATTATACCTACACTCAAGATTGTTTAACCAGATAAGACTCAAAAAAGGGAAATCTTAATAATTTGTTGTTGGTTTATTTTACTTATGTTTTGCATACTTTTGAATTTTGGTTATGCAAAAATAGAGGGATATGGATGATATTTTAATTTTCCCTTTCCCAGCTAAATTAGCTACTGCAAATTAGTTATATGCTAAAGGAGCTATCAAATTGATATATTTTGCTGGGGTGGCACTAAAAAAAATGAAAGGCATTTAGCTCCTGAGACTTTTTTTACTTGTTTTAAAAAATAAGGTAATCTGAATATATATATTTTTTGCCTAACTTGCCTCTTTTTAATTTAGTCAAAATAGGTTTGAGGTTTTCATATTCTTAATTTTCCATCAAGTACGGTTAAGAAATCTCTTTTCCCTGAAGTATAATTAAGTTCAGTGCACTGAAGTCAGTACTGTTTCTTCCCTTATAACAGATTCACAAACTTGAGCTTTGTCTCTAACTTTAAGGGAATTTTTAGGAGAAACATATTTTCTAGTATTTTTTTTTTTGAGTGGGTTTTCTAATTTTAAAATTCTGAATGATGGGTTTTCACTTTATAGGAATATGTCCAAATTTTCTCTGACAGGTAAAATCTTACAACATTCTTTCAAGTTTTCTGCTAAATTTTAGCAACACAAGTTGACTGTGCTCTTTTCCATTCTAATTTGATTTTGATTGGATACCCCTGCATGTCTTGATATCAAGTATTAAAATTCTTCACTTATCCTTATGACAAAATATATGACCTTTCACTTTTCTTGCATTATTATTCATTCTACTTTGATATCACTGGCATGTTATTTTCAGTGCTCTGACATTCCTGGCATTCTGCCATGTTCTTCATGCTTTTGACCCAGAAATGTTAGAAAGGGAAGCACATTTTCAATGAAGTTTGTTCCTACAGGAAAGGCAAGCACATTGTTTTAAAGAACCTACTTTTTTTCTGCCCTTTGTGCTCTTGGTTTCCTTTGTTATTCTTTTCCCTTTGAGCAATTAATCTTGATGCATGTCATCACCTGCATTTGACAGTAGCTATGGGCTGACAGGCTGTGAGGTAAACTCACAACAAAAGTCATCTGGATATTGTGGCATAAAACCTGAGTTAAATCAGATTCTCTGTTCTTTTGTAGCACTCCAAACAACAAAGGTAATTGAGATTAGTAAGATACAAAAATAATTTCCTATCCAATTCTCAGTATAAAAGTCCTTGGTTTTTTGATATGTGATAGACATATCTGAAAAAATCTGCAAAGTATTTCTATAGTCTATGTCTTTTTTTTTTTTTTTCTTCTGCCAATGGAAAAGCTTGGACTCTTTAAATAAGCCCAGTGTGAATTGATTACTAACTGTGTACTCCAGAGAGGCTTGGTGACACATATAAGTTAAATTGTTGTTGACATTTTTGATGCCTGGTTCCTGGAAAAGATCCTAAAACCCAACAGTCCAGTTTTTCTTAATTTATGCATGGAGACATGAAGTTGTGCAAGGAAGGAAATGCCATGAACTGGCAAAGGTTTGCTCAGAGTTTCTCAACAGAGACATGTCTGCATTTCTACCATGTTTGGAGGTTTAGCCATCTTAGTTAGGCCTGAATCTATGTCCAGTCTATGCCTAAGTATTCATGTCAGTAATAACCTTTGTCAGATGTGATAACTCACACACTATAAAATTCCTGCTTAGGAGAAGAAGGAGATGATGTACACTACTGTACTACTGTTTATAAATCTAGAGGCTAGAACATTTGCCCAGCCTGTGGGTGGTTCACATTAACCTGCCTCTAGATGAAAATCTTGAATTTAATACTCCTTTTTTATCCCTGCTGTGTGTCCTGCGCTACCTTTTCCACACTCTTTTTCCAACAGCAAGAATTTTATATTATATGTAAATTATATACAGTGAGCCAGGTTGGACATAAAGGCTGTGCACTAGTTCTAACCTCTGACCTGCCAGTTAGTAAATTCCCTGGCAAGGTATAGTACAAGACTTAAAATACTCACTGAACGAGATAGCATGTGCTCTATTTTCTGAATGAGTCAGTTTACTTCTGAGATAATTGAATGAGACAAAATGACAGCATCTCTCTTTGTGCCCTTTTAGAAGACAAAAGGCAATGACAATAACCTCAGGGATTCAGGTAAAGTTCTGGATAACATCTGGCTCTCAATGGGACTTAGCTGTTTAAAGCTGTGTAAGTGCACCTCAGCCAGAGTTGTGGTGGACTTCTGAGCTCTAAGGATCTGCAGGTGCAGAAGGAATCACAGATTTATAAAGGCTGACATACTGGTTCACATCTCCTCCACAATTTCTATGTAGTTCATCCTGAAAATGTGTGAACACTCCTCTTTAAGCCAGCTAATGCTGGCTGTGTTGGAGTGCAAGACTTCTCAATACAACACAGTCTTTCATCACATTTTCTCAAGACTTGAATGACTAAATGCATGCTCAGAGCGACATGTACTGTACAGAAAACTCCAGTATTAAATACACAACTTTAACATGGCCCCATAAGAGGGCTTTTTAATGAATATTGAGTGAATAATTTGTAGTGCTTGAAAGAGATCTAAAAAAGCCTGACTTGTGACTCTACCTGCTCATGTGAGAGGAAGGAAACCAGAAACGTATGGCACATTTTATGATTAGCTGATTGATTCACGCAAATTTATTCATTTAAACTAGTAGTCTAATATAGACCAGTAGAACAGAATTCAGACTGTGCCATAAATTGTATGAAACCTTGTTCCTTTTTGCATCTGTTGTTACTTGTTAGCCTGGTGGCAATTAGGACATTGTTACTGAATTCCTCTTTGTGTTTAGAGAATACCTTTTTTGCAAGCTCAATAAATCTCATATAGTTTTCAAAACAAATTACTTTTTGTAAGATTGGCAAAAAAAAAAAAAATTATTTAACAGTAAGAGTATCAGGATGATAAACCTAGGAGATTTATACAGGTTTTTTATTAAACTATTTTCCAATCCTCCCTTTGATTGATAGTTTAAAAATAATTTGTCTCAATTTCCTTGCATTTGGATAACATGCATAGAGAAGTCATACAGGAGGATTGTGACATACAGTGTTACCAAATCTTCTGTCACTAATTTATTGTCCCAACAGCTATGTGATTTGATTACTGTTTTACTGTGAGTATATCACTCAAGGTGCTTTAGCAATAAGGAGTCTACTGGAAGCAGTGTCTCTAAAGTACTATTAAACACTCAGTTTCTTCCCCAGACTAAAAGGATAATTAAAGACTATACTGAAATATTGTAAAAAATAATCTATCATTCCTGACCAATTGAAGTAGATTTTGAATGTCCTGCAGTGAGCTGACTGGAAAATATCTGTAGGTATGATCCACCTTTTGGAAGCTGAGGAGTTGTTTCATATTCCATCAGTTAACTAAAACAAGAATATGACTGGACTACAGACTTTGACTTACAGATTTCAGAAATTGGAAAAAAAATTTGCAGAGTCACCTGGTGAACAAACTGGGGTTTCCTGCTTTTTCTTCACTTCCATTAAATGTTTCAAGTGGAAAATCCTATCTTGAGTTAATTTCAAACTTCTCTTCAGATTTTTTCCTCTTTTCTGTAGAAGATGCACTAGTTTAAGATCTTGTCTTAACTTAAACACAGAGAAAATTAACTATTTTTTTAAGCAAGTACCAATTACATCTGCATGATATTGTCTTTTCAAAACTATTACAATAAAAACAGAACATATTTGATCCAGTCTTTTTACCTACATGATAGCTCTGTATTAATTCTCAGGATCCTTTTTTTGATGAAAAGTGTTGGCGCACAAGACTACTGAATATCAAGAAAATGATGATTTAATGTTAACTTGCAGAAGATCTTATTGGTGACTCTCTATACAAGGGGTTTCTTCCATGAGGGTTGTGAATCTGAATAAAGGCTGGTCTAACAGACCATGAAAGTTTAGGCTTTTCTAACCAGCTGGCCATGTCATTCACTTTTAAACAGGAAATTGAGACTACTCATCTATGTTTAAATCTGTTACTTAACAAACATACTGTCATTTCATCCTTAAATCCTTAGCAATGCTTTTCTTTTAAAAATACATTCTGGGGATAGTGTAAAGGCTAAAACATAATAAAATGTTTGAAAGATTCTAATTTATCACCTTATAACTTACACCGTATGACATTTTCTCCAAAATTATGAATATACTATTGTAAAACAGGAGATGACAATCCTAATATTGGTTTCAGGTAATGACTGATATGTAAATATAACCTGAAGTTCTTTTTACTTCTTCAGCTCTTTCAGACATATTGAATAACTGTGTAGTAAAGATATTTTAAATTTAGATTTTGAGATCGCTTAAATGACTTTGCATGCATATTATTTCTTAATAGAAACAGATTTTAACACTTTCTTTGTGCCTAAATCTGTGATAATAATAACATTAATTTAGTAAACTGAGCTGACTGTGCTGAAACTTAGAAAACAACTGAATTGATAAAACTAAACCTGCCATGAAAATCTTTTATTTTGAAGCATTCTTCTTTCACATAGTAAACCAGAATTTTTCTAGATGGCATTTTTATAGCATGAAAAAATAAGCTTTGATGAGCAAACTGGTTGGATTACTGAGAATGAGCTGACTCAGTCACTGAAGATTTCAGACACAGCAAATCATGTAAGAGTATATAAAGCATCCAACATACACACACACACACACACACACACATATATATAAATATTATTGACCCATATGAATAAATTGGTTTATAAGGCAGTGAGCTTGACAGGTGAGGGAGAGAGATCACTCTCCAGAACACAGACTATCTTGAGTAAAAAAAATACATTGGATTTTTTTTCATATGGATCAACTATGATTTCTATCACACGCTTCTGCAGCTCCTACGTTTATGACTTGTCATTAGTGATAGCATTATTGATGACATTGTTTCTTTTTATACAGGGGGCATGTGATTATTACATTGACATTGTTATATTTTGTATCAATTTTGCATGTTGTCTTGAAAACAGCTGCTTTTGAAGTCAAGACTGTGCAGCTTCAGAATTCATCATTGTAAATCCATTACACTTCCTTTTTTCCAGTCAGTTTGATCTCTCTGGGAAAGTATGTCATGCATCTTTATAAACAAGATGTTCTGCTCTGTGGAGATGTGTGCTAGTAAAAAAAAAAATCAACAAAACAGAAACAAAAGAAAACAAAAATCCAACATGGATTCCCTATGTAAAAATGTTTTCCCGTTGGTGAGCTTTCTCCATAGTTATGCAAATTAAATTTGGCAAGATTTTTGTGACAGCAACAATGCATGTTGACAGTAATGTCAAGACTAGAATTTTAGGTAATTATACTGTAGGTTTTACTATATGGTGCCATGTCTTGATCTGAGACACAAAGTCACTCACAGTGAAATCCACCTGCTTATAAATATTGATGTTCCCAACATGACTTGTCAGATTGGTGATGAGTACAAGCCCTTTCTTATAATCCAGCAAATTATTGAACAACATAAGTTCACTGTTGTTTATCTTGCCAGCTTTGTTGTGATCAATTGCTGTATACCAGATGTCAGCTGCCAAAGCAGCACATTGAAGTCATCTGTGATGAGCAGTTTGCCAGCCACAGGATCTATGCCAGTGTTGCAGTGAAGGCTATTGAACTCTTTATTTCCCTTACAGAATTTGGGGCTTTTTTTTTCAAGTTCCAGTGACAGCAATGTTGAACTTGCCACGTGATGGTAGTAGCACTGGTCTGAAATTCTTGCCTGGTCGTGTTTGGTTTTCGTTTGTTGTTATATTTTTTACTGGACTACATAAATTTGTAACTGCAAATTGTGCAAGGTTATTGGCATTGCCTGGGCATGGTCTCTGTGTCTGGGTTCCAGAGATGATTAGTCCAGCTGTGCCTTCCTAGATCATCTCAGTATTGATATGGTTCTACGGTCTTCACAATACCCTTTGCTCCATCGACAGGCGGTTTTTGTTTTATCCTTGACTCATAGTGTTATGGGAATGTTAGTATTGATCATTTACGCTATCACCAACTCGCTTCAGTTCTCAATAGGATCAGGTACAGTGTTTGTGTAACTTTCTCACATCTGGTTTTCTTTTGCTCACAAGGCAAACTGGTTGTGCCTGATTCATGCCTTCTTTTAAGATGGATCTGAAAGGTTAGCAGTTTCTGAATTCAAATTTTTGTTAGTAAATAATGGGGAGCAGCTCTGAAGATTTTCATGTAACATTATCTATTCTTCTATCCAAAACTAAGGCTGTAACTCTTTTGAAGGGCAACTTGTGTTGTTCAGGAACTGATAATATAATTGGAGATTTTAGGAGTATATAAAGGTTAATAAAAGGTGGAGTAATACAATTGTAAGGAAATGGAGTCCTTGAATTGGACAGTGGATAGTGAGATCTATCTCAATAAAGGGGTGAACAAAATGTGCTGAGTACTTCTCCAGAGTTGCTTTCAGCAAGTGCTATGATGAGCATTTTAGCTGTCACCCAGGTCATATGAAATATTCCTCATTAGCACACAGACTGCTGAGAAAAGCTCCTGAATGAATCACCTGAGTTTTTCTGCTGCAAATCTCCATTGTTTTACTTCTCTGTGTCACTGATGATTACTTGGATAAAGAGTAGGAGGCTTCCTCCTTCTCCCTCAACTAGAAACAGAAGGAAAACTCAGCAGTAACTGTGAGGTGTATATGACTTTGTTAAGCCCTACCAGCTTTTAGAGAGATGTTGTACAATATGTTTGAATGTTCCCTTATAAACCAGGTCATTTTTCTAAAATAGCTACTGAGGGCTCCATGAGGACTAAAATTGAGGATTATATGGCTACAGGAAACCTAAAGCACTACTTTCCAAGTTTGGTCATCCAAATGTCATAATTAGGCCGGTTTTTTGTTGTTTGTGTGAAGGGTTTTTTGCAATAGTTGTTATATTGTTTCAGTGAGCACTGCATGCTTAATCATTATATATATATGTATTTTCTGTGCATCTAATTTTCATATTACAAGCAAGTTCCTCATTCGGTATGAAACACTGGGGTAACCAGCTTCTTGTTTGACAAGGATATATGAATTGAACAGTGTTATAGGGAGAAGGAAGACTCACTGAATCTTGAACTATGAGACCAGGAATTTCTGGCAGGTCATTTAGTAAGGCTCTCAAGTTCAATATTTCTTTAGTACTTCTGAAACAGAGCAGTTCTATTTAAAATTTACTGTGCTCTTGTTGCTATAGCAAATTTTCTTATTTTGAAATTACATGGAACTTACTAGCTTTAACAATTATGTGTTAATATGTTAAACATATATGTGTATACACATTTATAAATAAAATAGTTCAACTCCCACAACAAAAAGATAATGACATTTAAATGACATTGCACAATATGTAGTACATACAACTGATCCAGTTTCTGTTCAGTGTGAAGGGATAATAACTGAACAGAAAAAAATTTTTAGAAGTAAGACAAAAAAGAAGTGTAATATTAAACATAATTTTAAACTTTCCTGGCATCCTAAACTGCTAAGAGAAAATAAGATGCCATGCCACAAAACCCATATCTGCTGGAAAAATTAAATATTTGTTCTTACATCTATGGGGAAATGAGAATTGATTAGAGTTAAAATCAATGGTGAAAATGCATATATACACTTGGAAAAGGATCAGTATCTGTATATTTCACATAAGATACGTGGAAACCCTGGACCAGAGAGAAACTGTCTATTTAAACTGTCAGACTTAAATTATAGAGATAACATTTTCTGAAAGCAATATGAGAGCTAGAAGAGATAAAATAAAATCCCAATGAATCCTCTGTAGTCCACATTTGAGCCCTTCTACTGAAGCAAGAAGAAAGTCTTAATGCCAGTGACAACTTCCTTCCAAAGAACTGATAGAGAAAATTTTCCTATTAAAAAAATCAAAGAAAAAGAAAAGTGCATTTCTTTTACATGAATGATGAACTGAGACTGAGGAAGCAGTCTAAGAAATATAGTTGGAATTAAACTTAAGTTTCTGGGCTTTTTTGGATTTAGAAGGATGTACTGTGAAGGATGTGCTGATGATAAGGTGTTAATGATCTAATAAACAAGTAATCATCTCTTTTTTCTAACTTGAAGTTTCAGCTGCTGCAGGGTAAACAAAGTGTTCCCTGGAGCATGTTAAGAACATTTTAGACATTGGTCTTCATGCAGCCACAGATGCTTGTCCAACAGTATCCATCAGAATCCAATTTACTATGCAGGGGGGAAGAGCTGAAATGGAGCCCTTTAAAGTGATTTAAGCCAGTATACTCTGATGTTGACAGTATCAGCTGACACAGAAAACATCAGTTTCTGCTTGTGGCTCAAATCTTACAAATTATTTCATTATAGCTGTTTTGTATCTCATTCACCTGGAAGGAGGGAGGAGTTACCTTTTTCTTTTATACATTTGTGGCTGTAGAATCCTGAGTTGGAAGAGCCCCAGGAGAATCATTGAGTCCAACTCCTGTTTCCAGTGTTGTCCAAGTACTCCAAGACTGGGGCCATGACCATCTGGGGAGCTTTTCCGGTGCTTGACCATCCTCCCAGTGAAGAACTTGTTCCTGTTATCCAATCCAGTGGGATAGCAAAGCAGGTGGGAGGCTCAGAAATCCAGTTATGTAATATACATTTATCTAAATTATTATTTGATGTCTGGAACAGAAAATACAAGCATTGCACAAATTGTTCAGAAAATAAATAGATAAAGGTGAAATGCACTGCTAAAACAGCCTACAATCATACCCAAAACTTGGCCCTTGGCCTTGATACAGTTGACAGCCCTCAACAGAACATGGTTTCTGTGGTGAGAATGCTGGAGAAAGGAAGCAAGAACAAAGGGAAATCAGCTCAATTCCTCTTACAGAAGGCAGTCTCCTCAGCAAGACTTAAGCCAGCTCTAGGGTATCAGAACTCACAAACACAAGCCAGAAAGATAAGGGAGAATAAAAAGGTTAATGATAAGGTAAGATGTTAGCTTTTAGAATGGAAATAAAGAGAGAGGAGGGAAAACAATTTTTCTCAAAGGAAATTCACTCATAGATAGAGTGAAGCATTCCAAGGGAATCCATTGTCATTATTGAAGAAAGCCCCGAATAAAAAAACCTAAAAGTCAGAGAGAGCCCTTTTAACCCCAATCTGGTTAGTCTAACATATTTTATTTTAATTTCACACTCAAATATTGTTTCGTAGTTTTAAGGCTGTACTTTTTTTGCTTTTTTAATTTGCTTTGTTTTAAATCAAATAGTATCCTGGAGAAAAATGCACTGTCCATCACTGAATGGCAATAGAGCAATATCTTGGAATATTTTCTTTATCTTTGGTCCTATCTCCAAATTCTGAATTGCTGATTTGTGCTTCCAACAAATTTATGGAATTTTTATGCATCATAAATTATTTTATATTTCTATCAGGGATCTTAATATAATTATAAAAACATTATTTCATATAAAATAAAAAATATTGTGTGACTTAAGTTACATCTATCTGGTTACACTAAGATTCAGTTTTGATCCTGGACTTTCCCTTTGGCCATGTTTTATATCTGTTTCTTTGATTTTGCAATGAGCTGACTTGCTTATCTGGTAGGGAAAATCTTATAAGTTGGTATCATATGTTATCCTTTTGCAAATATAAATTTGCAAATCTTGTGTACGTGGGTGATGATATGTTCTCCAAAAAGAACACAGCTTTTCTTCTAATGGAGCAACACTCTCTAAGGATATTCTTGAAATGGTGGCCATGAGAAACACTGCAATGTCTCTGCAAGGTTAATCAGTGCAGGTAAAGTGATGAAGGCAGACTCCTCTAGGAGGCTCTGAGGACAGATACATCTCTTCTCCTTTGTGTGTAGCAGTAGCAAGTGCAAGGTGCAGTTTCTAGAATGTGTTTTTTGCCATGGTTGTCCATCACTGGACCTGCACAAAGCTTCATGCTGATTTAGGAGCAAGGGGAGGGAGGAAGGTTGATATCTGCACACAGGAATGCTGAAAGGCTTTGGCACAAATAAACACATAATCTGAAATCTGTGAACCAGAAATAGTAGCAAGTTTGAATGTGTTGCAGAAATACTGTGTAGTCTTGAGCCACTTGGTGGCATAATTTATTGAAATGTAAATTTAAGTAGAGTTGCAGTAGTAGCTCAGGTGCTCTGATCTGGATATATGAATGTGTTAGGAAAATGACTGCATTATTTTGTGCCTGATAGATGGTTTAAACAGTGGAATGTGCAGCTCCATGATCAGCTCATTTTCACTACTTTCTCTGACACTTTTAGGTAACGTAAAAGAGAGACAGTTTCCATTTACTGAAGCAGATTCAAGAAGACAAAGTGAAACCCTTCTTATTGATTTATTTAATGACATTTCAAATTAATATTTCCATTCAAGTATTTAGAGTTGAACTTGAATCTCAGTTGAAGTTCTCTTCAATTGCAGCAACCAAATGCACAATATACATACTCTGACAAGACCATTTAGTGACAAATAAAGAGCAGATTCCTAACCTCCAGTTTGCCAAATATTTGGCTATCTCATATTTCTCACTAGTGGCTCCAGAATATTAGGAATATTTGCTTTAGCAATAGAGGTATAACTTGCTGAAATATCACAAACCCATTATAGTGTCTTTTCTGCTACCATAAAGCAAAATATGTGCAATAATAAAAGTCTGCGAGGCAACATTTCCCAGTCTATGGAGTCAAGGTTTGTACAAAACCTCTCTCTCAATACTTTTCCAGTAAAGTTTCTCAACAGTAGCAATTCATTTTAATTTTCAGAAGTTTAATTCCTAACCATAGCATTCTGAACATATGCATTTTAGAATTACTAAATGAATATCCTAAAACTAATTCTGAATAAGCCCTGATAGCACTTAATTCAATAGAAGGTAGAATCCCCTTAATAATCCAGGTGCAATTAATCATTGCTCTGATAGAGTAGTCAATGCTTTATGATTTTTAGATGTGTTACAGTAAGGTAAGATCATCCCTACATTTTATGGAGATATATCATCCTCATTTACAAAGAATATAATGCAGTACTTTTTCACCTGATTCAACTAAACCAGCTGAGTGATCTTGAAATTTAGGTTAATTGAATTATAAATGATCTTATACTGACAAATGGCTTCTGTGGAATTGCGACACTTGGTGTAGTGTCAGCATATTTTTGTGAATAAAAGGAGTTTCTCTAAATGAAGACAAACTAGTCTTTGCACAAACATATTACAAGCACTGTTTTTTTAGTTCCTTTCTAATTGAAGCTATATGAAGTTTTTTTACTTATCTTATAACCAAGTTAAAAAGGTTTATGGTAGTCTTTTGTAAAAAGCCATCACAATAGGAAAGAACAAAGAGATTATTAACCAGAGTGTCTGCCTTGTTGTTACAGAGATGTATAGGACTATTCTCTTCACTTATAATATCAGTTGGTACTGACAAATTCTTGTCTAAATTTTAGATGGTTATGACATTTCATATTTCCTGTAATCCTTCAGTTTGTTTAGAAATCTACTTTTGCTCTATGCATGATTTCCTTTGTCCAAGGAAAAATGTGACCAGATTCACTTGTTAATCAGAAGATCGTAAAGAACTTTCTATTTTAGGGTGTTAATATGAGACCTTGTATGTGTGTCCCGGTTTGAGACAAATCCGGAGGAATGTCTGAAATTAATGTCCTCTGATAGAAGGCAGGTTACAGCCACCCCTACCCCACCAGGTTTGGAAAGAAATTACTCGGAGGAAAGTGAAAAAGGAAAAAAACCCTATTTATTTAACAAGTAAAGTGCATGCAGGCATGGGAAAAAAAATAGAATAATGATAAATAATAACACCTCTCGCTGTGGAGAGAACCTGGGTAGATTTCAGAGTCCTTTGTGGGTGTGTCTGTCCCCTCTCCGTAGCTGGGGTTTGGCGTGGGCCCCTCTGGGCCGATGTGTAGGTTCTCCCGGATGATGTTCTGGTGTTGGTGCAGTCCAGAAGAAACGAAGAAATACCAAAGCCCCAGGGCTCCGTGCTTTAGCTAACAAACAAAAAACTAGCTAAAAAACAAAAGGAATGTAACCCTCTACCCTGCTACAGAAGCGGAGCAGCCGGGCAGGAGAAGCCAGTGAGCTTATCTGTGTTTTGAACACAGTGCTGAAGGAATTCCACCGGCTCTCCCCTCTCTCTCTTAAAAGTACAGAGAGGCACAGGGCTCATGTCTGGCATAGGGGCAGACGATAGGGAATACAGTATCATACAGTCACCCCAGGACAATGTGCTTATGTATAACTTTATATACAAGTAATAAAAATTATTTGCTAAAAGGGATTATAATTTACTCAAGACAATTTTCCAGTCTGCTCTGAAACAGAGTTTAGTACATCTGTGGAATTCCCCGCTCATGGAATTTCGTTGGTTTCAATCAATTAAATCACCTTGGAGATAGAAAGGTATTAGGTTTATTTTTGCATTTATGAATATGTTCTTGCAGAATCCTTGAGCTGTTTACTCTTTGTTCAAATCCTAGCTGACACTTAAAGCAACCAATCACTACTTCCTGTGCAAATGGAAATTGTACTATCATTGCACTGATCATATCCTTCTACTTTTGCAAGATTAACTGGAAGTTCTTGCTGTCCTCAGGAGTGTTTCCAAACATGTCTGTAGGAAGGATACAGTAATGTATTATGGCTTAACTTCTCAGAGAGGCCGCCCTTGCATCACCCTGCTACAAACACCTACACCTACAAACTGTGCTAACATCTGAAAAAAATTCCTAGAAAGAAAGTATGCATATATAAAGTATCTTCTAAAACTCTTCCCTAAGGCTGTAAAAGAATCTGGATAAGTTTCTTCAGCTTTCCAGATGAGTACTATTAACCATTAACCTGAGGGAAAATGAATATTCTGCTTTCAGATTTTTAAAGTGCTGCACTTCCAACATGGAATTATTCTTTCAAAGCCTATTTTTAGTAGAGGTTTCATTGCTATGATTCCTGAATTCAATATGGTAGCAAAGTGCCTAGTTTTGGCTAGAATTTTAAGGAAAATTCCTGTCAATGCTGTTTCCACCAGATAGAAATATCTCTCCAGACTACAGTCGGTTCCTGGATAGCTCTGGCCATGAAGAAACTTAGGTGATATAGAAAATCAGACTGAAACTGTGTCTTCCCATTTATTTTTTAGTCTGTAGTTCATTGAAGGAAATCTAAAGATGTTTTTAATAATTCAATGGCATTGCTACAACTTGCACAAAATGTTTTGATTTCTGGTCTATTTCTTGGTCTCTTCTAAGGCCAAAAATGTAATATTATGGAAGGGCTGAGCCATTTGTTTTATTTTAAGAAACTCTACCAGAAACTGAAAAGTGCTTACTTTTTTCTTTTGTTCACCATGGTCATATTGAGAATGCCCTACTTAGGCAGACCACTCATCCATCTAGCACAGTATTCTGTGTCCAGAAGAAATGCAGGGATTCTTTTGCCCTCACGCTCTGCCAGCATTGGCAACTGTTGTGTTAGGGATATTTGAGGGACTGTCACACTAATCAATTTTGTATGTCTGTTGTCCAATAATCTAATTCATATGTTAACCTGCTGATAGTGTCTGTGTGCCTGTGTCTTTTTGTCTACAAATTCTACCACCTGCTGTGGTGAAGAAATATCTTCTTTTATCTCTGTTCATCTGATCCCCTGCTACTTTTACCAAGGACATGCTAGATCTTGTATGCAAGCACCAGCTGTGTATAAAATGCCTCTTGTCATCATGATTTTATAAATATTGGTCAGCATTTTGTCTCCAAACAAAGGAGCACCAACCATATTAGTCTTGTACAGCAGCTGCCCCATGCCTTTGATCTCCTTTTCTAGTGCCAGTAGATTCTTCCAGAAATGGAACACCAGAGACACATGCAGTGTTCATATGTGGGTTCAGTCTTTTATGTGGCAACATAATTAAAATTTTTGTGATTTTCTCAATATCTACCATGTTGATGTACAACATGTCATTGGCTGCTTTGCCAAATGCTGAACATTCACCTGATGATTTCCAAGGACTCTAAAAAGTGATTCAGAAAATAACTTCTGATTTTTCTTGTGAAATGTAACAGATAGTTCAGTTTTTTTGAATTTATTCTGCTTACATAAGATCTCATTTAATTTTTCTCATAAACAAGTAATTGGCAATTTGGGGCTTCTGGTAAAGAGAGTTATGGAAAAATATTTCAGTTGGTGTTCTTTCTTTATTTATTTTAAAAGAACCATAAAAGAAAATGGTGATGGAGTTATAGTGCTGGTACAACTTGGAGTAATAGTTTGGATACTTTCCTGTGAATTAATTTGCACAAGTAGAGGATAATACAATAGTAATTGTGCCTTGCAGAACTACATTTTATTGTTTATCTGCGAAAAATAAATGAACACTGGTCAAACATTCCAATCAGCTGAAAAAAGAAAAAAACAAACCAAAAGACTGGAAATGGTAAAAGAAAGACAGATTACATTCTGAATGTCAAACAAAAGATTGTATCATCAGGGAATTTCGTTTACCTTGCAAAGTAAGTAGGAAACAAACAATTGGAAATAAGTGGATGAAAATTAGTACATTGAAAGCTATCTTCCAAGTGAAAAAAAGAATTGAAAGGATGACTGTTGCACTCTGCTCCTTTTGAGGTCCTGTTTCAATTCCTGTGTGATCTCTTTGGGGATTATGTTTGAGTTCCTCCTGCTGAAGGTGATAGGGTTTATCAGCCTTTCCTTCTGTTACTATTCAATGTTAAAGTCCTCTGCCCACATTAAGGTGCAAACAAGAGCAAATACCAGTTCAACCATACCACCTTTATTTTATAACATTAAGTGTACACAGAAGGGAGAGGGTGGGAAGCAAAGAGAGAAGGAATGAGATATTGTGAGTGGAAGATGGATCCAGCTGGTCTTCAGTGCCCTGGGCTTCTTTGGGGTGGCAGACAGTATAACCATATTTGCTTAAGAGCTACTCAGAGGCCTGAGAAGACATAGAAGAAGACTTGTTTTATTTCAAGGCAGGAAAAGGCATGATTCTTCACAATTCAGAATTTAGCAACAGAACACCTTCTCCTTTTTTTTTCACCATAATGGAAAACAGGTAAAAAAAAGAGATGTGTTTCCAGAAAGAAATTTTTATTCAGTTTTCTAAAACTGAATAGGATGTTTCAGTAAGTGTCAAAAGCGTCAGTACCCTCTACCACAAAATTCAGAACAGCAGATGTCACCTAAGACTAAGGCACTGTGATAAGTGTTAGATCTTTGTGTATATTGATTGTATTAAAATTGATTATGTGGTACCTTTAAAATTTGTTCAGGATATTTCTGTAATATTTAGACTGTACTGACATAGTTTGCTCTGTTTATTCCATGTTTCTTATATTTTTCATTTATGAATAAAATATGTAGAAGGCTGTTAAGCCCCATAGGCTGTTTAGCAGAATTAAAATTGAGTTACTCAAGATCAGGTTCTCTACAGATTGATTCAGCTTCTTTGACGTACCAGGCATAGTGCCAACTTCTGCCAGCAGAGAATTTTCTCCTCATTTAAGGTTCTATCAGCTCGTTGTATTGTGCCCTTTTCCATGTGCCTCTTCTAAATACTCTTTCATTACATGATCATGGAACATTATGTTACCTAGCATACATTAATACATTAATACCAAGGAATCATTCTCTTCTTTGACTGCAAATGTCTACAGACATGGTTTGTTTCTGTATGTACATAGTCCTTTGAATGATAAAACCACCCTAGAATGAACATACGTATTTCAGATAGCAATATAGTTAGTATTTTCTTGTCTGAATCATCTTCAACAATGCACTATTGCACCAGTTTCTAAATATGCTTGGCTTTATCTCTGTTTTTCATGTCTACTTTGCTCAACTTTTGATTTTTGACTTGATGCGGTTTTGAAACCTGTTATTAACCTTTCCTCATTGGTTATTTATTCTGTTCCTTCCAGATCATCTAGCGTGTAAGGAGCAGAGAGAGTCAGAGACTTGGATTCTCGCAAAGATTCTTGTTCTTCGCATTATAGTCAGTACAGGGCTGCTCTCTCTGTGACCTTGCTTCCTTTATTACAGTCTGTTCTGCTTTTCAGCAAGGTAGAAAGATACTGTTGCAATGAGACATTAAATTGGCTCTGCTTTTATAGCCTGTCATCCATATATGCAAAGCTTTGTGAACTTCAATTTCCAAATTTTCTTGTCTCTAGCAATCTGCTTTGCTGCATCTGTGCTTGCTCTATAGTTAGGAATTAAGGCATGCTGCCCTAAAGGGATTTGGTCAAAGTTATGACATTGCTTTAATATTCCCCCTGCATACAGTTCTTTCTCAGTCTTACCATTATTTCTTTGTAATGCACCCCAAGGCCACTTTGGGTTGCTTTGAAGAGCCTTGAAAGACAACAGTATAAACATTAGCAATTCATGTGAACAAAACATTCTAATAGCTATGCTGGAAATCTTGAAATATTTACTGGAAAACAGTGAAGATGAAACATGTCCTAACAGATTCAGCACCAAAGAAAAATCAGTAGGCTGGTACAGGGATCCTCTGAAAGAACCTAAAACATATTGTTTGTTTTCTGTGCTGGTGATACTATAGCAGCAATTAGGGAACAATGAAAAGAAAGCAGAAAGCAAGCCTGAAATGAAATTTTTCAAACATTTTCTTCTGAATGACTATAAATAAAGAAGCCTTGAGAATCATATAAGCAAGAAGGCACACAAGTGAAAAAACATATATTCATTTAACCATCCTTATGCAAACACCTCACAATTCAAAATGTAAGTGACTGGGGAAATATCAAGGCTTTACTTTCTTTTTATGTGAGAATTTCTCACAACTGAAAGTTGCGAAATATTGCAGTCAGATAGTCTCCATATTTTTAAGTAATTACTGACTGTCCTGTACAAAGTTTGTATCTTTCTTTCCTGCCCCAGCTTCCCTACAAAAGCAGAATATGGAAAGACTTATTATGCATTGGTATGCCTAATGTTTTCTGCAGCACATACTGCAGGGGTGAAAAAAAGACACACAAACAGAACCCAAAACCAAACCATTTTGACAGGACTTGCAGTGTCAAGATTAGTTATCATGCTGTTAAGTGAATAAGTAGTATATCATCATGCATCAATACCTTATCAGAGCTATCCAAAAACCCTAGGATCAAATAGTATACGCAGATGGCAGAGTATAAATCAGGCTACTGGATTTCCAATGGACTGTTTTGTAGTGCATTCATTACCATTGGAGATGCAAATTTATTCTTACCGTCTCACACAAGGTTTTTTTACAAGGGTAACCAAGCAAAATAAAGAACTATCAAGTTAAGTGTTGTGTAAGTTAGTTACACAGTCAGGGCTTCCTGACATTCTTCCTACAGTACATAAACATTTGACTGAAATAATGACTGGGCCATTAGTAATTAACTCTGAGAGGTTTTACAGGGCAAAAGGGGGGTCCCAGAAGAGTGAAGATGGGAAAAGATAAATTACTAACTTAGAAAGGAAGAGAGGCCACAGGGAATTACAGGCTTCAAAGCTGCATTTTGCTAACGAGAAATGTTCCAAACTAATCTGAGAAACCTTCAGTTTGTAAACACCTTGAGGGGAATAAATTCAAGTTGATAAGAAAAAGCCATGTCTGTTAGTCATGATAGAACTGGCTCAGTGAACGGCAGAAGCAGAAGACCCAATAGTTCTAAATTAATAAGTACTGCTGAATTCTTCAAATATTCAGGAAGTTGTTACAAACTCAGTGGTCAATTTCCCCCAGAGGCAGGAAAGAAGAATGATCAAGCTAATTTGATCATCACATATTTGTGTTCAGGTTGATAGTAGGATAGTTGTTTCCACATACGAAAATGGATTTTCCACTTGATTAGAAATTTTCAATAATTGATAGACAGAAATCTTTCAGAAGTAATAGTAGTAGTCAGTTCTGCAATACAATTTGGAAGTAGATTATATGACTCATGCTTTCACACCCTTATATCTCTACCTCGAAAGGGAATATATTTTGCATTCTCAGGCCTCACAAATTTGCAATGAAGTCAAGGAGCTCTACTGCCCACCTCAGTTTTTGAAGTGGTGGATCAGAAACAAAAGGTATTATTTCACTGCTAAATACATGTTATAGCAAAAAATTACTCGTGAGAATAATGAAAGAAAACCCCTTTCATATATGTGTGTTTGTATTCCAACATAACATTTTTTAAGGGTAATCAATTTGTTCTGGAATTCAAACAACAGTAAACAGAATCTTGTTATTTGGTGAAAAAACTAGAAAGCTGAGAGAGCTGAGAGTTAAATATATGAAGCTCACAGTTCTGTTTAATACAGCTCCACTTTGGAGAACATTTACAACAGTGATGTCAGCTGTTATGTTGTTTCTGTAACATTTCTGCCTGTCTCCCCAAATATTTAATGTATTGAATGACCCATCTCTCAAAGAGTCATAATGGGACAACCTAGAATGGGAAGAAAAATAATTTGCAGAGCTTCCTGCCAGTGAAGGGAACAGCAGATGTTAACTCATCATTCATCTACTTTGCCTCAGCTGAAAAAAATTACCACAAGACGGTTGGATTCAGTGATCTTAAAGGTCTTTTACAATCTGAATTATTCTATGATTCTTTTTTCCACCTTTAATTCATGACAAAGGAGAATAATGTAAAGGCGCATAGAATACAGAGTAATTGCAGAGGGAAAGAGCAAAGTGACAGAGGGGTATAAAAAGTTCCTAAAAGACAGGTGAATGCAATATAATAAATAATAGAGTTTCAGTCATTAAAAAATTGTTGTGGGTCTCAAATGAGCAAAGGGCATATTATATTTTGGGGATCTGGCTTTGCAGCCTTTTGCAGATACGTGCTGTTTGCACATCATAATAGCAACATTAGCAACGTATCAGCAGCATTAACATCATCGTGCCCATGTGCAGTTTGGCCTAAAGCATTTTGTAGGATTTTCTGGTCATGAAACATATCCCTCAAAGTGACAGAACATCTTTCTTGAGATTTCTCTCTCTATGGAAAGCTAAGGTGTCCATATTGCTGATCTCATCTGTTTGTGAAATACATGGTTTATATAAAAGAAGGACAAGCTTGTATGAGAGGGTTTAAAATCAATGATCAAGTTACATAACTGAAACAAAAGGTTACAAGTAAACCCAGTATCACTAACATCATGTTTGTTAGTTATACAACTGGACGTTGGTCACTTGCTCTGCTTCCCAAGTACAAAAAACAATAATCTAGGATATTTGGGCTAGCTCCAGCAGAAATGCTGAAGGAATGTGTTCTTCAAGACAATGCTCACAACCTAAAGAAAGCCTGGAAAGTCTGTCTGCCTAGATTATTCATGAATAGAGTGTAACGGTCTGGGCTTCCTGTAGCTCTAGAGAAACTACCTGGGTTTCTTCTTTCTTTTTTTTTTTTTTCCTGTTCTTCAGTTTTATCTTAAGCTTTCAGAATCTATAATTTCATTTTCATATATTGAAACCCTGCTACAATGTCCTCAGTTCTAGATACCTTTTTCAGGCTCTTTTTTTGCCATTTGAAACACCTGATACAGTTTAATTGCTAAGATTTCTATCATCCTTGGATTTGGAAGTTGTGGTTGTAAAAATAACATCATTGTTCTCAAAGGGACAGTTCTGGTATTATTATTCTTCTCCCACCCATACAAGTGCTCATGTATCAGACGCACATTTGCGAGAGCCCTGATGGTTGCAGCTCTGCCACTCTCCCTGGAATATCCACTTCACACTCCGCGGACTTAAGTGTCAGCTGCTATTTTATTCATTATGTATTAGGCACATTCATTCCATTACTTCAAAAACTATGGTGAGTTACCAGCTGTCAGTGGAGAGTGGCAGTGATGTGTCTATTAGCAGGTTGTCTTGCTTGGACCTGGCTGTGGGAGCAACTCATTACTTATAGACCACCACATGTTCATCCCCAAGCTCTTGAATTGTGTTTGCTATGATTGAATTTTTATTAAGTAGACATCATTACAATTAAAATAACTATTCAAGTCATTCTTCAGCAAAACTGAGTTAGCAGAATCAACCTCATAACTAATTGGCCACTGGAGATCATTAGAGTTGCATGAAATCATTGTTTGAAAAATAATATTTTCTTTGTATGTTGAAAAGCAGACACAGCAGATTTAGGTAAGTGCAAATTTTGCCTGGTCTATGACAATACAATAAATAAACAAAAAGAAAAAGTTCTTAAATTATAAGATAGAACATTACAAATGCATAAAAAAGGGAAATACCAAAGCATAAAAAGACAGATGCAGAAAGAGGAAACGAAAATTAAATTGTATTGATTCCAGCTGGCTGTTAGAGCAGCTGCTAGTAGGTGTGAAAAAGTTTCTTATAATAAATTCAAATACATTTTTAACAAACAGAAAAATAAGAGTATTATGTAAAATATCATCTAAACGTACAGCACTAAGATGAATAAATACAGTTCAAATATTTCAAATGGATTTTATAATTTATTTTTGGCATTTTGATGCTTACACTTCTTTAAATTTCTGAGAACTTTTTTGTTTTGCAATCTATCATGGCACTATTATTTTTATTGGATTTTGTTTATTTCGTTAATAAAGGTCAAATTCTAAGGCAGCATTTCAATTTAAAATGTAGCAACAGTAGAATCTGTGATAGAAATGATTGATTTGCCACAATTTATGGAAATTTCTGTTTTCTTGGTACTACAGTGAAGAATATCTTACTTTTGTAGGCATCTGCTAGTCATGTACCTTAGTACACAAGGCTTGATATCTTTATAAGGTAAAAAGTAGCTACTCTAAAGAATATATTGCACTGTATGAGAGAAAACTAACATAATTTAATAATTACATAGCTTTTAATTTTAAAAAGAGTGATTTAGGGTACCTTTCTAAACTGTTGAAAATACCAAAAAAAAAATCATGGCAGTCTCATGGCTTTTAAAGTGTTCTTAAAGTTGTAATGGTCATAAAACCCTGAGAATGGGAAATGTCCAAAACAGCAGGCATGTTGTTGTCCCTCAGTATTTCACAGCATTTTGTTCTCTGACATTTTCTTGTATGTTAACCAAGCTGCAGCAGGGAGATAATGTGCACATGTATATGGTCCTAGAAAGACTTTGAAAAGCAGCTGCTAAGCATCTGCTGGCCTGTCCTTGCACCAAGGACTTAGCAGAGGAGATGAGGACTGCACAGGTGATATCTGTACATAAAGCACTTATATAACCTAAAAGCCAAAACTGAGATCTTGAAAACCTCCACCTGCTTCAATGAACTTCTCTTAGGCAACATATGACTAACTTGAAAACTCATTGCCCTTTTTTTTTCTTTTGGTCTTATTGTGTCTAGTCTAGACTCCTCAGCCTTCAGGTCAGTCCTGAGCCCAGCAAGGAGGCTTCTCTTGCTGAAGCCCTCAAAACCTGGAGGCACGCTCAGATCACTGCCAGTGTTTAGATGCAATATCAGACTCTTTGAAGAAGGGATAGGAATGTTTTGATGCTTTCTTTTATGCAGTAACATGTGACTAAAGCCCTGTAATTCAGATAAGAGCACTTTCCGTGTGAAGAAACTTCTATATTCTAAGAAGCTGCAAAACTTATGTGAGTTTCATGCTCATTTAGCAGCTATCTGCCAAAGCACTGCATTCAACAGTTAGAATTTGTCCTCAGTTACAAGACACGTTTGGGAGGGTTCTTCTCTTTCATAAACAGATTAACTTTTCTTTTTCCCATTTACTTTTTAGCATAATGACAGTAAGATTTTTTCTGCTATTGATAAATGAGCGAGAAAATGTAGGTGGATTTTTCTACTAGAGTAGGAGGACTTTTCTAAATGTCTGCGTAAAGTAGTTATAAAGTTGAAAGGTACTTTGATCTTTTTGTCTTTCCTATTTTGAAAGAATAGCAGTTAAAATGGTTTTATGTCTAAGGGAGCATTAATTCTTCAAGAGTAATATAAAAACATAAAATATTTATACATATAATAAAAACAATATAAAAATTATTGTATGTTGGTTGATGATTATTATGAAGTTGGATAGGTCTACAGTGTCCTAAGTTGTGGTATCTTGGTGAGGCAGCTGTCACTCCTTAATCAGTAAGACTGTAGTGCCTTCTTTCCAGCAGCATTTCATAAATATTGATGAACATGTTTTCATCCTCGCTGGCGGGTGACGGCTTCTGTCTTTTTCTATATGATAGGAACAGAAATAGAGTTTGAGTATAGCAAAGATAGGAGCAGAATTTCTTGGATTCCAAAATAAGTTTTCATTCCCATCAGAAGCAGTGAGTGACAAAAGAATATACAAGTAAAAATATGCTACCTCCATGTATCTTTAGGATCTCAAATATCTTTAGTATGTTTTATCCAGCAAAAATTATTTTCAACCACAGTTGATTCTCTTTCCCATGCCTATTTTAATGTAGTAATAATTTTGAAGCCTATTTTTGCCATACTTCAAAGACAGTGTCACCATTATCTGGAAGAAAGTAAAGAAATCTGAGAATTCAGAACTTTTGCGTGTAATCCGGTCTCTACCAGTGACTCATTGGGTACTGGAGTGAACAACTGACTTCTTTATGTGCCAAATCAAGAAGCCAATGAGTTTATAGGAATAGATTGATCCCTTAGACTCAATTAATGTTTTCTATTTTTTTTTTCAAAATTTGAGGGTAAAATTTCTTCAGTGCTGATGGAATTAATCAAGTCTATAATTCGTCAAGGACAGTAGGTTTATGGCTGTAAGAAAAGTGGTTCCCAAACTTCTGCCTTCACCTGAAAGTAAAACTTTGATGAGAAATCCAATCTCCCACTGCCTTTTAATCTCACTATAGACAGACATTTGCCATTACTTTTGAGAGACCACCTGTTTTGTAACTGAATTACTGAAAAATCTTTAGAAACACTGTAAAATTAAGAAAGACTCACAGAAGAACTGTGATAAATGTTGCAAAAGATTCAGTTTTAAGTCAAAAGATGGAAATCCATGCAAAACATAAAAGCTAAAATGTACAGTGAAGGATGGCACATTTGTAGATCTTATGCAGAAATGTATGAAATTGTTTTTAACATGTTTGGATAATGTGATGAAATGTGGGAAATAGAATTATTTCAAAATTTTGATTGTTTAAATATGATATTGAAAAACCACAATGAGAGTATGTGAAATTAAGAAAGAATGTATTTATAACCACTTGTAAGTCAAAGGCCAACATTTACCCCAAAAATAAACAGATTTTGTATTTTGGGTATCCAGTACAAAATACTTAAAAATCAGACTTAAAAACAGTCTGATTTCTTTGTTTTGAAGAGTTCATGATTAGACTTTTAAGAAATCTCTCTTTGAAAGATTGAAATATTCAGGTTTGGAAGAAAAAAAAAAAATAGAATCTGACAATTTTAGCTGAGTATTCCCAGGAAGTTGGCTATTAGCAGGAAGAGAATAATTAATGATTCAGTCAAGAATGACAAGACTAACGTTGACAGACTCTATTGTATCTTTCACAAATTATCAACAATTTATGCCAATTTTTTTTCTTCTTTATGTTACAAAATATTTTAGATCAGTTTGTGTGTTTATGTTTAATTTAATTGCACTAGAAATGCCATTCACTTTTGTGAATGTGAAAATTTACTACTGTGTCCATAAAGGTTTTCCAGTGAAAATTTTGTTGCACTAGGTTACATCTCATGGTTGTTTTTTTGTTCCTGTACCTGAATAAGTGAGAGTTTTAAAGTATCAAGCCAGTTCAGGTGAAAGTCAGATGACCAAACTACAAGTTCGAGATTGGTCTTCATGGCACTGTGGTGACATCACAAAAAAGTTTCTCATTGTGAAGTCAGAAAATTCAATATTTTTGGAGGGCTCCCAGTGTGACTGGAAAATCACAAATGAAGGCATGCTTTGTGCTTTGTTCTCCAATCATAATCATCCACTTGTGAATTCCTAATTCTTGTCTTGCTGCTAATAGTATAAAGCTATGCTGAAGGTCAACAGGCAGTGACAAGAAAACTTTAGAATTGATTTTGGTAAATGTTACTGTTGCAGGATATGCCTTATATTACTCTCAAAAACTCTGATGTGGGACCAGTTACAGTGATAAAAATCTATCTCAAGTATATTGTATGATTATCTTGCATTCTCTATAGGCTTTGCTGAGAAGAGCTTATTCTTTGCCCTTGCTTCAAATTGCAGTTCTCAGTCAGAGATTTCTTTGTTGAATATTGTTCATGTGATGCTTCTCATACTGTGTGTTTACTTTTTTTTTATGTCAGAATTCTGATTTTCTTTGAGCTTGTGCTTTATAATTTTCATATGACCTTCAAAGAGGACAGAGCTGAAGCAGCATCTACAGCAATGTTGTTGAAATCTTGCTGAATAAAGATTGTTGTCAAACAATTTTCCTTTGCAAAATCTGATAATAAAACTTAGACTTACAGTACATTAATCACCAGAAACATTTATATTCAGTGTGTCTTCTGTGTGTATATTGTTATAAATATCTTAAAATACAGCTGATGGCTAAAAATACCAAAAATTCTCTTTTTATTTTTTTCTCTCTCCCAAATAGAGTAACTTTTTATATGTATAAAGTCTTATGAAAAGTAAAGGGGGTTTGGATACTAGAGAAATAAGACATCTTTTACAACATATTTTATCTTATCACAGATTGTAAAAACCATGGATATTTCCCAATTCCAGATAACTTGAGTTCCATATGTATTACTAGAACTTTTGAAAAGTTATTTGTGGTAAAGCATGGGATTCTTAATCTTAAAGGAGTAGGGTTTTGTTGCAAGATAGTAAAATGTGATATAAATTCATTATTTTTTTATATGTTGAAGGTTTTTTCTTTAAAGTAGAAGTGCTTAAAGGAGATAATGTCTGTTGTCTTCTTTATATATTTTAGACACAGAATATTTGTAAATACTTGTAAATAAATGTAATTTATTTAAAAATATTTGTAATATAAATAAAAAAATAAATTACACAGAATATTTGTAAATAAATGTAAATTTGGCATGATAGTTGCACGCCAATCATAGCAAGATCTTTTCTTTTGTGGTATGAATATATAAAGATCAATTATTAAAAATGAAAACTCATTTTATTATCCACATATGCTGTTGTTATCCACTAGCTTTTGTTGAAAAAAGTTTGCAGTTGAATTATTTCCTTTCTGTATATAGTGCAAGAATTTCAATAGTGAGTAATTGGAGTAGAAAAAAAGAATAACAAAATTTATTCAACTGGTGTTTTATCAGGATTTTAGGCTGACAGAAGAAAAAGTGATACTTTTTGAGACACACATAGATTTTCAACGTATTATAAATATATCCTACATCTCTTTGTTTTTTTTATTGGTTTAGTTGTAAAGAAATGCTTATCTCCTTTGAATAAAGTGTTAAGAGATATTGTTTTGGCATGGAAAAGGGCTTTTAGTTTAAAAAATGGATATCTTATATTCTAAATTAAACTTTCTTCAAAAGAATTCCCTCTTAAGCAAATGGAATTACTGATAAAATAAACAAGTCATGACTACAGATATTTGTATGTATCCTGAACTTTTCTTCATGACCAGATAACTGGTAATGAAGAATTTGACACAGAGAAAGGATGAATCCCAATTGTAGAATTACTTGAAATGGATTGAAATACCCATCAGTAAGAATAGCAAACTCATTAAAAACTAAGAAATGTTGAATGACTGCACTTGGCTGTACATTTTCCACATCAGTTTGCTCCTGTTTGGACTTCATTGAATATTGTTGAAGAAATGATTGGTTTCCCTTTCAAACCAGCTGAAAGTTTGTTATTGATTTAGATGAGTATTGGATTGTGTGTTTCTATTTCCATGTCTTTTGGAAGACAGATAAAAACCCCAGTCTGTCCTTAGCCTTTACAATTCACAGGTATGGTCTGGATTTTAGAGTGTGGTTCAGAAGTATTTCAATTCAAGTCAGTAGCCACTGGATCCTGTTGTTGGCTGTCATCTATTTGACTTTTTTTGTTTCTTTTTTTTTTTTTTTTGCCAGCTGAGACAAAACAGAATTTTAAAAGAAAAAGATACTTCATACAATCTATTTTTTTCCAGTCAGCTTCACTGAATAATATTTCCTTCTGCTCTTTTCTTTTGATTACCTTTAATAATAGAATGTTAAATAATCATTCATTTAATTACATCAGTCTTAGAAATATTCATCAAACCACTCAAACCATAAAAGAGGCCAAATATTTTCAATGCCTATTGGCAATTATGGTAAATATTTGGATATTAGAGAAAAAATTTATTATTATATTTTTTCTTTATACTGACCATGTAAGCTTCCAGTTTTTGAAACAAAAGATATACATAATTTTTTCACTGTTTATAAAATTACTCTATGGATGATTTGTATAGCATTGAACACAACTTTTATATGGTCCAAACTAATATAAATATATCTTGAAGCAAAGAGTATTTTCATAGCACATTACATAATAGACTAGGTGTGAAATTAGTTTTATGGTGAATGGAGACCCTGAAGGTTGTTAGCCTTTTATTATGTACAGCTTCTTTTCTATAGCTACATTAATTTTTTTCAGAGATAATAAAGTACGCTTCAATGAATTAATTAATCTTATAGTATATAGATGGATTCCCAAATATCTCCTCATCTATTTTCACGTTATTATATTCATAACCAGATATAAATTTGCATCATCTACCTTGTTAAAAATATTAATATGTCAAGAAAAAGATGAAAATATGTTTTTGGTGAAGTTTGACATTTGTGTCAGTTCTACAGTTAGAGTTTCTCAATATCATTCTGGTATATCATTTTAGTTATACTGAAAAATTAGGGATCAGAAAGAATTTTTAAGTCTTTTTCTCTTGTTACAGAGATTTTCTGACGCTGTTATGGGACCTCACTTGTGCTGTTGCAAAGCTTTTGAATGTATCTCCCCAAGATTCTCAGTCCCAAGAGAAATGCTTTTGCTGTCTATGTCGTTCTGTAAAGCTGAGTTTCAGTTGTAGACACACATAAGAAGCTTTCTATGTACAGTTTTAAGTGTTTAATCTGGGCGTTCGTGTATAAGGTAGTTTCAGAGAAAATTATTTAATCTGAATATTCTGATTATATTACATAAGAACTTGGAAAAGCTCAAAACAAGCAGAACATTCCTCTCACAGACCAAATCTGCTAATCAATGAGATTTTTTTTTTCAGGAAAGTGTCTATTTGCTAGGACAGAAAAATTTCCTTTAAATGCACTAATTACATTCTAAGTTTTTTAGTTGTAGCAGTACAGGCCTGTAACAAATCTAATAGTTCAGTAATTAGAAATGAATCTGTTGTGTAGGAGACAAAAAGGTTGTTTTTTTCTTCTCTGATTCATATCCTGGTATTAAACCACAGCTTGTCATGACATCTGTCACTTCTTTGTGCACCTCTCCCACTTCTGAAATTACTCCAGAAGATCTGCTGCCTGGCCATGAGTTAAACCCTGTAAAGGAATGGATTCAGATATATGACCACAGCATCAGCTGTGCTGAGAGCAGGACACCCAGAAAGTGAGGTGGGCTGGCAAGGTAGTGATGCTGCAGTGGGCACAGGAGCTGAAATCCAGGCTTGCCAAGCTTGTCCTTTCAGTCTCAGTACTTTTAAGCATCTCACCATTCTGTGATTGCACTTGAAGTGGTTTGATACTGTTGTAATGGGAACACTTAAAACCTCAAATTCAACAGTAGATAATAATTTCTCATGGATTTCTAGTATATTTTAGCCCCTTGACCTAGATTTATATCCAATTTCCAAGAGATGTCAATGCAAGTTGCTTCTGAAGAGTACGCAGAGAAGTATGCACTCAGCATTTTAGAATTTTTCAGTATGGATTGGTAGATAAGCATTAACTTTTCCTTAGCAGTTGCAAAATAGGTCACAGATAATAACTATAAACCATAACCATTTCTACTTACGCCATGTAATTTCCTATTAAGGTGCTGGCTGAGTGGTTTCATGACATGTCTAATCTTTAATTGAAATATTTATTGTTAATTTGGGAGCATCTCTTGCTAAAAGTTGTTTCATATTTCATATTCTTTCTGTAATTTCCCTATACTGACATAAATCTGATTACAGGAAGGTCTTGCAGAAAGTCCTCTGGGGAAGACTGAAACAGTCAAAAGCAACACACTTCTCTACCTAGAGAAAAATTGCAAAAGGCAGGACTGTCCGGAAAGCAAGAGCAGTTTAAACTTGTACACAGTCAGTGCATACCTTTTGACAGTCTTTGCCTCAAGGCCTACTGTTGAGGCTCCAGTGAAAATTAAATCTGACCCTGACCAGTGAAACTCCTAAGAAAGAAGAGACAGATTTGTCTTTTCTGTCTTGAGAGTGATTTGGAGTTGAGTTGCATTTGCTCTTCTCTCCACAAATGACACGAAATGCACCCCATGGTCATAAACGTCAGTCAGGGACTGAATGTTACAACTTATGGCTTAAACATCTTCATGAAGGACCTTTGCCTATTACAGCAAAACTGTACCAAAGCTGCAGAGAAAACCACCAAAACCCTGAATGAGGCCCTGGACTTCTTGCTGATGAAGATAAGAATACATTTCAGAGGGATCAAGCTTAGCACCTTCGGAGCAGAGAACACAGTCCCGGGGCTGTCAGCTGTCAGGCCTGAACAGACCCTCACACCAAAGGGTGGGGTGGAGGAGAGGTTTTGGGTATGTGGTAAAAAGCTTCTGGTAAGAGGCAGTGAACGCCCATCCTCCGCTGTGCAGAGGAGCTCAGCTGTGGGGCCCCTTCACCCTGGGAGAAAACCTCATACATGTGAAGGACAGAGGGGTCTCATGGCCCATCAAAGGCCCCCCCAAAGGGGTCCCCAGACCCTGCACCCGAGCACTGCACATGCTGCAACAGATCCACAGTGTTGCAAGGGACAGTGTCAAACTTGCCGTCCCCAGGGGAGGCATCTGGGCGTTCCCACCTGGCCCACACGGATATTAATCCTTTGGATTCTGTACTTTTCAGCACAGGGCTGTGGGAGACCCTCACCACCAAGAAGACCAGATGGAGGGGAGCAACAAGACATCATTGGGACCCTTGGAAGGGTGATACGTTTCTACCTCTCCACCCCCACAAACACTTATTTTCCTCTTTCTTTCTTTCTTTCTTTCTTTCTTTCTTTCTTTCTTTCTTTCTTTCTTTCTTTTTCTTCCTGCCTGTCTTCCTTCCTTCCTTTCTTTTTCTTTCTTCCTTTCTTTCTTCCTTTCCTTTTCTTTCTTTCCTTTCTTTTTCTTTCATTCTTTTTCTTTTGCTCTCTCTTTCTCTCTCTCTTTTTCTCTCTTTCTCTCTCTCTTTCTCTCTCTCTTTCTCTTTCTCTCTTTCTTTTCTCTTTGCCTCTTTTACTATTAAATAAAATACACCAAGTTTGTTTGGCACCAACATCTAACCTCATTTGGTTTTAATCATGTTTTTGGGTATATTTTAAACCTTTCTGGGTTCAATCTGTTTTATTCACAGAGGCTTAGTTTCCTTTGCTCTTCTGTTTAAAGTGGTTTGTCTCAATGTCTCAATTCAAATACCTAGATATTATCTGAATTAAATTTCCCTTTTATAAAGGGACTTTCATGATGACTGAGGCAGCCCAGTAAACTCTAAGATGCATATAAGTGTGACATTCCATATTAGTCTTTCATACGTTTTTTACAAGAGATGTTTTATCATTCTACAGGAGGTGGGGGCTAGCAGTGGAACAAAAAAAAACTGCAAGAAAAACCTAAATTTTTTAGGTTTTTTAAAAGATTTTTTTATTACTTTTCTCTCTGTAGGAGTGTGTTTAAGCTGCATAGATGTTAAAAAAAATTAAAAAAAAAAAAAACCGCAACAAATCCCAGGACTATGTACCTACTTCTAAAATAAGTAAATACAAGTTATCTTCAAAGAAAAAAGTGGAAAAAAATCTGTTTTGACTAGTGCATTTGAAGTAACCATTGAATATACTATATAAGGAGATATGTTCACATTGTTAGAGAAGTCTGATGACATGGGGAGAAGATATAGGGGAAATTATTTTCACCCACAGTATACCTGTAGGAACTGAAGATGCCTTTTGAAGGCTTAAAATCTCTAGTCAAAAACTTAAGAGGAAAAAAAAGATAAAATAAACATTGCATTACAAGCTTTAATCAGAGAAGAAATAAAACAGAGGTCTGCAGGGACATGAAAGTTATTTATGAAATATCTTTCATGAGAAAACTTGTTTGTACAGATAAGAGTAATTAATTTAGTAAGTAGCCCAGGAGATTTGGTAAGCATATAACAAAACATCTTGTTACATTGATACTTCTGAGCAACTGCACAACTGTGGTGGAGTTTTCAGGTTGTGTTCTAGAGGTGGTGCAGGCTAGGAAGAAAAATCAATGTGGTAGCTTTAAAGGAAGTGAAGATCCATTCTGTGTTCTCTGATGGTTCAGAATGGAGCTGCCAGTGATCCAGTGCAGCCTAAGTAAATCAGTATTGCTTGCATAGAAGAGAACAACTCTGCAGGGGATGTGCACCCTTTTCTAACTATAATTCTGAAGACAAGGACGTGCCATGATTTCTCTGGTCCAGCTTTCCACTGACACCTATTTTCTCCAGTCTTATTGTTTCAGGACATAACATTGTTCTTCCTGTTTCCATCTCCACATGAGTATTTGGAGACTCATGCTGTGTAGTCTCTTTTAGCAGCTGAAGAAGCTAATTGCTAATATGGAACCCTTACTGAGAACCTGTTTCTAAGAAGAAAACCTGATTCTCTGGTTTTATATTACAACATTGTTACATAAACATTTTAAGGGTAAGACTGATGTCTTTGTTGCTGGAAAAGAGTAGTGATTGAAAAGAAAGACCTGTGAAGAATAAAGACTTAATGAGTTCACTTAAGGGAGAGATAATAAATTTTATTTTAAATAACAGGAAGGCAGCTAAACCAAACAAGTGATTACAGAATTTAAAGTGTTGTAGCACAAAAGCAAGGAAGTAAAAATCAGGGAAAAGAGCATTCATAATTATCAGGAGAAAATTAAACTAGAAATATTTATACATAGTTCAGTTCTCTAAAAAAATTTTAGTAGAAATTAATCTTCTTAGATAATTTATAATTTCTAATTTTAAAATTCTTGTATGCTTAGAAAAGATAGAAGAAAGAATTCTTGCCTTTCTTTGGCAGTGTTGGAATTTCCTTTGCATAGAAGTCCTTATCCATGTAGATGTGACCATGTTATGCAACAATTTCTTGATACATACAATTTAATGCTGAGGATTGAAGGCCTGTATTTTGTTATTGTGGTACAAACTTTGCATGTACAGAAAGATGTTTGCAAAAATATGTAGCTTAGACTATACCAATTTCATCCCAAGTAAGTCTCCTCTAAGTTCTCTTACCATTATTGTATTGCACAAGCAGTACTCTAGCCCCAGCTAGACTAAGTGCTTAAATAGTATAAATTGTGATGCATCAATATAAAATAAATTATGGCTGTTACGGGTTGATAAAACTGAAGGAAATTATATTTCTACAGTTACTACAAAGTTCTTCACTCTCTGCTTACTTTTAAACTATTTCTTCTCAAACTGATCTCAAATTACAACCCCCAAATGGTTCATGTATGTACTAAGACTGTTGGCCATATCTTTGTTAGCAGTGGCACATTTTCCACTTCAGTGTCAGCTCTACCAGCCTGTCAGAGGAAAGACTTACTCTCTCTCCACACAAAGGTAAAGTAAGTATGTACCAGTTAACACCTTACTTCAGAAACACTGGAACTACAAAAAATAGCAGTAGTACATGCAGAGAGTAGCAGTAATAAAAAGGGTAATGAGTGTATTCATAATAAGTTTTATTTAGTAATTTGTGGTATGAATATTACGTATATTGGATTATATAAAATTATCTTTGATTTTAGATGCTTCCTAAAGCAGCAACAGGAGGCATTTGATGAGATTCTGTTTCTGTTTCTGAGTTTGCCGCTGGCTACTGCATGATTTTAAAATGTAAGATGTGGATTTATGAACTTCCACTATAAAGAAAAAAACCATATTTTATAAATTTTCATAAAATACATTATTTTCTAAAGTATTTTTTGAGTTAGATATCCACATGCTGTGTTCATTTCTTTGAACTCAGCCATTGCACTGAGTTTAAAACTAGATTATAAATCATTAACTTTCACATCAAGCAGCTGATGCTTAGGATTTCTGAGCATTGGGAAGATTCTTACTTGCCTAAGGATGTCATCATTTAAGACAACTCTTAGAAGGCAGAGAACCATACCATGGGGAAGAGATTCATAAAAACTTAACTCACAGGTCCAGGCATCACTGCAGAATTCAGCTTTTAACCATTTACTGAAAAAGTTATAGATATTTCCAGCTGTTGACCTAAGTGATAGAAATTTTCAGTGCATGATTCATTGCATTTTAACTTACTTTTTATAATGTCCTTTTTACAGCAAATACTGTTCTTTGGCCTGAAAAAGGCCAGGGATAGGGGAGGGAAAAGAGCTCCAGATCTTCTAATTATGCTTTTGATAATTAGACTGATGACTTAATTTTCCCTAGGAGAACATTCATTGCATTTAACTTTGAATATGTGTTATTCAATTAAAATGTACTGCACTTCTTAGGGGAAGAACATTTAATAAATGCAAAATCTAATAATATTTGTGTTTCTGTGTGTTATGAATCAGCAAGTCCTCTGGAAGAATGCTATCTCTAACAGAACTGGTAGAGCTAATGAGAAACAAAATAGTGGTAATTAACACATGGTAGTTAATTCTGTCCAACTCCTTTTCATACTGAGATTACAAATTTGAATGAAAAATTTGGACGTATTTTTTTCCTTGTTTGCATAGTAAACAGAAAAAACATACCTGACAAAGAACTTAGTAGGACTGCCTGAAAACCAGCCCAAAAGAATGTGAGGCTGATAGAAAACCCTGGCAATTTAATGCAAACTGTAGGCACGGTGTACTGAGCTGTGGAGTTCTACAGCTCAGCCTTTTCAGATGTTCACTGTGATCATCCCATAAATTAGGGGTTGATTGATCTGAACAATGTGGGGCTACATAACCTATTATTAAGTGAATATTGTGCTTGTGCCCTCTCTACTTGACAAACTAGAAAGCCTAGTTCAGTAATTTAAGCAAAGTATCACTCTCAGTTGCTGTTGCTGGTTTAACCAAGCAGTAACTTATAACTTTTGTTAGACTCTATACAGGCTCCTATTGTGAAGAAACACAAGTTTGCTTTCTGGGGTTTTTTCCTTCCTTTGGTGTCATCTGGGTGCAAAAAGGTTATTCAGATCAAAACTCTGTTTTGTGCATGAAGCTGTTGGAATCTAAACTAGTAACTTCTAATAATGTCTAAGAACACATACTGTGAGATAGTTGAAGCCAGTCATGGGAGACTAAAGTTTTCAATAAAAATGCTGCACAGAATCCTCAATAGCACATCAGGAATAAGGGGTAGTAGAGAGAATTACATTGTATAGTAGAGGAAATAATAATGATTAAGGTGACTGTTCTGCTAATAAATAATAAATCAACAAGAGAGTTCACTGGTAATAATACTATCAGGTAGCAGAAAAAAGACTCTCTCTGCAAAGTATGGATTTTACTCAACGTGAACAATTTAGCACAGCTCTGAAGATTTTGCTCTAGTTGATCAAAGAGAATTTTATGATCAAAGGTGCTTTTTAGAGATGTAAAGGAACAGTGAGAAAATAACCTTTATTGAGTGAGCATAAACTCAATATGTAATTCATGACCTCTAACAGCATAAAATCCTATATTGTGGACAAAAAAATATCAGTCTGTACCTACCTTAGTACATACTAATGGGAGAAAAAGCTCTTTTTTTCTTTTGTAAGAAGAAAAGGAATGGGACAGCCTTGGGAGAGATGTATAAGAAAATAACTTTAATGTGACTAACAGAATGTGCAAGAAGGAAGAAAAGAGAAGGTTTGGGTTTTGTTTTGATCTTCCACATTTGAGAATCCTTCACAATGGGAAGAAGGATGAGTCTGTATAAGGTGATCTGATAGGAGCTCAGCTTTCCATTATCATAGGTTAATAAGAACAAACAGAACAAACAGTGTTGTTGGAACTGTAGAGAAATCACCAAATAAATAAGAATTACCTGGCTTCTCACTCATGAAGGTTCAAAGCTTGGATGAGGATTCCTGGTTCAGCATTCTGTAAGGAAGTGCACCTGTGATACAAGAAAGCTCAAAATGATTGAAATAATCTCAAACAGTATGGTTTAGGATTTCAATTACACTTACTCTTAAATAAATCACTATTGAACAAGCAAAATAAATCTCAGATACTCTACTGATAAAATGCACCTACAAGGAAGTCATGGACCAGCAAGATGAGAATGTGTTCATTGTGGTTACATCAGCTAGTGCTGATAGCCAGGTACAGGTTACATTTATTTGTGTCTTCCAGATATAATTCTGTACAGACAAGACTAGATTTAAACGTGCTGTACATATTAAAAGAAGCTGTGTTCACCCATAAATTGGTGCTCCTAATAATGCGTTGCTGAATTCCCCAGTTCCTGTCTGGCCTTTGTTTCGTTTACTGTAGGGTTATTCACACCCTGCTATTGTCAGAGGGGTTCAACCCTGCTGTTTTCTGTTCCTGTACACACTCTTCTTCTGGAAAGAACTCCTCACACCTGGGCTCTTGGCAGGTGGCAGATGTTTGACTATGCAAAGAGAGACACATTTATTCCTCCTGCAGCCCTTATTCTGCTCCAATAATAGAACTAAATTAAAAAACAAACAGAAAACCATCCCCTTCCTCCTGTTGAAGCCACTTATTTGGCATTTATCACATGGCCAATACTACTCCATCATTGTTTTCTCAGGTCTCTTCATGTAATTTATTTTTATTAATGAGGTTTTCATGACACAGCTCCAAGTCAGAGCTAGTATGAATAACAAAAGTTATTTTCTCAGCATACATACAGACAGAACCTCTAGCTATTCACATCCTTGTACAGATTTAACTAACTTACACTTAGGAACTTACTCTATGAAACATCACCTCACTGTGAGAAACGTTTCTTTTTTAATTTTCCACAAATAAATTTTGAGGAGAGTTGATCCTGTTAAAAAAATTCAAAGTAAGAACTTAACGAATTTTGAGTGTCTGCTGACAAAAAACTATATAAAATAGAATATTTTATTTTCAAGAATATTATAATAATTAGTTGAATATAATGTTTAAGACCATAGGCTGTCTCGAGAGAAGGATTTTAGGGATCTCAGTGTTTTAATGATTTAATATCTTAGCAGCTAAAAGGTCAACATCACAAATTATCTAGCAAAGAAACAATGCACATTCTGATCTGTGGAAGGTCATTAGCTGTCAAAAATCTAATTGCAAAGGGGGTTTTGGATCATGGAAAGAAAAGCATTCTTGTACTCATTAGCAGTGTGTGGAAACACATAGCACCTATCTCCTGGACAAGTGATCTGAGGGAAGAGAACAGGTGAAAGACTGGAGTAATTAGCAATTCTTCTGGCTGAGAAGTCTAACACCTCAGATCTCACCTGTTTGCATGTAGATAAAAAGTGTATATATTAAAAAACCTGAAATGAGAATTCAATATTTTTCTTTATGAAAAGGTGTTCTCTTTTCTCTCGGTCTTTCCTTTGTTATCTGTGGTATAAAAGTGTTTAGTAGTCCATAAAAAAGCAACAGTTTGCTAACGAAATAGACAGTCATTATTCTATCTTAAAAATAATGTTACTTCAAAGCAGCTATTCTGAAATGTCTTAAAATCATCTCTATATTATAAAATAATAGGAAAATAAAAATTAAGTACAATAACTTGAAGTAAAATTGCCTGAAGATATAAACAGAGTCAATTTCCATGTTTGCTCCTCAGTCTATTTTCTCATTTCATATCCTGGATAAAATAAGTGAATAAATAATCCTGGAAGAAGGAACCATAACTCAGAACTCTCCGACTCCACGTTAGGGTTGTAATCACCCTCCTACAGAGTCATACCCGTTGTTCTACTCAGTCTCTTTATAGCCCAGTCATTTTTTCATTCTTTGTTCCATTTTGGCACAACTTCAGTAAGAGGGTGAAGACTGCTTCTGTACTTCTGTGGAGACCTTCTTTCCTTCTCTGCGAAATGCCATGAGCCTGGTAAGTAGAGCTCATGGCTCAATGCTGAGAGGAAAGAACGAGGCATTAGATCTTCCTGGACTTTTAACCACTGAAATATAGTTGTCTAACCATTAAGACCCTGTACAAATCCCCCTGCACTGTGGGATTCATTGCAAAACAAAGCAGCTGGAGTTCCATTTTGTGAGGAACCTTTTCCAGTTTGTGTGTCCAGAGTGTTCTGGATGCAGCCTATTGTACTAGGAAAGAGAACCTCTTTTCCATATCTCAGTCTGAAGAACTTTTAGGCCTTTTATGTGTTCTTCAGGCCATTTTAGTTCAACAGTGAGATTTTAAAACATTGAATAGCTACTAACTAGGGGTCATTCAAGTTACATGACTAGCTTCTTAATCTTTGATTCCTTCTGTGTCCATCTAGGCCTGGGTTATCCTAATCAGAAACATTCTACAACTTATATGTGATGCTGAATGCAAGTCCTGCTCTGGGTCCTAGTTGTATCTCTTTTTTGCTTAAAGCACAGTCAAACAACAGGCTCAGTACCAAGTCATCAATTCACTTTCAAGAGAGGCTGTTATATTTTAATGAAGAGCAAGGAGAAACTCTTCACACTCCCAGTCAAAATCTCACCTGAAAGCACCTGGTCTGAAATGAATCTGGCACCTGCCTGTGTGAAAAGTCTTTCCCTGTTGTCCTCTTTGACTCTCAGTGGAGTAGTATGGAAAAGTCTTCAAAGAGGTCTTGGGTGAGACGAGGCAAATGTCAGATTCTGCTTGGAGGCATTGCTCTTAATTGTCACGTCTCAGCCCAGGCCAATACTTCATTACATAAGTACATCAAATTCGTTCAAATTCCAAGTGAAATAGGTTAGCTTAAGCTCAAGCTCCAAAAAAAGTGGGAAAGACATTTGACAGCTGGCATGAATCACAGTGATGATGAGGCAACTTAGAGCTTTGTTTCCTGCAAGCTTTGTCACAGACCTTAAAGACCTGAACTATAATCTGCTGATTCCACTAAGTGAATGTCTAAACTCTGGCAACATTACTGAGAAAGGAAAATATGAGCAGTTTGAAGACTGACATGGAACAACCATGCAAATCAGGAGTGTGTACTAAGGACCTCCATTGCAAAATACATTTGTTCAATGTCCTTCTGTCCCATAGATGTTAACAGGATGTCAATCCGAGATCTCTGTTGATTGTCAGTTTTTATTTAATATTTTGATTGTGTAATCTCAAGAACACTGTGGGTAAATTCCTGGTTTTCATCATGTGCTGGAATAAGTTAGTGAGTTTGCAAGGCTTAGCAAGGAACCCTATGGAGCAAGACTTTTTTCCACTTTTGCTATTTACATTGTAGTTTTTAGGAGGATGTACAAGACCTGACTTCACTACTGTCATGGTTCTGGCCAGGACAGGGTTAATTCTCCTCTCCAACCCACCACAGAGGGGGCGAGGGGGAAGAGGGCTGAGCAAGAGGTACACGGTCTGGGGTGTTTCAGCGGGAACACTAAATACTGTTCCTAAAATACAACAACTACTGAATTTGAATCTACTGAAAACATGAACTGGAACTGTTCTTAAAAAGTATGGTAAGTGCACATGAAAATGCAGTAGTTTGAAGATCAAAGGAAAAAAATGCCTGCAAATTGATCAGTCATAAGGATCTCTAACGGGAGCTGGGAGAGAAACGTCAGCTAAGGAAACTAATAAAAAAGAAACTTGTGATTTTGTGGTCTCTCCTATTTCCATGGTTCCTGTTCTCTTCCACTCAGTTTCATCTTAAAGGTGTAAATGATGCAAGTTTGTGGTAGATCTGGGTTTGCTTATATTTATACTGAAATTTATCTTGTTTTATCAACTCCTTGCATTCTCAATGTAAATGTGTTCACAAAACCACCTATCAAGCTGAATATTTGTATATATCTGAAACCTCCGAAGATTTACAGTCTGAGATTCATTATCTTTGTTCCAGAAGAATAAAATATGAAGAATTTACAAGAATATGATTGTAAATGGAAAGTGATGGCTTTAATTAAACTTAAGGATGAGAAAGAAGGCTGAAGGTTTTAAACAAATTTGAACTTATTACTGAAATGCCTACTTGAATATATTACTGAAATGTCTATTCAAAGCACCAGTTTTTTCTCGGAGATATTTTCATACTGTATTTGGTAATAAAAGACTTGGAATAGCAACAGTAATATAGAAGCTGTATAGGAAGAAACAATAAAAAGAACGAAAAACCATTGGCCAGTATGGTAACTCAGAAGAGAAAGCCTGCCTTCTTAAAATTAAAAATAGGCAACTGTGACAGTGTTGGGAAGAACACATTTCCATTCAGCTCAAGGCTCAATATTGACATGCAAAGAAGCTGAGGATGCCTTTTCAAAGCATAAGGATTTATGAAGTAGATGGAAATGACTCCAGATCAGTTGGTTAGAGCAGGGTGTTAATAATGTCAAGGTCACAGGTTCAATCCCTCTACGGGCCATTCACGGAAGGTTTGGACTCTAAGATCCTTGTGGGTCCTTTCCAACTCAGAATATTTTATGATTCTGTGACTCACAAGGGGTCAAGTCTTGCAAATGCTTCAGCTCAATAAAATTACAGGGGAAGTGAAATTACTCAAGGAAGTATTAGAGGACTGAGCCTACAAAGTGCATAGGCAAAGGACAGATGGGAATCCAGGGGCTGTGGAAATTTACCTCCCCCCTGCCCGAAAATGACTATAATTTTCTTTTGATTGTGGAAAGACAGAAATCGACCACTGGGTTAAGCATCAGCAGAGGCTGGTTATTGACCAGTTAATTAATTTATAGCTTTGAACTGAGCACCACTTCTGTGTTGATACTACTAATTTTAATAGCACAGATAAGGTTGATGATTTATTTGTAAGATTTCTTTTATAAAATTGTGACTTTTCACTCCTAGGTGAGAGATTTCAGATGAGATAAAAGCTGTTATTTGGTCAGACACAAATGTTCTTACTGGTGTGTTTCCCCCCATCCCCTCCTTTTTTTCTTCCTTTAAGGAAGAGAAAGATTTTAAGTAATTCATTGGAAAATAAGGCATTGATTTTCAAAAATTTAGAAACATTGACTTTTTTTCTGAAGATGCTGGTTCACTTGCCTCTGAAATCACTTTCTGTAGGAGCCTGCATCATAGACATAGGAGGAGTTTCTCGGATTATCACAAATTTATAGGTTAGCCTTTGTAGATTCACACCATCAGTTAAAAATGTTTCATTCTAATTCCATAATCTTCTAAAATCTCGCTGTGTATGGATACTTTGTGGATAAAAGGGGGTAAAAGTGCTCAAAATACCATGTTTTTCTGACCTTGAAACATTTCATTGAGATTATTCCTATATAATGCAGGTAGAAAACACCTGAGGTAGACACATGTTAGCTCTGGCATAATGTTTTTTGGCACACCTTCACAGAGGTTGAGACTTTAGTTGTTGCTGTGATGCTATGGTGTCTCCATGTGCAGATGCTATATGTCCCATGTGCTGACGTTATAGATTGAGGGGGAAGAGACAATGTCTCTGTGCCAACCTCATTTTTCAACCTAGCAAAACTCTTCCAGCAGTGTTACCACATTATGATGGACCTTTCGAAACTTTCTCAGCTGAGGGAAACACAATTTTTGTAAAAAATAAAATAAACTCAAACTTTATGAAAAAAATCTCACAGAACTGACCTTTAAATGTTCTAAACACCAGTAGTTCTATGGCATTACAATTTATTTAACCTTTGAGAGAGTGTTCATTTAAATCACTCCAGCTTTATTGCTTTTGAACTGTAAGAAAAGGAATTATGTCACAAAAGGTGGTTTTGTTTGTATTGGATAACAAACTTCACTGCATTTTATATTTTTAGTCATTCGTTTACAGGACAAATCATTTGGCATGCATGTCTCAAAGTCTCTTTGATTCTTATTTAAAATACTATTTTCAAGACTACATAAAAATATTTGCTATGCATTTTTCCTCCTTCCTACCATTGCCCTCTAAAGATTTCTAATCTAATGATGCAGTGCTTAATGAGACCAAGTGACTCTGCTGTCATCTCAGGGCTTTTATCTCTTTAATACAAGATTAACCATAAATTTCAATCATAACAGCGTTGCATATCAGAATATTAAAGTAATAAATACTAATAGTCATAAGAATAGAGGACCTTTGAGTCAATCTGCTTCATCGTTTTTCTTCTTGAAAAGGGTCTGTTCTAATCTCCATTTCAAGAGTAGTGTTTAAAAGGTCTTATTTCATGCACAGAACTGAAATATTCTTTTGTTGTGTCTGAGACAGGTTCCTCCTGAAAAGTCAAATGGTGTTTATTTGCTAGAAAGAGAGCTTTTGGCCTGAAAAAAAAATTGGGAAAGAGGGGACAATGGTACTCTTTTGCTTTTTTTCTTCTGAACAGTAATATCTGGACTTTTGAGCATATCATTCCTCTGGATATTTAGAAAAAGTATAGTGCTATTTCACTTATTGTTCAGGCTTTAAAATAGAGGGAAAAAAAGTGACCATTTTCATGAAAGCAAGAACCAATTCAGGATGCCATTATAGGTACAGTGTGCACAAGAGTCCTCCATCTGCTTTGGAGTCCTTCACAAGAGGGATTTAAAGCGTTGTTGGGAGCATCTATCCGTAGATCTACATCTCCAGCAAGATTTTGAAACTGAGACATACTATTGCCGTTCATAGTAGAGGTCATTGAGAGCCACACAAATTTAGGTCAGAAGCACTTAATAGTAAAAGTTAGATCTATCATTAAAGATGAGAAATCTCAAGGTAAATATTGAAGTGCTCTTCTGTCATTCACATGAGTGGTTGGCCCTGAAAGCCATGACATATAGAGCTGCTAACTGATCCTGTCCCTCAGCTGTTTTTTCAGTCTATGTGAATGTTTGACAAGATCCACTGAAATCACTGGAGACTTTGAAGCCAGTTAGGTCAGCTTCAGCATTTCTGTAAATCCATCTTTTCATGAGCAGAAAGATGTACATGTCCAAAACTATCTTTGTCTTTTTTGAGTAGCCAAACAGCCATATAATTTCTTTTCAAATATAGAAGTCTCTATGAATACCTTGCCACTTTAAATTCTGTCAAATATTATACAATTTCCATAAGTGTATTGCCTAAGTTGAATGCTTTTAATGAAAATATTAATGCATATTTAATGAACAGGGTTTATAGCACAATTTTCAATTTTAACTTCATCCAGTATATCTGAAATTACTCTGAAACTTTTGACTTTTATCAATGTTACACATTCAAACCATCAGTTATGTACCATAATCACCAGAATATAGTGCTCACTAGACAGAATTATATTAGATGAGAAGCATAATACAACTTTAATTGGTTAATAATACGCCTGCATGATTAATTTTTGAGTATATGTAAGTCATATTTCTGAAAAAAGAATATGTTCTACTAGGTACTTTCACTCTATCAACTATATGATTTTTTAAACTCCTTTTTTTTAACTTCTGTTTTTATACTTAAAAGAAAAAATAATCTCAGATCCCTACCTACAGTGTAATTCTGAGACGGCAAGTGAATTTATAATCACAAAAACAGTTAAAAATATGGTTTTTTGCTTTATTTATCACAATTTATGACATTGTGATAACAAATATTACCTCATTGCCATTCCTTTCAGCTAAGTTTCTCATAAAATCCAAGCATAAATTTTGTACTTGGATGGATGTTTACAGCTATTTCACAACGCGATACAGCAATCTTTTATATTCTATATGTTATATAAAGAACATAGATGAAGATAAGGTGGAAGTCTGTCTATACTATGAAGGCTTGCTGTATACTATGAAATATGAAAGCCTGTGAAGGGAGGAAGATACTGCTCTTCCCCTGAAAATAACAACAAAAGAAAGTTCTTAACAAACTTCTACATGTACCAGTTGAAAGATGGAGAACGACACATTAGTACAGAAACCTTTATAAATGTGGATTGTAGTATTTCTGAGAGAAGCGAGAACAGAGAGATCTGACAGCTTTGCCTCAGCTGTGACATAAGAAGGGTTCAAAGATAACTCTGTGGAATTGTTTTGAAAGTGCCTCCTGCCCTATCCAAATTCAATCAGGTAGGCTGTTTTGGACAACAGGATGAGATAGACAGACTGCTGCAGTGCTTCTTTACTTTTCCTCTTAGCATCTCCTCAGTGCGGATACTCAGATGTCGCTAAATTTCCACGTATGGGCTGGAGGGTATGGTTCCTCCAGTCTATTCTAATCTCAGTGGGACTCTTTTACAAAGAGATTTTTGTTATTTCTTCCTAAGTTTCCTCATATCTACAAGTAAAGGTTAATTCTCTCCAGTGTTGGCTGTATCTGTCTGCAAGGCCAACGTTTTGTTAGGAAATGTAGATTGGATATGAGAAAGATATAAGAAAAATATATATATTTCCTTTAGTTGACTTCTCAGTTTTTTCATTGCCTTTTTTAACTCATGGAATCATGGAGCACCCTAAAAGTGTCCATGGCTTCCTCTGTTCCAATACATTGGTACAAAATCTTTCATTGTAAATCGTGCTTTCAAGGGCTAGTTAATATAAAGCATCTGAGATGTTTAGAGAGAGGAGATGTTTGCTCTAATGCAGCAGTATGACTAAGAAAAAAGAGCTTCAAAGAGACTTTCTAATCTTTTAGAATTTCCAAGTTAAGAAGAAGCTGTTAAATATCTGGGGGAGGGAATAACTTATTTTCTGCAAATGAGTCTATCAGTTAATAGAAGCAATGTAACACAATTAAAATTAGGTAGCTAATATAAGCAGAGGTTTCCATCTGGCATCTTATTATTAGAAGAAAAACAAGAACAATAAACAATTTCACTAGACTGATGGTTTCTTCCCTTCATTGAATCTCAATACTAAATGTAATTAGGATCTCTGAGCCCCAATGACTAATAGAAATTTCTCTCTTCAGCTTTCCTTTGTGCAGACTAATGAAGTAAGTAAAATATCTTTTTTGTCTACTGGAGAAGTATTCTAGACTTTAGCTTCATGTCAGGCATAAATCAAGCCTTGCAGTACTTTATATCCTCAGAATATCCCAAGGAAAGAGAATTTCATCAAGAATAACACCATTAGTGAATGCCTGGAGGGCAGCCATCTTATTCTTTTAAACCAATGAATAAACTGCAAGTATACAATCAGAGTTTTAATTGATTAATATTTGCACAGAAAAGGAAAACAAAGACAGTTATTATGTTCTTTTTAACAAATGAAAAATATTCTGACTCCAAGTTTTTATTGCTGAGATCTATCACATGTTTTGTATCCTGCTGTTTCTCACAAATATTTTGTTCCTAATTTCATGTGTTTGTTTATATACTCATCACATACTTTATAAAAATTAATAAAAAAGAAAGAAAAAAGAGAGAGAGAAGTCCTTATGCCAAAGATTCATTTTTAAATCTTTCAGGACATAAAAATACATTGTAGGATTTATGTTTGGGTATTTTGGGATGGTTTTTTGTGGTATTGCATGAGAAATACTTGTATAATCTGTAACTAAAATTACTCTAAGAACCTGATGAACAAGTTATGATGATTCATATACTTGCACTTGCTTGTACTTTCTGTTTCAGTATCAAGATTGCTGGGTGCCAAGCTCTGGTTTGGGGATACTTTGGACCACAAACTCTTTCCTGAGATTCTGACTTCCATCAGCCTAGACATGTATTTCTACTCAGATACATCTGTGTTTCTGGGAGCTTTTCCTCACTCCATTATTAAAAATTAAAGTACATAATACTGTAACATGAAAAGCTGCCACAGCTTTGTGTTCAGCTTGGCACTGGGAAGTTTTCTAATGCAATAATCTCTATTTTAATTAATTTATTTAAATATCCAGAAAATAGTTATAAATTACCTCGTATCAAGACTCATTTTTTCCTGTAACATTTTTTGAAAGATTACTGTCAAATGAAATTCTTGCAGTATTGTAAACCTACCTTCTACAAGATACTTCCCTATTATTTGACCCACATTACTTGACTTAAGGCATGTTATTATTTATTTTTCCAAGACAACTCAGACCTATTAATAGTTCAGATTTATAAAACACTGAGAAAAACCCTGGGTTTTTTCTCTTTTTTTGATTAAGTGAATCACATTATTTTACGGGACTTATTTTCAAACATTCTTTGGTAAAAATGGTTATAACAATGTGATGTAAGAGAATGAGAAATTCCATGTTGCAAGATCCAGATCTGGTTTTAAGTAATTTTAAAGCATGATAACTGGTCAAAATTGAAACCATCTATACTTATCAGGAAAGCTCTGAAAACAAAAAGCACTAATTAAATAAATGGAGAGAGGCAATAAGTAAAATAAACTTATCCATCAGCTAAAAAAATTGTTACCTTAGATTCCGTTTTGTGTTTTTAAAGTCACATGGCTACTCAGTTAGGTAAAAGTCTGTTGCTACCTTCCACTATGCACTTGACTCTGGAGTCAACTCAGTACTCTCTGTTTTAACTTTTCTCTGGAAGTATTTTTTCCACTTCTTTGTGTACCATGGTTTTCAAGGAGTTTGTTTGATCATAAACTAGTTTATCAAAAAGTTTTGCACTGGGACTGTAAGGACCATATATGGTCTAATATAGGGGGCACCTGAGGTGATCACAGTTTCCTGCTCCAGAGGAAGTGTAATGTATAATTTCCAGCTGAAATTACAGCATTGTAACACCTACAAAGTTTGTAGGTGTTACGATGCAATCAGATTAGATATTCACACTTTAGACGTTATTATGAACTGGCTTAATAAAAAGTAATGTTTTAAAATGAATAGTGGAGAAGAATGATCGAGCCTTCACACAGCGCTTCCTAACTTTTGGCTGTTCTACAGTGTGTATCTGTCTTTTTAAGGGAAAGAAATTGATCTCTTTCAAATACCTATGGAGTATTGGCACTGGATTTTTCTCCCCAGCTGCTTGCAATAGAACTTATAAATTCATCTTGCTCTGAATGTTTAGGCTTATCATTGATACCCGCTGAAAGAGGGACACTTTACATTCCCTAGACTTATAAATTGGGATTTGGAGCAGTTCAGGCTTATTTGTTCCTGGAGAGATTAATCTTCCTAGCCTTGGTCTCTATGCTTCATCAAATACGGGTCATGTACTTTAGTGCTGCCTCTTACTCTTTCTACCAATTATATCCATATGTGCTTTTCCCCCCATATTTCACTATAAATACATTAAAATAGCAAATTTCACTATAAATACTTGGAAAAACAGGTAAGGAGAGTTACTTAGTGTTGGAGACAACTTAGATATTTAGTATAAACAAATTATTTTAAAATCATCTTTCATTACATGGTCCCTCACTGTTTTCCCTCAATTCCCTACATAGCCTGGGCAGATAATATGAATGACATTCAAGAGGCTTTTCCATGCTTCTCATAGAAATTACCTACGTACATGTAAATAACATCTGAATAAACATGATTCTTCTTAGTAGTTTATTTTCTGTATTTTTAAACTGTCTTTTTGAGTGTAGTTTCAACTTAAAACAGGAATTTTGCTTGCTACATGAATTCAGTCGATACACACATTCATTTCATTTTTATGGTACTTAAAATTATTTCTAGTTTAAAATTCAAAATGGTCTCAAGAAAGAGGATTGTTTCTAAAACCAGATCGATATACTGCTTTTGGATGTAATCAAAATGAGCCCTTTAATAGATCTTCCATCTTTAAAATAAAATACAAATGTTCTTTGTTATGTATTTGATGAATAAAAAATTAAATCTAAATACTTTCAAAGGTGCTTACTTGGGAAGTTTTTAAATATGTGTGGCAGTGGTAGGATCAAAATGAGTAATAGTCTAAGTATTGTATGATTATTTCTTTCTCCTTCTGAGATTAATGTACTTTCAGAAACCCATCCCTCAAGTTCTTTCCCTGATCTCTAGGACATCCAGCGGTCAAGACTGAAGAACAAATGGGATACTCATTCCCATCAAATGGCATTTAAATACAGTATTTTTTTTAATATATTCTTACTCTGCTTATAATTTTTCTGTTCAGCCCTTTTGTTTCACTGGGAAAACTGAAAAGCTGTAATGTGCAAGATTCTTGGTGATTAAGTAATTTGGAGGAGGAAATTCAAAGACATCACAAGATCAAAGTGATAATAGTCAAAACAGGTGAAACCTGCATTTGTTGCCCAGCTTCTGCTTAGAGAAAATTAATTTTATTGGTTTTGTGAATGCAATGTTCTTTGGCAATAAAGAGTTACAGTATCTTGTCAAAGGGGGAGGGTTATAATATTTTGGGGTTTATTCCATTCATTTAGGACCATTACAAAATCGTTAGTTTTGTAATACTAGAAAAATCAAATGGTGACTTTTTGTTGCCCTTAATATTACTAAAAAGTCCATTTGTACTTTTCAGGCAAAAATATGCCATGAAAGCTTTTAATTAAATTCATTAAAAATTGCACTGCATTGATTATTCAACCTTACTTACCCGAGATATGATTATACAAAATAGGATAATCTGTTCCCTGGCTGTGACTTAGATAAAAAAGTATCTAACAGGAGTTGCCATGGTAATCAAAGTTTAAAAAGTGCTTTTTCAGTCAGGAATTCAGAAATTAAAGGACTTCTAATGTTGTGATTTTTCTGGAGCAGAGGTCTGCTTCCAATGGTTTTAGAAGCTTGTCAGAAAAATAAATGCGATTCTTAAAAACTTCACTTTTAATGTGTTCTTTACAGAAATACTTCTAAATTTTATGCTAATAACCCCTTTCTTAAACTTCTATGTTCCAGTTATCTTGAATTTTGCTTGACATAGAGGAACTAAAAGACACAGGTCTAAGACAATTGACTATGAAGGTATCTAAAATTAGGGCACTTGCAGTTCTTACTCTCTTGCATTGAATTGCGAATAATTAATTTAGGAATCTAAAATTCTGTTTGGACTGACACTGTTCAGCAAGTTCATTAAGTGTGAGGAAAAAGATGATGATTTTAAATTACAGAGATGCTACAGTACTTTGTGGACAAATGAGCTGTGGCAGAGTCCATTCCGTAGATTTGTTATTGTCCTAGGTTACAATGTAAGATGTAACCAATAGTATGTATTCTATTACCATCTTCACAAGCTGTTAAAGCAGGTGGGGCAGCGTCCGTTATCTCCTACCATGACTCATCCCTGATAACTCCCTCTGGGGGCTATCTCTGTTTAAGAGGCTATCAAGCCCCCAGTGCATGACTCATAGAATTACATCAGCCCATTGTGAGATGCTCCACCCGGGGGGAGGAGCCAAGCATTCCCACCTGGATATAATCTGGGGTTTGGAACAGCACAAGCAGTCCTTACTTACTGGATTCCCAGAGGACACAAACTACCACTGGACCTTCAGGGGAAGACCAGACCCTTCTACAGGACTGCTTCATCTGGACAGGTAGCAGTTAGTCAAGCTGTCAGACTGTATCCTGACTCTGTCAGTGTTCTCTTACTATTGCATTTATTTTAATTTTCCTATTAAATTATAATTCTGACTTGTGATCTCCCACTGGTTTGTTTTCAAACTAGTACATATTTTGGCGCCCAAGGTGGGGCTTGACCTGAGAGAAAGTCAGAATTACGATTTTGTATTAACAGAAACCTATTCACCATGGTGCCCAGCTTGTCTATATGGGTACTATACCTTACTGTTTATATTTTTCTTCACATGGGGAACTACCTGCCTGTTGTATTGCTCCTGTTGAGACTAGGGAATGGTATGACAATTGATTTATTGGTTTATTATGTCTAGTGCATGATAACTTGCAAGGCAATGAATGCCATTTGGAATATATACTCAATTTTGTTTGCCTGTCCTAGTCTGGGCTGCTACGTCTAGGATCTCCTCAACAATCGCACCCAGCCCCTGTTGGAAAGAGTAGAGAGTGGTTTCTTCCAGCCTTTCAGGCCAGGCACAGCAGTTTTTGAAACCATTGAGTTCCATCTGGATGTTAAGGATGGCATAATCTTCTTGTCAGTTCTTCTTTCTTTTTTCTCTATGATCTGCACTATGTACACCATGCTTACACTCAGAACAATGCTCGGTATGGCACAGTATCCTCAGGAGGAGAGGGACAAAAGCAGCAAAACAACAGGCACCATCTCCACGCAAAACGTCAAAAAGAGAAAAGGAACCAAAAGAGCAGTCAACCGCACAAACCATCACTGAGTCAGAACAGCCTAAGCCAGTAGCAGTTGCCCCTGTTCAGAAGAAGAAATCAAAAAAGCAAATCAGTCCACACAGTGACTGATGAGGATGCCGCAGGACCTTTGCACCCAGCAGAAGAGACAGAGCCAGAGATCATCACTCGCTCTCTATCCCTGGGTGAGCTGCGTGACCTGCGGAGGGAATTCACGTGCCAGACGAACGAGTCCATCCTGACCTGGCTGCTCCACATCTGGGACGCTGCAGCTAATGACACCATTCTGGATGGAATTGAGGCCAGACAACTGGGATCCCTGTCCCGAGATGTGGTCATTGACCAGGGGATTGGAGGAACCCAGGAAACTCAGCCTCTGGCGGCAACTGCTGGCAAGTGTACAGGACAGATACCTTTGTAAAGAAGACCTCCAGGTACATCAAGCGAAATGGTGTGCAATGGAACAAGGTATCCGATGCCTAAGGGAATTGGCTGTGCTGGAAATCATTTTCTCAGAAGACGAGAGATTCCCCAAGAGCCCCGATGGTGTCCAGTGCACGTCGCAAATGTGCTTGAGATTCGCATTGCTTGGACCAGAGATATACTCCTGTTACCTAGTGATGCTGGAATGGAGGGAAGGAGAGGACAAGGTGGGTGCCCTGGTCAACAAACTGAGAATTTATGAGGACACTGTCACTGCCCCGTTTCGTACCCATGTCTTGTCTGTGGACAAAACAAAGCTGGCAGAACACATCCCAAGCTTGGAGGAGAAAATTGAAGAGGGCCACCAGAAACTGAGAAAGGAGCTTAAGGAAGGAATTTACCAAATCTTGCCCGAACCAACAAGAGTGTCTGCTATCAGGAGCAGATGTCCCCCAGCCAGGGAGAGAAGACACACTCTGCAAGATAACCTCTGCTTTTTCCTTCAGGAGCATGGAGAAGATATGAGGAAGTGGGATAGAAAACCCACCTCCTCCTTAGCAGCCTGCGTACATGAATTAAAACCAGAAACATCTACCACAAGAAGCTCATCTAGCGCCAACATTGCTCCGGTCTCTCATGGACATAACTCCAGGCAGTACAGGAATGATTACATGGCCAATCCTCTTGAAGGGACCTTGGGAACATATTTACAAGAGGAGAGCAACATGTACCATGACCAGGATTAGAGGGGCCCTGCCTCAAAACAGGTAGAGGAAAGGGACAACCGGATCTATTGGACTGTGTGGATCCGATGGCCTGGCACACCTGACCCACAAAGATATATGGCTTTGGCTGACATCGGCACTCAATGTACTCTGATGCCATCAAGGTATGTGGGAGCGGATCCCATTTCTACTTCTGGGGTGACAGGAGGATCCCAGCATCTGGCTGTACCGGAAGCTGAAGTGAGTTTAACTGGGAATGAGTGGCAGAAACACTCCATTGTGACTGGCCCAGAAGCCCCATGCATCCTCAGCATAGACTATCTCAGAAATGGGTATTTCAAAGACCCAAAAGGACATCAGTGGGCTTTTGGGATAACTGCTCTATAGACTGAAGACATCAGACAACTGAAGACCCTGCCTGGTCTCTCAGATGACCCCTCTGCTGTGGGACTGCTGAGAGTTGAAGACCAATGGATACCAATCACCAGGGCAACAGTGCACCACTGGCAATACCACACCGACAGAGACTCTGTGGTTCCCATCCATGAGATGATTCGTGAACTGGAGAGCCAAGGGGTGGTCAGCAAGGCTTGTTCACCCTTTAACAGCCCTATATGGCCAGTGTGTAAATCCAGTGGAGAATGAAGACTGATGGTGGATTATCGTGGCCTGAATGAAGTCGTGCCACCACTGAGTGCTGCCATACCAGACATGCTGGAGCTTCAGTACGAGCTGGAATCCAAGGCAGCGAAGTGGTACGTGACTATTGATATTGCCAGTGTCTTTTTCTCCATCCCTCTGGCAGCAGAGTGCAGGCCTCAGTTTGCCTTCTCCTGGAGGGATGTGCAGTATACCTGGAACCGACTGCCCCAGGGGTGGAAGCACAGTCCCACCATCTGCCATGGACTGATCCACACTGCACTGGAAAAGGGTGAGGTTCCAGAAATCTGCAATACATCGATGATGTCATTGTGTGGGGGAACACGGCAACGGAAGTATTTGAGAAAGGAGACAAGATCATCCAGATTCTCCTGGAAGCCGCCTTTGCCATCAAGAGGAGCAAAGTCAAGGGACCTGCCCGGGAGATCCAGGTCCTGGGAGTAAAGTGGCAAGATGGATGGCGTCCGATTCCCACTGAGGTCATCAATAAGATCATCGCAATGTCTCCACCGACCAACAAAAAGGGAACACAAGCTTTCCTAGGTGCTGTAGGCTTTTGGAGAAAGCACATTCCCAAGTACAGCCAGATTGTGAGCCCTCTCTACCTGGTTACCTGCAAGAACGATTTCCACTGGGGCCCTGAACAGCAACAAGCCTTCGCCCAGATCAAGCACGAGATTGCTCATGCAGTAGCCCGTGGCCCAGTCAGGATGGGACCAGAGGTGAAGAATGTGCTTTACTCTGCAGCCGGGAACAATGGTTTGTCCTGGAGCCTTTGGCAGAAGGTGCCTGGTGAGACTCTGGGTCGACCACTGGGATTCTGGAGCTGAAGCTACAAGACGGTCCGAAGCCAACGACACTCCCACAGAGAAGGAAATCTTGGCCGCCTATGAAGGAGTTCAAGCTGCCTCAGAAGTTAATTGGCACTGAAGCGCAGCTGTAATTGGCACCCTGACTACCGGTGCTGGGTTGGATGTTCAAGGGAAAGGTTCCTTCCACGCATCATGCCACTGACGCCACACAGAGCAAATGGATCGCCCTCATCACGCAGAGTGCCTGTATTAGAAACCCAAATTGCCCTGGGATTCTGGAAATTATAGCAAACTGGCCTGAAGGCGAGACTTGGATTATCTTCTGAAGAAGAGCAGGAGCAAGTGACACATGCCGAGGAAGCCCCACCATATAATGAGCTACCGGAGAGTGAAAGATGATATGCCCTCTTACCTGATGGTTCCTGCTGAATTGTAGGTGCTAGCCGGAAATGGAAAGCTGCTGTATGGAGTCCCCACGACGAGTTGCACATGCTACCAAGGGACAAGGTGGATTGAGTCAGGTCACAGAGTTTAAAGCTGTCCAGCTGGCTTTGGATATTGCCAAATGAGAGAAGTGATCAAGGCTCTATCTCTACACCAACTCGTGGATGGTAGCTAATGCTCTGTGGGGATGGCTGGATTGCTGGAGAAAGACCAAGTGGTAGCGCAGAGGGAAACCCATCTAGGCTGCGGAGATTTGGCAGGATATCACCGCCCGGGTAGAGAGACTGACCATGAAGGTTTGACACGTGGATGCGCATGTACCCAAGAGTTGGGCTAATGAAGAACATCACAACAATGAGCAGGTGGATTGAGCTGCCAAGGTGAAAGTATCACAGGTGGATCTGGACTGACAGCACAAGGGAGAATTATTTCTAACTCATTGGGCCCATGATGCTTCTGGTCACCAGGGATGAGATGCAATGTACCGATGGGCTGGTGACTGAAGGGTGGACCTAACTATGGACAGCATCTCGCAGGTCAGCCACAACTGCAAGACCTGCGCTGCAATCAAACGGGCCAAGCGGGTGAAGGCTCTGTGGTACGGTGGACAGTGGTCGAAGTATGCATATGGGGAAGCCTGGAAAAGTGATTACATCACCCTTCCCCAAACCCGGCAAGGCAAGTGCTATGTGCTGACCACGGCGGAAGCAACCATGGGGTGGTTGAAGACCTACCCTGTGCCCGGAACACCATCTTGGGCCCGGAAAAGCAAGTCCTGTGGAGACATGGCACCCCTGAGAAAATCAAGTCGGACAACGGCACGCATTTCAAGAATGGCCTCATAAGCACCTGGGCCAGAGAACACGGAATCAAATGGATATACCATATCCCTTATCATGCACCAGCTGCCAGGAAAGTTGAATGGTGCTACGGACTACTTAAGATGCCCTTGAAAGCATTTGGAGGGGGAACTTTCAAAAATTGGGAGCTGAATTTAGCAAAGGCCACCTGGATGGTCAACACAAGCAGCTCCATCAATCGAGCTGGTCCTGCCCAGTCTGAACCATTGCACACGGTGGATGGAGATAGAGTCCCTGTGGTACACATGAGAGCTATTTTAGGAAAGACTGTTTGGATTAGTCCCACCTCAGGCAAAAGCAAACACATCTGTGGGATTGTTTCTGCTCAAGGACCTGGTTACACTTGGTGGGTAATACAGGAAGATGGGGAAACCCATTGTGTACCACAAGGAGACCTAATTTTAAGTGAGAACTGTGTGTAAGGTTTTCACTGTGCAGAGATTAAGGAGGGTATTGATTAGACCATGATGTAGATGTGGATAAATGCCCTAGGTTACAATGTAAGATGTAACCAAAAGCATGTATTCTATTATCATCTTCACAAGCTGTTAAAGCAGGTGGGGCAGTGTTCGTTATCTCCTACCATGACTCATCCCTCATAACTCCCTCCAGTGGCTATCTCTGTTTAAGGGGCTAACAAGCCCCCAGTGCATGACTCATAGAATTACATCAGCCCATTGTGAGATGCTCTGCCCAGGGCAGAAGAGCCAAGCATTCCCACCTGGATATAATCTGGGGTTTGGAATAGCACAGGCAGCCCTTACCTACTGAATTCCTAGAGGACAAGAGCTACCACTCTTTAGATGAAGACCAGACCTTTTTACAGAATCACCGCTTCAACAGGACCACTTCATCTGGACTGCTACCACCACCCTGACTAACTGGCTGTCAGGTTGTATCCTGACTCTGTCAGTGTTCTTTTACTATTGCATTTATTTTAATTTTCCTATTAAATTATAATTCTGACTTGCGATCTCCCACTGGTTTCTTTTCAAACTAGTACAATTATGAATCTAGGACAGGAATAATTTCTGAAAGAAAACAAAACCAAACAGAAACAGTCACAGAACCAACAAAGAACAAATCTGCCAGGTGTAACAGTTGTAGATGTCATGCCACCATATCAAACTTTTTCGAGTTTCAGGGTCTGTAAAAAGTTATAACACTGAAGGTATGTTGTACACTATTTCTAAAGGTAAAGAATGAATTTTCAACTTTCTAAATATTTAAGGAATATCTACAGAATCATATAAACCCGGTAATCATATTCCACAAGAGTAGACAAGCATTTATAATAGTTGCTCAAATGACTGGTATTACTGTATAATGCATATAAATAATATTTCAGATTCTTTTGTGCAAATGTTTCTGTGAAATATAAAAGGCTATTTCTAATAATCACTTTTATATTGGGAAAGTAATATTTTTATGTGAATGAATGATCGATGTTAATTATTTTTTAATCTTTCTCTTAAAATAATAGCTCTGTGTCGTGCTCTGCTTCAAAAATATTTTAATTTAGATATCCAGTCTCATAGAACAGACAGTAATAATAAGGAGTGAATAGGAAAGAGAACAATTCATCAGGAACTCACTGTCTGAAATTTGTTTGTCTACATGATTTAAGCAAATATTAAAATCCAAAATGTGTTCACATCTGGTCTTGAGCAGAAAGTTGGATCAAATTCATCAGACTGTATTTGTAAGTAGTAATCCATCAAACTCTAATTAAAATTCACTAAAGTAGTGATCACAGGGCAGCACTGTATTGTAATTAAATAGAAAGTAAAAACCTAAAACGTAAAAATGTTAAAATATCTCCCATTTTGCTTTACCAATGAAATTAATCATATTTTAAATCAAAGTTTTCAATTTGTAGGATTTATTTCAAGGAAGAAGTGATAAATAACTCCTTTATAATTACTGTAAAAGAGATATTAGGAGTGAAGGACTCAATATTCCAGGCCAGATTTCAGTGAAATAATAAGAACAGCTTTTAAGCTGTCTACCATATAGCATAATATGGTTCAGAGGACAAATACTCCACTTACAATGGATCACTTTGAGGTCTCCAGGTTTTGATCCCTTTAAAGCATTTGCTTTTTAAGATGCACAGAAATATTTAAAATCTGATTCTCTTTTTCTTTAGCTTAATGTACAGGTATGTTTCTACGGGTAAATTAGACATGCCTTGAAGAGCTCTTGGGGAACAGAGGCCACCTGACATGACAATCTCTCATGGGAGTTATGTGAAGTCTCTTAGCCACCAAAGTGGGGTGACTGCATCCAAACTGACTGTGAAGCATGCCTGGAACTTTTTGGCTAAAATAATGTCTGTGAATTTATTGGGAAACCTCTAACTGCCAAAGGCCATAGGAATCCTGGAAAACCTCTTACATTCCCGTCAGTTAGGAGTGTTGCTGGACACAATTTAATTCAGTAAAACAGGAAAATTGCAATTTTTTATCTTAACTTTTTCTGTGGTAACTNGTTCTTTTACTATTGCATTTATTTTAATTTTCCTATTAAATTATAATTCTGACTTGCGATCTCCCACTGGTTTCTTTTCAAACTAGTACAATTATGAATCTAGGACAGGAATAATTTCTGAAAGAAAACAAAACCAAACAGAAACAGTCACAGAACCAACAAAGAACAAATCTGCCAGGTGTAACAGTTGTAGATGTCATGCCACCATATCAAACTTTTTCAAGTTTCAGGGTCTGTAAAAAGTTATAACACTGAAGGTATGTTGTACACTATTTCTAAAGGTAAAGAATGAATTTTCAACTTTCTAAATATTTAAGGAATATCTACAGAATCATATAAACCCGGTAATCATATTCCACAAGAGTAGACAAGCATTTATAATAGTTGCTCAAATGACTGGTATTACTGTATAATGCATATAAATAATATTTCAGATTCTTTTGTGCAAATGTTTCTGTGAAATATAAAAGGCTATTTCTAATAATCACTTTTATATTGGGAAAGTAATATTTTTATGTGAATGAATGATCGATGTTAATTATTTTTTAATCTTTCTCTTAAAATAATAGCTCTGTGTCGTGCTCTGCTTCAAAAATATTTTAATTTAGATATCCAGTCTCATAGAACAGACAGTAATAATAAGGAGTGAATAGGAAAGAGAACAATTCATCAGGAACTCACTGTCTGAAATTTGTTTGTCTACATGATTTAAGCAAATATTAAAATCCAAAATGTGTTCACATCTGGTCTTGAGCAGAAAGTTGGATCAAATTCATCAGACTGTATTTGTAAGTAGTAATCCATCAAACTCTAATTAAAATTCACTAAAGTAGTGATCACAGGGCAGCACTGTATTGTAATTAAATAGAAAGTAAAAACCTAAAACGTAAAAATGTTAAAATATCTCCCATTTTGCTTTACCAATGAAATTAATCATATTTTAAATCAAAGTTTTCAATTTGTAGGATTTATTTCAAGGAAGAAGTGATAAATAACTCCTTTATAATTACTGTAAAAGAGATATTAGGAGTGAAGGACTCAATATTCCAGGCCAGATTTCAGTGAAATAATAAGAACAGCTTTTAAGCTGTCTACCATATAGCATAATATGGTTCAGAGGACAAATACTCCACTTACAATGGATCANCCATTTTGCTTTACCAATGAAATTAATCATATTTTAAATCAAAGTTTTCAATTTGTAGGATTTATTTCAAGGAAGAAGTGATAAATAACTCCTTTATAATTACTGTAAAAGAGATATTAGGAGTGAAGGACTCAATATTCCAGGCCAGATTTCAGTGAAATAATAAGAACAGCTTTTAAGCTGTCTACCATATAGCATAATATGGTTCAGAGGACAAATACTCCACTTACAATGGATCACTTTGAGGTCTCCAGGTTTTGATCCCTTTAAAGCATTTGCTTTTTAAGATGCACAGAAATATTTAAAATCTGATTCTCTTTTTCTTTAGCTTAATGTACAGGTATGTTTCTACGGGTAAATTAGACATGCCTTGAAGAGCTCTTGGGGAACAGAGGCCACCTGACATGACAATCTCTCATGGGAGTTATGTGAAGTCTCTTAGCCACCAAAGTGGGGTGACTGCATCCAAACTGACTGTGAAGCATGCCTGGAACTTTTTGGCTAAAATAATGTCTGTGAATTTATTGGGAAACCTCTAACTGCCAAAGGCCATAGGAATCCTGGAAAACCTCTTACATTCCCGTCAGTTAGGAGTGTTGCTGGACACAATTTAATTCAGTAAAACAGGAAAATTGCAATTTTTTATCTTAACTTTTTCTGTGGTAACTTTTTCCAGGATTTCTAATCTAGGAATTCAAAGTGGTGAGAAATGTCTAATAAGTCTTACAAAACATACAAACTTAAAGCTCAGTTGTAAATAAATATATACACTGTATAAAATGTATTCTGTTAGTTTTCCCTCTTAAATGACTTACAATAATACATTCTTTTACAAGAAAAAGATTTGTAATTTAATTTTATTATTTATCTTCATACTGTAAAAGTATATAAAATTAGGAATGTCATTAAATCAAGATTTTTCTTTTATGGATAACTCAGTTTTGTATTCTGTTAATTGTGAATAAACTAGCTGCTTTTTTTTTTTTGTAAAATTTAACACTGAGAATACAGTAGAAGGGTCTCTATGGCAATCTCTATAACCTAGAAAATGAGTTCAAGCCACTACTTAATTCAAAGAACTTTTACTTTATCCTTTACTTTTTCTTAAACCAGCTAAGAAATATTTGACTTACACTTTTATCAGGCATTAGTTTTTAAGTGTTGACCTGACATTCTTAGTACATAACTAAAAGTGCAATGCTTTTAAAATGTCAAAAAACTTTAAATGTCTTCCAAAAAATTAAGACCTTGTGATAGAATATGAGGAAAATTTAAAATAAGCTAAAAGCTCACAACATTTAGAGCCATGTTAATCATTAATAAAATGAATGAATATATACTTAAAAATAAAATATATTGAAAAAAGAGCTTATGGTACAGCATATATTTATGTGCAGTTAAATAAAGTATGTATGGTATAGTTCTTGGATAGGTGTTCAGTGTAAGGTTGTGCATTTGAAGCCAGACCTGATTCTCACCAGTGGAAAGGAAAAGAAAATATTGTTTTGTTGCCTTTTATTGTTTGTTTTTCTATTTATTTCAGGCCAGATCCTCAAGTCCCTAGCTAGTCTTTACTGCTACAAAACTCACATTATCAGGAGTATTTCTCTTGGCTAAGGAATGAGTCAAGTAAATTTCCTCCACTATTCTAATTAGTAAATGTGTCACTTGCTGCAAGGATAACCCAGTAGACAGGTATCTGATTAGACTCGTATGTAGCACATAGTAAGGAAAACACATACTGTGCTAAGGAAAATATGGGATTTAAACATTGTAACTGTGACTTTGGAGATCTAAGCATTTAAGACTTTAAAAAGCTTTCAAGTTAATTTGACTTGAAATTTGAAGAAAATAACAAAAGGTCTGTTTTTTGTGTAAACACCTACGACCTATAGATGTAGGACAATCTTTTCCCCCAATATTGACAAGAATTGAAGCAGGCAGTTCAGAGAGAAGTAGCAGCACTGGTGGGTAATCAAAACTCATTAAACTGGTGGGATGAGGAATGTGAGTGAGGAAGGCATGAGCATTAGTGTCATGCACACTGAAATACCATGGGTCTTGAGCTGAAAAAAAATTTGTTTGAGAGAATACTTATCTCAGTTTTTGTAATAAGGTCTTCCAGCATCCCTGCCTACTTTGAGCATATTGTTTTAGGCATGATAATTTTTAGAGATACTTCCAGATGCTAAGCAGTTCCTGTAACTTTCCTAGTATCTTCTACTTTTACTAAGCTAATAAGGCTAAAAGATGTTTAGAAATTTCAGCCCCTTCATGTGATTAAGTCAATTAAAAATATTGCTTCTTTTGCCTAGCACAAAGCGTTTTCAAAAGGAGAAACTGATTGTGGCACTGGACTTGTAGCAGTCTAAGGGACCACGGCCAGTCCAAAGGAATGCAATCCCATACCTATGCACACTAAGCAAGAAATAGGGAGGGAGTGCTCTGGTAGTTTCCAGCTACTGTCACAGTACGTCTAGGCATCACAAAAACTCTCTTGGAAAGACAGAACTTTAGAGATGTCTTGAGGCACATAGATGAGGATTTTTTTCCTCTCTGAAAATTACTCTACTGCAGCTAAACATCTGACTCGAAGCTTCCTGCCCCACTGAGCTGACAATCCTGACTTCGTGGTGGCCACTCCTGCAGTGCTGTGAACCTCCTGAGTTATGCTGCTAGGACAGTAAATCTGCTGGGAAGCATACATTGGGCACAGGGACTTGGATGTTTTAAGGGGTTTTGAAGAGGTAAAAGAGAAATAGAGGTGTTGCAGAAGATAAGGACCTGAAGGATACCTGAATTGATTTCAAGTGTTAGCAATTTGCAACAACTTTGTATCAATTATCAAGCTGTTGTCAGGGCTTAGATTTTGGCTGGGATAAATGAGATGGCATCTTTTTCAGCCCGGTATTTTGATTTAAATCCAGGAAAGCCTTTTATTTTTCAGTAGAAGTGTATTTGTAGGTATAATTTTTCATAACACAGGGTAATAAACTGGTAATATTAACAAAAACAAGCACAGAAGCAGGAGTAAAAATAGTAAATGAGGGAAGTTTCCCTGTATTTATTTTCACACATGTCCACTCTCCCATCCAAATGTTTCTAAGTCATATCTAATATTTCAAGTCAGAACAATAATACTTATCAAATCTAGAATGGTTTGCTTTACTTCTGTTTCCTTGCATTACCTCTGCTTACAGAATTTATAACCCAGTCACATCCAAATACCTGTTTTACAATCTGTCCAAAATACAAAACTTTCTGATGCACCTGTTCTTCCATCTATTATGCATTATAAATTTTCCCTCTTACTCTATCATTTATTTTACTTTGGAAGCTTACCCACTGCTCAAGAGTTGTTTCTACAAAGTTAGAGCAATGAAAGAAATATTGAATAAAGGCTGTAATACAATTGTAAACATTTTAAATGAGTATTTCATCCAAAATCAAATCTACAGTTCTTATTGTATTTGGTTGCTGCACAGATTGCAAGACTCATGTTCTTTCCCAGCATAACATCAATAAGCTATTTTCTCCACCAGCTGCTCACACGTTTGGTTTGTTGTGACTATTAACCATAGAAATATCTCAGTATTGGATCTCACTGAGGAAAAGACCCAAAGCATCTTGATTTCTAGCAGTTATTGCTGGATATTTTCTGGTTAAAGGCATTCATAGTAATATCAAGTTCTTTGCCAATCTCTAATATCTATAATTCAAACAAGTCCTGCAAACAATTTTATCTCTGTTCATAAATATATGCATTTACATCTATGTGTAAATGTACATGTGTGCAAATATATATATGTGTGTATATATATCTATTCACATGTATATACGTATTTTGATATGTGTTTTTCATTCAGTACTTGAAAAGTAAATATTTTTTTATAGTAATCCACATAGTACAAGGCTATGTCCAGGACAGAGTCACACTTACACAGGTTGTTCTCTGTTCTATAAAGGGTCACTTGGCAGGTACAAAAAATGTCTTGGAAGCTGCTGTAACTGTTGATATTGCAGGGAATGTTACTGTGAAGTGATGAGCAACACCTCAGAGTTTATTCAGTTGTGCCAGGTTCAATTGCTTTGAATACAGTGTGGCCAAGATATGTGAGGAATTTCAGTTAAAGCCCCAGTATTATTGTTCAGGGTGAGTAATAGCGGCAGATACTGACTCCTAAATGCCCCCTTTCCATGCTGATGTTGCAGCCATAGGCTTGTGGGGAGCTTTGCTTGCTGAATGTTTGAGTTTTTTCTCCTGGCAGTACTCTAGCAAGTCCAAAGGCTGAAATACTGTTTTCCCAGACAGAAAAAAGTTGCCATGGACCACAGCTATCATTTTTAAAGGCTCACTCCATATGACAACTCTAATTTCTCTTAAATTCCAAATGTTAATAGTTCCCCTTGGCTTCCTTATCTTTTTAGTGCACAAGTGTATAAACCTAATTTTTTTTCCCAAGCCTACCAATCAAAGTAGCACTTATGATGTAGCATATATGGATCTACTGAAATAGAAGAAAATGTTAAACCCTGGCAAAGTCTCCATATTATCATAGAGTTTCCTACTAATTAAAGAGTTCTTCATGATGAATCTAAAACCACAAAGAAACTTGACTTTTGAGTGTGACATGACCAATATAATAATCACAGGCAACAAAGAGAAAGAAATGTTCTGCTGACAGATAAATTTCCTTCCCGCATTCTTAGGTTTTGTTTGTTTTCATCAGTCATTTTATGGGAATCCTAGAGGCAAGTAGAGGTATTAGGCAGAGCTGGTTACAGACTGAACTTATGTTTTGAAAGCTGTGTTTTAAAGAAGTCTCTTTGGCTATGGCTTTGTCAAAGAATGAAATTTCTTACAATGCATTTGGAAACTGGATCTGCTGAAACATAAACACATTTGCATTTGTGAACGTTTGAGAGAAATCTAGCCTTCCACCTCATGGAAGTGCCTGTGAGTTGTCATCAGCTTATTGCTGAGAAACTCCTGAACCAGGAAGTACTGCAACAATCAAAAATAATTTTAGACTCTTTTCATCTAATATTATTATTTTGCTTATAAAATAATACAATACTGTAAATATTTTTTTTTTTTTTAATGATCACATCTCATATATGCAAATTAATTTTCTGAGTCAAAAAACCCACCCTTTTCTCCCATGCTACAAATGCAGTTTTACAGATTGGAACAGATGGCGGTTTAGAGTGAAGATGTACGAAACTACTATAAAGGTATAGTTACTGGGATACTGTGTGGTGACAGATGTTAGTAACAGCTTATGAGTTTAGTCTTTTATATTTTCCTTATTGTAGCTTTATAGTATATTTCATGCAGTTTGAAGAAAAATAATCCTATTTTCCTATCATTCCAATTTGTGTGTTGAATTTTTGCTTCATAAAGATTCTTGGATGTTGCTAAGTTTTCAACTACCCTATTATTTAAATTTGCTTTTGTTAACAAGCACTTGAGTACAGAAATAAAATCTAATGATACATGTTTCTATTTTGATTCCCCTAGAAAAAATGTGTTCAAAGGCAACAGTCAGAAGGGTTCCAATGAAGAGAAGAGTGTGAGAGGATGGAAATCTGTACCATGCTCAACAGACTTTAAGTCTGCCAGAGCATATGGGAAAGAGAATCCTTAACTGACAAATCTTTACTGAGAATGAACCTGTTAACCAAAGCAATTTAAATCCAAGCAGTGTTCACTGGAGTGCTCCAGCTGACCTCAGCCTTTTCCTGATAGCAGAGGGAAGCTTTTAAGGGATTTTCACAACCAGGTGGAACTGAACCCATAAGTGCACAGGAAAATGATGCATTTCTTGCAGCTTATTTTTGCCCGAATCCAATTATGCCTAGTCAACAGGCAGCTGTTGCCTCAAAATAGACTAAGCAGGGAACTCTGCAGAAAAGTTGGAAAAATGAAAGCCAGCTAGTTGTAAGAATGAATTAGAGTGGTGATTTTTGGATTTCTTTTTTTTGCAGCTTTGTATTTTCCAGTCTAACCTAGGATTGCTAGATCACTCTGATCTAGATGCCAAAATGGCACTGCCAACCAAAACTCTCTTGAGAGAATTCTTCAGGCAAGTAAGTGGATTACATCTCAAGCACTGTATTGTGCAGTTTTCAATTCAGCTAAGCTCTGGGAATTGCAGATAGCAGCTGAAAGAGCCCCCACTTTAAAGAGAAAGGTATAAGTGTCTGAAGTGGGAAAGGATTTTCTGACTGTTAGATTTGCCCTGAGAAATTGAAGATGGGTTTTTAAGGAAAGGAAAACAAAGGAACTGTCTCAGAATCTTCGTGGACTGCAAATGGGAAAAAGACATTTAAGATGGTCTGTACAGGTATCATAGGATTTGATGGATTGAAGAGGAAGATCAGGTAATTTTGTGGGACTGAAAAAAGCAAACACATTCGAATTTATGAGTAAAGTGTCAGTGTGGAAAGAAACTATTTTTTTTATAATATAAAGAACAGTCTTATAAAGAACAAAAAACCTAACAAAAATATGAGTATAGAGTGGAGTGATGAGAGATGACAGAATAAATGTAGGATAATTTTTTAATTAATGGGAGGACTGAGAATTAACTGCCTTTAAACATTATAAGTCACGGTAGCTTGTTGCCTTTATGGACAGTTGACAAATATTTCATGTACTCAGAGTCACGGAGAATATCTCTACAATGTTGTCATTTTACGTGATAATTGTGTCTGTGAAAGGCAAAACTTGAATGTAAACATGGGTTTAGGATTAAACTCTAAACTCTTACGTTGCTCTTATGTTGGTTGCAAGCTGACACTGACCAGCCTGATGGTATTATTGATATTGCTATTCATAGCACTCAGAAACTTATTCCTGCGTCTACTTTTCCTCAGGGAGACTGCAGCTTTGTTTTTTTGGCAAAGAACCAAGGAAGGACTGCAACAGAAAGTGTTTAGTGAAGATTTAGGCAAAACTTGAGCAGTTTAAATAAGTATCAAGTTATTATTTTCTTTCAGAATTATTTCACAGCCTCCAGAACTGGCACCCTGTTTGCAGTGCAGACTTGCAACTGCATTCTTGATTAGCAGTTTGCAAAAGAAGCTCTTTGGAGGTATCTTAATGGGCAGATTGCAATTCTAACTGTGTCCATGCTAAAAACTCATTAAGCGCCAGTAAACATGAGGGGAATAAAGGAAAGCAGAAAGATTAAAGGGGCAATTATGATCCAATAGAGGAAAGATGTATTTTCATTCACTGTGTAAACAAAATTGCAATCGCCCTTTGGGCACTTATGTATCACTGGCAAATAACCAGTGTGCAAGGAGAGCACTTTATATGTGAATACTGTAACTTGGTGGGCACGCAAGCAGTGGGTAACATGCAGCAGGTATTAAATGGATAAATATGTGTAAAGATTGTGTTTGGCTGGGCAAGAGACAGAAGCCTGGCAGAGGGGATCATGGTGACACTACATAGCAAGCTCTGTGCGTCTTGTTGGATTAAGGACTAGATTTGTGTCTTAGCCAATATAATGTCATGTTGAGTTATGTAAATCCCATCACAGAAATGCAAACACAATGCAGCAGCAGCAGCATTCTTTGGCATGGGCTCTTCAGCTGTTTTCCTGAAACCAATTTGATGTCTTGCTACAGATTGTTTTTCCCTTGCGGCACAGCCACTCTGTTAGTTGAATTCAATTCTTTTTTGCTGAATTATTACGATGTAAACCCCATAGTTTAATAACTGCAATGTTTATTTTTCTTAAATGCAATACCTTAGGACAACTAGAAAGTTGATATCATAGTAAGGGAAAATGATATTATGCTGTTGAGGAGGTAAGCAGCATTCAGCTAACAAATATTTAATGTTTAAGGAAAAAAATCATGACTGATAGTAGGATATAGGCATTCATATAATCAGACAGAGACCAAAAATACTGAAGACAAGCATTAACCAGTAACTGAGCTCAGTAATACCATTCCTCAAACAGTCAAATATCATCTTATTTTCAGGCTCAGACTGGTTCAGAGTGCATGGAGAAAGAAAAGCAGCACATGGGCTTATTTTACCTCTTTCCATAAGTGGATGGCAAGAGGACAGAGCCAGCCAGATGATGGAAGACGACATGCCAGTCCTCATTTCTGTGCAAGGCAACAAAAGAGGAACTCTTCCAGGGGGAAGAAAAGAGGTGAGGGTCAGAGTAAGACAGCAGTTCAGAATAACTGTGGAGGAGTGCAAACCTATTCTTTGATGAGGTTTTCTATGACTTTCAATTTCTCATTTGCCTAAGGCATCCTAATTATGGTTCTAATCTAGCCCCAAGTGCTGGAGCTGTAATACTAAAGATTCAGGCCTACTGCCCTGATAGTTTATACCAAACTCAAATATCACTTTAGGGGTGAAAGTTCAGACTTAAAGCACAGCTTTTGAATGGAAGCTTAAATGATGCCCTCAAAATAAAATGCCTGCAGGTGCTCTCTTTTCATTTTGTAATATGTTAATATTAAGCCTAATGTAGCTAACACATTAGGGAATTTTCCTTCACATCAGCTTTCTAGGGCCTCTGCTGTATATGGCAGTATTATGAATATCATGAAAAAGGATTTTTTGAAAACATCAACTTTAAGCTGTGTGATGCATCCAAAAAAGATATAGGAAACATCAAGATTATAGCATAATGTTCTCAATTTATATATACTGGGGTTTATTTTCCTTCATAATATCTTTTAAGATAAATGTGAATCAGTGTAAAAAAGTGAGCATAGCAGCATTTAGTTTGCTAGCATTCTTTGATTTTATAGATCTCCTCACGTTAGCTCTTTGTGCAGACGTATTGAATAGCTGTGTGTGGCATTTATAATTTCTCCTTCCAAACCCACTTCCACTTTATAGTAAGATAAAAATCAAAATGTTAATTTTGTGAAAGTCAGCATTCCCTTTAGAGGGGTATAAGTATTTTGCAGTGGCACTGTAATTCTCATGTCTAAATCTTCCTTTCAGAATATATTGGTTTAGTAGGTTGGTTTGACACTAATCACATGTAACAGTTGTTTGCAAATGTGCAGCAATGCTGTCTGTTGAGATCTGTAAAAACACTAATAGCTTCCGGAGCCATTTGCTGCAGGAACAGGAGCTTGGCTGCAGCTGTTGACAGTGATGAAAATGGGCATCAAGCTGAGACAGTCCAAGCTTGTCCTGATGTTAAAGGATTGTCCACCTTGAGAGCTAATTGGAATTAAAGGATTATCTCACCTAGAGAGCTAATTGGAATACTGGATCAATGATTGTGCTTTGAAGTCACTGGTTCAGGCCACAGGTGAGACGATTTGTCTTTCCTGTAGATATCGGTTCACATGAACCCTATACAATGTAATGACCCACCACAAAATAGTAATTTAGTCCCGTTTCATACCTGTGTAAAGAGAGGTCTCATTTTTAGTTTATCAAAGGAATTCAAAGGTGTATTGACTTTAGTTAGGAGATTATTAGAGCTTTATAAACAAACATTGGCACTCCCTTACTATGAAAGCCACTAGATATTTCTGGATATTTCATAACTTTAAAGACTGTGTGCACAGTAACGTCTTCTAACCTGCTTCCTCAGCCTTTTGAGGTGAATGCATTCAAATAAAGACTGTCCCATGGAACTGAAGGTAGATTTTGTCCTTAGCTGTAATATTTGCAAGATACATGGTATTGCCTCTCTTAAGCCAACATGTCACTTAAACTACATTACTAATTTTAAACATATAAATGACAGCCAAACTGAATTTTCATTGTTTTAATATATTTTCAAAGTTTCTATTAAGTTTAACACCAGTCTGTGTGTAAAAACTTGTAATTAAGTCTGAAAATATAATATGCACTAATTTTCAGGAAAAGCCCCAAGCAATGAAAGCAAAACCAGAAAAACTCAACATCCCTAAGTGCTTCGGCTCCCACCAAGTATGGTAAACTTAAATGATGCACCTATCAATTAAAAGCAAGAATCAAATTCAGAGATACAGTAGGCATTGTATATTATACCTGTAGCTCTGAGGCCATCCAAACAATTTTTCCTCTCAGTGTCTGAAACCAACCAAAAAAAAAATTAATTTATTTTTTGGGGAATCAGTGTTATCAATTTTATTTTGAGAATGACTACTCAAAACTTCAGGGGGCATAACAGATATCCTTAGATCTTTACTGTGGAAAAACACAACATAGGAGTTGAGCTCATGTTGGAAAAATAGAGTCAGGCCTGAATATTTGCAGAGGTAGGTATTCAAGAGACCTAAATAAGTTTTCAGGGACTGTGAAATGTTCTGCCTCTGCTAGTACAACCTACAGGATTGCCAGTGTTATAATTCAGATTTAGATTCCAAGATAAAGTCCTACTTTAGAAGTTTGAAGTATTTTGTTTGATTTTAGTTGAATTTCTATATACCTCTAATAAAGCAACAGAGAGAAAAATAACAGAAATTAAGACCAGGACTAAAAATTACAAAATATGACAGAGTAAATTCATACAAGCTATTGTAGAAAGAAAATTGATTTCTTCCCTTGTTGTATAATGACACTTACAAAAGAAGAAAATCCAGGGAAAAAAAGACATGAAGAAATCTCTTTGCCTGTTTTATTAGAAATTGGGTATATTAGGATCTTTTTGTAGAAATTTCTCAAATTTTTAGTTGACTTCTCAAGGAGAAATGTATTAAAAAAAAATACAGACTGTAAAAATAAACAAAGATTTATTTTCATAATACCAGTTTAATTTGCATTATTTAAAAATTAAAATAGCTATTACACAAATGCAGGAAAAATAACAGTGTTCAAGGACAGAAAAAGTAAAGACTGTCAATGTCACCAGCTTCACACATTTATGAAATATCACTGTTGGTTTTGGGTCATAAAAATGATAGCTTCACTCACAAAAGAGCAATGAATCATATATAGTTGGCTTGGGAAAAAATGAGCTTTCATCTACACTTTATTATTAACCAGAAAAGTTATTGCATTATCTTGGAAACCTACCCTCCATCTGGAAGCTACTCCATGGTTGAAGGAGCTACGGAGATGTGCTTCGGTGGAAGGAATACATTTATCTGAAAGCATCACACCTAATGTACGAGGCACTAAGCTTTGATTTCATGGTCTCATGCAGACTGCACAAATATCTCTCAGTACAGCTTTTACTAGGAAATGACAGTCAGGAAGGGATGAACAGGAACTAGATATCCTGTAATTTCAGAAGCCTACTGACTGTATTTTAATTCACTCAGTTGTCTGGAAGTTTTACTCCTGATAGGATTAAATCCTTATTCTAAATAACAACATAATGACAGCCTTTAATATTTACCTCAGAGTTGTCTTTGGTGAAGAGTGAATTTCATTTCCTTGAAAACAGTTGGATGCTCTAAAATCTAGATATTTAAATCTGTGCATGAATGAAGAGAGCCACGTTTGAAGTTAACAGTTGAACAGTTTTAAAAAGAAGTCAAACTAATTTGGGTCTAAGGCATATATCATATTGATAGGCACTGAAGGCATTACTGAACTGAGAAAGGAGTTATTGTCTGTTACTATCTGAGAGTGTACGAGATAGTATTTTCACCCAGCTCCCTCACAAACACTGATCTTAAGTTTTACTGTTTTGTCAAACTTTGGATGACTTTTCAGAAGAGCCACACAAGCTCCCCTTTGACACATTTCAGACAAACATTTGGCAAACCACTTCTCATGAAGCTATAGTACATTGACTTCCCTGTCTCTTCCACCAGAAACAAAGGATTCATCTATATAGAAAATAGAGGTAACTAGAATGGGCTTATCCAAACACTTAAACTTTGAAAAAGTTGCATGTAACCAAAAAAACTCTTAAAAAGGGGAAGTGCTGCTGTACAGTGCCTTGCCTTATTTATTTTTTGTGGGTACTGCACAAATTTAGCAGAATAAAGGCCTACAGAAGCATTTCAGGACCAAAATCACTACTGTGGGCTTGGCATGGTTCCAGCTCAGGATATACAGATCCATACTCTATACCCCTTTTGTTCAAACAAATGAAGGAGGTCATTAATTCTTTGCGTGGAACAGATACTAAAGTGGATAAAATGTGCATTTAGTGCCTGGCTCACTTGATTGTTAACTAAAAATAAGTCAGATGACAAAGTTATTCCTATATCCTTTTTCTAGAAATAAAAGCTAGATAGCTTCCAGAAATATTATATAGCCAAAATAATACATTGCTAAAACCATGCTTTTGAAAGATGCTGTTACAGAGCAATTAAGGGTTGGTGACACCACTGGCACTGGTCAAATATTCACCAATCTTATGATATATCCTTTTATAAACTGTGCCACACATTTCTTTAAACTCAGAGGAATGTTGCTTGGATTACCTAAAATAATATAATGTGATTTTTCTTAGCAGCCTGGGAAAGAGGTTGAATTTGAATCTGTGGTCTTTATCTTACTTTCAGGTCAGCATTTTTCCTCAGAGTTATGAATCTTACTGCTCTGCCTTCCTGAAGAACAAATGTGGAGCCTAGGATAAGTTCTGTAGAGGTACAGTATACAAAAATACCGAATTCAAGAATATAGAGAATTCAAGGTTGTGACTATTATGCTTCTAATTATTTTGCTCAGAAAAGTAAAAGTAGTAAAATTTCAGCAAATGCCATTTCCTGTTAAAATAAAATCCTATTGAATAAGTCAGTTAATTGTGACTGTGATAATTTAAATTTTTCCTGTCAAATGTGTTGGAAGGTATTTTTCTGGTCTTTCCATGGCTTCTCTTTGGAATTTACCTTAAGAAAAACATAGTCATTATTGCAGTTGTGTTTGGAAAATATCATCTTCACTGTCATTGAAAAGTCACAAATGGGAGGGAATTTGTTCTATCATAAGATTGTATCTGGTTTCCTGCTACTAAAATTGTGATTTAATATCTTAGTCTATCTGACTTGACAGAATCTAGTTAAAGATGTGCAATAGCTTTTAGTCAAATGCACACACTTCCTACAAAGGTTTTGTTGTCATAAATTCTTCTCTGTTTTTCTATAAACATATGGTTACATCCTGCAATGTGTTGACTGTCACTTGGAATCGACATCTTTATAGGTTGTGCCAGCCATAAGATTTCTGAAAACTAGTGTTTCAGCTTTTATTAACATCACACAGGAGCACTGAAAATGTGGTTAGGGAAAATCATGGTATGAAAAGTGTTTCAGTATAAAAATATAGGTATGAAAAGTGTTCAATCTTACAAGAAACATTTACTAAGAAGATGATAATAGGTATAGTAAATCTTCTAAATGAAAAAAAACCCCAAAAAAGTAAACCACTCTGTATCCTAAAATGCTATTGACTTTGTACAAATTTAGCAATTTCTTAATTTAAGGCAAGACTATACTTTCATATGCCAGACTAACAGAACAAAGTAACAAATACAGATTCTGCACATGCTTGAACTAATGGATTATTTTAAAAACCACAAAATTCTTGGTGTTAAAGGTATTAAATTATATATTGGTTACAGTGAAAAGATTTATATAGATCAGCTTTGTCTCTGCTTTCCTTATTCTTTCATAGTACCATGAATTTTAGTTTTATTTTCTAGTAAATACAGAGACTGACACAAGTGTAATAGGTAGATTAAGTCTACTGGAAACTTTGTCAGCTATGTTTCAGAAGTAGAAAATAGAAATAAATAATGTCAAGAGTGTATCACATTTACCATAATATTGTCATTACTTTCTGGAATTTTTTTTGATAATATTTTCTGACATGTTATAATACCATTATTTATAGATTATGTGAAGTAAGGCAAATAAGTAAAGAATGGCAGAGAGTGAATCTAAGATTACTTAACACTCAAAAAATCTGTGAAATGACATAAACAGAAGCATATAGAAATCCTATTATGCTAGCACCAGCCCATAATTGTTATTTTTTTATTTTAAATAATATAGGTTACTGGGACAATAGTCTCCAACCATGTAAGAACTGAGGGCAGAATAGCAGAAAAACAATCAAGCAAACAAAAGAAAGTCGCCTTTAAATTTAAAAAGGAAAATTAGGAGCTAGGAAGCAGAAATTAATGTTCCAGCTCTCTCTGTGTACATAAACATCAAATCTAATTAATTATAATTAACTTTAATTTATATTGAATTATTATTATTGTTATTAATAATAATCATCATAATACATATTTTTGAGTCAAATTAACATAATGCTCATGTGTGAATAAACTCCAGAGGGCAAGAGAGAAAATGCCAAGGGAACTGTAAAGTTTCATTATTTTGTTTCCAAAGCTAGGCAATAAATTTCAAACATTGGCACTTTGAAAGGTTCTAGCTGTGTTCATTTGTTTTGCACTATTTTTGACAGCAAATGTCAGTCCCATGCTTGCTGCCTTTTGAATGCAAAATACTGCTTTATAATTTCTGTTGTGAGGCCTCTTACAGCTGAAATAACTTAATAAACACTCACTTGTAGATATTATTTTAATAACTAGAGTACATGGCTTGTGTTCTTTCCCACAGTCCCTGCAACAGACAGTGAACCCAAACAATCAGCATTGAATTTAGACAGCTTCCCCTTCACCACTGTAATGGAGACATGGAGGAATCAACAAAGTTATTAGCATTTCTACTTTTAAAGTACCATTGAAAGCATCAGCCTAAACTGGGTTTAGGAATAGCCTAAATGTAAAGGCATACAGAGGTAACCTGTATGGTGAGTAAGAGTGCTATAAAAGAGGAGCTCATCTCTTATATTGGGGAGAAAATCCACTAATTTCATTACTGAATTAATCAGAAATGTCCCTTCATCTTACCTTGTGCTATTTTTCAGTCTTGGCTTAGTCTGTTTTGTTTGGTGTGTGAATTGCCAGCTAGCATGGTGTGAAAACAGAGTAACACTACAAACATTTTACCAAAGTTGTTTTTTTTTTTTTCCTTATGAGCAAGTGTTCATTGCAATTCTTTCTGTTGCCTTTCTGCCCACTGCTGGGGTAGTTCCTGTTTCCGTGTCACTCATTTTTTGTGTTGACAAAAGCAGCAGTGATGAAAAGATCCAGTGGTTGTGGACAGGATTATACATGTTATTAGAGTTTCTGCTAATTTTTTTAAGATTAGGAGTTACTTATGTTACATAAATACTGCATCATGCTTTCTGGAATCATTGAATGGGGTCTCAGATAAATGCTATCACTTGTATAATAAATAGGGCTCAGTAAGTAACATATATGTAATTTGAATGGAAATGCTCAAAGGAGAAAGCCTTGAGTTACTTTAGGACAGCTGCCATTATACTGCACTGTGAAAAAAATAAGAAATGTCATTTCCCTGGGAGCCTTCCCTGAAGGGCCCTTAGCTCTTCACCATAGGTGGGAGTTGGGGATGATGTAAGTGCTATATGCAGTAAGACAAGGATTCAAAACCATGAGTTTGGTAACAGGAACGTAGAGTGCATTTCGGTAAAATTCAAGATAGACAATTACTTTGAATCTGCAAAGTGGTTTTAACACAAAAGCTGTTAGATTAATCCATGAAAAATCTGGTAGTTCAATCTTTCAGGTTCCACTGAACCAAGGCAAAGTCTAGGGTCAGTGTTAGGATTATGATTAGGAGTTAGTAGACTAAAAGAGGAACAATATCCAGGCATTATTGAACCTTGTCTTAGACCTCACCTGGAGACAGCAATAGAATGTCTAAACCAGACACTGTGGCGTGGCATTAAGACTGATGTAAGGAAATATACTCCTAAATGCATTTAGTGTAGCGTTCTTTACATTTCTCAGGGAAATAAGGAATTTGGCTTTTCCTCTGTATTCAATTTTAGTTTGAAGTTAAAGTGTTCATGTTTGTTAAAATATTTGGAGTGTAAGTAGGAGTAACAAAGCTCAGAAACCATCAGATTAGTCAGTGTGTGAATTCCAAATCCTATTTGAGGGATTATGCTTGAATTCTTTCTCTGTTGTAAAATGGGAACAATCAACTGACACTATGGACCCCAAATTATTGTAGTCACTAGTTTTCTTGGGGAGAAACTTGATGTATAGCTTCTCAGTCTAGAGTAGATTTTGGGTCTACTCCTTGAAATATCTGTCTATTTGGAGGGTTCCTCACCAAATCCAAACCACTTGGAGTGTTCAGAAATGTTGGGAGCTGCACTGCACAGATTATGCTTTGAATGGGCCAGACAGCCCATGTGCCAGGCACAGCCTTGACCTATCATATGAATCAACAGGGCACATGGCAGGGTCATAGCTAGCAGTCCTGCACTTGCTACATTGACTGCAGAAAGTCTTAGTCACAGGGTTTCTATACTGTTGTATGTCCATGTCCTATGGCAAGTAGAAGCCCAGGCACCATCCACCAAAGGCAATGCCTGTCTGTCAAATGCTTTCAGCTCTCCTCAGGCACTTATCTCTCACTGTGAAAGAGGACCCAATACAATGGCACATGACTTAAGAGGATTCCTCTGAGCTTCAGACTGGAATGAAGGGTTCTGCTCCTTTGATGAGGCTTTCAACCTGCAACTTTATGCTTGCAAAGCCTGCACTAGCACCCTCACCTCCTCCCCATGCTATGAGTGTACTTCAGGGAGAGCTAATCCACATTCTCATTCCATGAATTTAAAACTAAGGGGGCTTGCAGCAAGCATTAAACTTTATCTTAGGTAGTCAATAGTAAAGGAGCATCCATATGCCACTCTGGTTTCAAAAGTAGATAAGGCACTCAGCTGCATTCTTTAATGCAAATCCCTCTAAAACCTTATATGCTATTAGTAGTCTGCTAGTTATTTGATGAAAGAGAAAATTAACTTTTCAAAGAGCTAGGCAAAAAATAGAACCGAGTCTATTATGCCAGCCAATCCAATATTCTGCACAATGAGATAGTGTTTCTTTCTACTCATTATGCCTAGCGAAAGCAATCAACAGAAGCCTGAAATGATAATTGTACAAAAATGTGATCTGATTAAAAGTAGAGATGGGCAGGTATTGGAAATAACCCACCTATCTCTCAAAGAAAATGCAAAGTCTCTGTGGTGCAAGTATGGATTGTTTTAGCTCGGCATTGCAGGCTTGGTTTTCTTTCTAGATAAATTTGCCCTGTGTTAAGACAACTGTGGACAAACTGTTAAGACAAAATGGACATGTGTCAGTTTAAAACTGAAGTAAAAAACATAGGAGTTAAAGCCATAATAGTTATTTAATTTAAAGACTAGTATGTGCATTAATGTTGTGATCTCTTTGCCACTTATTTTACCCCAAAGCATTCAGGAAGCTACAATAAATCATTACTTAATTCTGGGTTGCACCAAGGTTAATTAGAGCATACGAAAATGGTACTGGATTTGCCCGTAAATTCTTAACAAAGCCACAGTTATTAACCATAAAATTACTAGATAACACAAAACTGTAACATTCAGGATCTTAAATTATATTTGCATTAAGTAAGGGGAAAAAAAGATATTTCAGATACTGTTATTTAAGAATTGCTGGTGAGTTGCAAACTCTCTGGGAAAATGCTCCTTTAAGAATAAATTGGAATAAATGGGAAAGGATAAGTGTGAGACACTTGTGTGTATTTTTTCACATACCCACAAGCAGGCTGGGGACTCAGCATGTTCAAGATTAATTTGATAAATAGCAGCTCCTTTTTCCAAACATGCTGCATTGAATCTGCTGAATATAGGGAGGGATGAAGGGAAAAATTATCAGAGGGACAAAACAAGAGGGTAGATCTAAAATGTACCCAACTGCCATCTTTCATAATGCAAGATGATTTATGTACACTACATCTAAACTGAAATGCATCTCTCTTCCAGCACACTAACTGCACTTGGAAATGATTTTTATGTTAATATCCTTTTTAATTCCTAGTTCAGCCTGCATCTCTCTCTTCCTCTCTGCTTCATGCAGATATTTTAGTACTTGGATTCCTACTGCCTTATCGCCACATTGCACAGGGAGTAAATTCCAGTTTGCTTCCAAAGAAGGGGGAAAGACCTGGGCTGAGGGTCTTCATGAAGGCAGCTGAGTTCTACACCTATTGGTGGTGGTCATTCTGGGACTGACCCATCCCCTATCTGGATGTAAAAGTGATACTGCTGATAAACCGAAAGGATACAACCCAGTTAACCTCTTCGCTGTGTCACCTCTGCGGGGCTAGGGAGGAGACCTGATTTAATACTGGCAATAGAGAATAGATACTTTTTAAAAAATATTTGTCTGAGAGAGGAGATAGCATTGGCTCACTGCAGAGTATACCTGAGCTGTAATATAACCAAGACAACTGTGACCACAAGTGTGTGATTGCTTTTTTGCAAGCAAAGAGTGTGTAATGGAAAGTATTCAGCTGAATCTCAGCTTTAGGAAAACAGAAACTCAAAGTGAAGATGTTTCTGTTAAAGAGAAGAAGAAAAATTTTAAAATGCTACTTATGAAGGTAAAGAGACTGAACTGCTTATTTAAAGAAAGAAAAAGGACAATTTTCATTATATATCTTATATTTTGGAGGAAGTCCTGTGGAAGGTACAAATACCATGAGACTTCTCATTATGTTGGGTTATTTACACTAAATGAGACAAGATCTGTACATAATTACTCAGATACAAAAAGGCTTCTGTAATCTACAGGCTGGTAATAATTTCCATGAAGCCACAACCCTTAATAATATTTAAGTAAAGAGAGTAGTCGAGGAAAGCTGTGAACATAACTATGGTGGCAATCAACAGTAGAAATATTCCACAGCAAACCACCTTATCAGTGAACCAGCTGGAAGAACAGGCATAAAATCTAGATAAAGATGACAAGATGGGTTTCAAAGCTAAAGATGACAGAAAAATAGATAAAGCCATTGTTTTCAGACAGCCTTGGGGCAAGCAGAGATTTACCTGTGCAGACACTTCACATACTTAACATACCTAAGGTCTTACAGCCTACTGGAAGTGCTGGTTTTGATGTACAGCTTTCTACCATCCCCACCTAACTGCTTCCCATCAGAAAATCAGCCAAAATAGCAGAGGTTGTAATCATGAGAGGTGTTCTACAGAGTCAGACTAATGGTCTGCCAGTGGTCCAACCTGATTTTCTGTCTTTGACAGAATAAGGTAATGATAGTAATGCGAGTTAGAAAGGATATACAAGTCACGCAACTACCTATCCTGAACGGAGGTGCTTCTTTTGATCTGTTTTGAACTGATCTCCTGCCAATAGTTCTTTTATTTTGGGATTTGGAAAGCAGCGGTTCTGTCTTCCCTTTATCAAGCCATTCAGAGAAAATGGCTGCTGTGCCTATAGAAAGGCAGTCAGCTGGTGACAAACAGCCCAAGTAGCAATGCCAAGCTTGCTCTACATACCCAGCATTTCTGCTTTGCTATGTGTAGGAAGCGGTATAGTCTCAGAAATTTCAGGTAAGTTCAGATTCCTTGGACTCTGACTCATCCCTATTGCCACAGTGATGCCCATCTCAACATTTTCTCACACAGTCACTACTACTCTTCTTCAGCTTTTATCCCAAGTAGGTTCATGATTATTAATAAAAGTAAATAAACATTATTATTAATAAAAGTAGTTTATTAATGTTTCTATACATTTAAAATTTTTAACAGGCACACTAGAATTACTTTCTAACATTTTTATTTACTGCTGTCCATTGAAATCTGGCCTTTGGAGCAGATGATGTATATATATAAAATATAGGAATTGGGCTTAGGAGAGAGAAGACAACAGAGTGGGAAAGGGATGCCAGTGGTACAAAATAAATGCTGTTCCTTACAAAACTGCCAGAACTAAGGAATGTTTCCCATAAATATTTATTGAGGACCAAAATTGTGCAGTAGTTCTGCCACAAGGGACTTGTATTCTAAAAGCAGTGTAGAAGGAGAAAGCTTCTATGCATTTTCCTGCCTTTCTCTTTCAGACTGTACATACTCACTATGACATCCATTTGCTGCATTACACTTAATTTAAAAATTTGACTGCTTCATCTGCATGAATCTCAATTATCCATCTTCTCTGTGATGACTTGCCTCATTCCAATTCTTCTAAAGGAACTGTAATTTTAAGAAAGAAATAAATGGAGGGGAAAAAATGTAAATTAAGGCTCTAGGGTCCCAAATGGCAGACGAATCCTGATTTGACGTTCGGGATTGACAATAATCTTACACAGGCTGTAATTTTAAGACTGTGCAGGTTGTGGCCTTTTGGCCCTTAGAGGTGAGGATTTTTGTGTCAAGTAAGACAGAATCCTGTATAAGCTGCAATACATACCTGTGTTTGGTACTGAGATGTTGTCTATTCTACTCTCAGTACTACATCATGCCTACCATCTCAATTGTACCAGATGCCTTGAGACAAAGAAACATGCAAGGAGGTAGAAAACTTACTGTAAAATGGTTTTGAGGTTTCCAAAAAAGATAAGAACTTCACAGGCTGAAAGACTGTACATATTTTTGTGACTTTCCCATCCAAACATTTTGCTGAATAAACCCCCCAGACTTATTGTGTACTTTAATTTGTATTAATTTTATGTGACTTATAGCTCTCTTTCAGTGTGACATCTGCTAAAATAGAGCAACAGTAATTATTCTACCTGCTTTTTAAAAATGAAAAAAATGGAGAAAAGAAATATCAGAATTTTTGTTAGAGAAAAAAATATTCAATATAAAGAGCATAGAGTAGCCCACAGAACAACCCAAAGAACAGCCTGCTGCAGGTAATGCAAAACCAAAGCAATTTTAAGTCATCTCTTCTTATGCAAGATGCTGTGCCCCATTAGATGACACTCTAGAACTAGAAAAGTGGATAAATAAACAATTAAACATCTACCTAAGTAATCCTTTTCCACATATATCTTCATATCTGTATAGAAGTACAAAACATATAGTTCAAATTTTCATGCATAATGTTCTGGTCAACCTCCTTAGCACTCTTAAATTTTCATTTATTCCAATTTTCAGTATGTGTCCACAAGTAGACAGATTCTAAACCCATGACACGTTTTGTTAAAATAAGCATTTTCCAAGTTGTCACTGGATGCTTCAGAAAAATATACTGTGATATATCTTTTTTTCTGAAGAAAACTGAGGGATACAGCTTCTTACAGAGAGTTGCATTTTAATGTCACAGAGGTAGCCAGCTGACAGCAAGGTCACAAACAGCCATTTCAACTTGCCAGGCCAGTTGCCAGCTGCAGCAGATTTGTCTTTCATGGGATTAATGTTCTACAATCACTTGTACCCAAAGCAGGTAATTGAAAAGACTTTTTGGGTTTTTTTAACAATTATTTTGGCAACATGGATTCCTATCCTAGTTTTATCAGGCTTGTATACTATAAACATTTTATTTTTGTATAACACACCCAGGATTAAGTGAAAGTAAAGTAAGTTTCTATGGCATTAAATCACAAATGGCCTTTGCTTGAAAAGCTGTGTAAACATTTCAACAGAAATGCTTCCCATGTAGGAATGGCACAGAAACAATGCATGGATTAATGTGCTGTGTACTATCTCTCTTGCCAAAGAAGTTGTGGAAAGGTGATAAAAAGGGCAAACTTGGTTACTTTTCTGGTTATAGTTCTGATTGATACAGATTAATATACATGTTAAGGTCTTCAGGCTACTTTGAGACAGCATTGCCTCAGGAATGCTGCAAAAGTGTACTTTATTTAGGCAGCATCCTTGAGCTGCTCCTTGTACAATGTAAAAGTATCAGAAAATCTGGCTGTGTAGGCTGCATATTCTAAAAAATCTTGATTGCACTGTCTCTTCACTGACCACTCAAAGTTGAAAATAGCTTATGCAAAATCTTATTTTGAGTACTTGAGAAAGAGTTAAATATGGTGAATCATATAATCTTAGCACTTACTGTCAGTCTTGTCATTTTGAAAGATTAGAGATGTAAAATACTTGCTTAAATTTAAAAATGAAAAAATAGAGATTTACAATAAAGAAAAAGTCATTTCAAAGTAGGTCCTATGACAACAAATAAAAAGAACACAGGTGCAAGAACAACAGTAATTGGGTTTTCTACCTTCTTTCTTTGCTATGAGGAGGTCCTTAGAGATTTAAGCGTGCACTGACTCAGTCTCAAGGAGAAATCAAGGAGAAAAGGTGAGTATTTCCAGGCTAAAGGTAGAAATTCATCCTCCAGCTGCATGGTTTAAAGAGAGGAAGAGAACTGGGAGGACAGAGCAGGTGATACACAAGCTGTGGGCTTTACAGTTAATCTGTCATCTTGAACTTTCTATTTTCTACTCTAACAATATATGTGTTCCTGAAATCCATGTACACAATATTGTTCAGCTTCAGAAGAGGTGATCATTACAAATAATATGCATAAAACCCTTTTGTTTATTATTTTCCTTTTCTTATCCAGATCACTTTTCATGTGGTTTTATTTTTTTTTAAATTCTGCAGTTCATTACAACATAAAGTCTGATTCTGGTTTCCTTGCACTGTTGTAAATTGGAATTAGTAACGTAAAATAATTTGAGTTAACATGAAAAATCTGCAGATGAGATTAGCTACTGAGATCAGAGCTACAAATGTATGGAGAGAAGCTTGTACAGATACGACAAGATTTAAGTCAATAAAACAGCGTGATACACACTGGCTGAGGGAGAATAAAACCAAGGACATTTTTGCATCCCAGTAAACCCTATCATGGCAGTAGGAAAATCCTGAAAAAGCAAACAGGACCAGACACTAGCTAAGTCAAACTGGGAAGCCTCAGGTCACCTTATCCAGGGGCATCCAGTCTGCTACTGTACTGCACGATGACAAGCAGTAAGGCTGTCAGTCTTCTTGATGTGCTGCTGAAAATAGCCACTCATGCAAAAACTGAATGTCCAAAGATCAGTCAGTGTGATGAGAATTTGAGAACTTAAAATTATTTGGAAATACGCCAACGGGTATCAGTGCCACTCACATGAATGCATTTGTTATCTAGTGCTGACAGATCAGGAATACACAGGGTAGAGGACCTAGGGCACTCTGCATGTCCCGAAAGTGAATTGAATCACAGGGAGAAGCGCAGAAATTGTTGATAAAATATGGCTTAATGATCAAAAATCCATGTGAAGAAATACCTGTGGTCATATTCTCTTTGTTGTATAAACATTTGTTATCACAGTCAGGAATCATTTACGGAAGAGAAGAAATGAAGAAGGAATTGAAGACGATATTTTTGTATTTGCTGTCAAGACAGAGGTGTGTCATGGGAGAAGGGAATAAGAACATGAGGACTTCATCTTACTTCCTGTGTCAGTATTGCCTCTGAGGAACTGCTGAATTTTTACTGAGATCATGGACAAGCTCTGCTAAAGGCTGACCCTTCTTTGATTCCTATGAACAATTTCCACCATTTAATTTAAATGTAAAATTAAAAATAACAAAAATAAATGTTTTTGGTGACAAAAATGATGTTCTTAAGACTGAAAGAGGTACAGCTAGGCCAGAAAATGCAAAATGTTATCTTAAGACTCATGCAAGTGGTTGTGTGGTAAATGTAGGGTTTTGTCTTTTCTCCCAATTTCCAGGCCTGCCCCTCTCTTGTGTATTATATTTTCTGGTTCTTCATCTGTACATGCAACAGATCTGTTGTTATGATAGAGGCAGGTAAGATGTCTTGATACAGGATTTCTGATTTTTCTCTGCTTTTCTGATTAGAATTTTTAAAGCATTTTTAATAACAGTGTGTCTTTTAAATGACTATGTCTATTGTGTGTAGTTACAAGTGATGGTTATAAAAGGAAAGTTATTATATTTCATGAAGTAGCAGTAGTTTGACCTTAATTTGAGATTTTTTTTTGTTATGAGTGATTTATAATGAAAACTGGAAATGATAATCTCATTTTCCCAAAGTATTTGATTTTTTTAAAGTAGATCTGCAAGGTTCCAACTAATAGTTTATGGTGTGTGATCAATTATTTATTCAGCTTTCTATTTACCCTGAATGTTTCATTGCATTTTCATAAATTTCTATGTACTGATTCTGCTGACTGTAATTGGTTCCTTCACTTTTTAATGATCCAAAATTAGTTGCATAGATCTAAAATGGATCTAGGAGAGCTCTTCATTGCTTTTATCTTTGCACACTCTCAGATATAATATCTCAATCTATTAAAATGGTAATTTAATTTTTCGATTAAACACAGATGGAATGCTATACTGGGAAATGGAAGACAATAAAATATGGAACAAATTGATAAACCTCTATGTAAGGTAGGAGACTGAAGTTCTCCCTGGATGGTGCTCATTCACTCATTTTCAGCTGGATTTGGTGCCTTGCAGTGATAACACTGGTGAATATTTCTTGAGTTACTGAAAATTAAACTGCAGTGAAAGGAGTCCTTAATAGGGCTCTTCTCATAAGAATATTGAATTCACGTTAAAAGAAGGAATGAATCTATATTAGGAGAAAATTATGTGAACTAGCTACAAGCTGAAACTTCAAATGTGTTTGTTAAATTACTTCTCAAACTTGGCATGAAAAATTCTAGCTCCACATTTTAACTTCTTTTACAAGGAATCCTCAGGAATATACATAAAATATTTCAAAATATAAGTTCTTTATTTTTTAAACACTTTAGACCTTTAAATTATAAGAAACTGAAATAGTAAAAAAGGATTTAATTTTTGTGCATAATGAACAAGAGAAGAAAACACTTTTAATGCCAAATACAACATTTATAATTATAAAATGTCTTTAAATTGGAAGACAATAATTTTATGTCTGTATTGAGATATCCGAACAACTAATTTGACTAAAATATTGAGTATCGTGTTTTCTTTTCTCATAACCATAAGAACGAGAGGCATGTATATGAATTTCAACAGTTTATCATGAACATTTTTGATGATAATCTTCACAGTTCTTTAAAACCACGAAACACTGAAAAACAGTGGACTTCCTTGTCATAAACAAATTATTATGTTCTGATTAACTATAGTATCAGGATGACAGTTCTATGCAATTGTAGACTATATTAAAGTTGATCAACTCAGGAAAGCCTTTTGTTTCACAATTAGGTAGGTAGCCTGCTAACTGTTTAGAAAAAAAATATGCTAAAGAACCAGGTGCTGTAAACTTCTGTATATGTTCTGGACATTTGCTGCAGTTATCACAGCTCTGGGAACCCACCAGTGATCCAGAGTTGGACATGACAGTAGAATCAGACCTTCCACAGACTTCTATTTCCTACCTTGTTGCAGAGTCCACATCAGGAACAGAGGCTGATGATGTTGAAAGGGTTGAACTATACACAGAGTGATGTAAAGCTCTAAGACAGATCTACATCCACTAGCTAAGGTGGGTTATAAATCTCCTCATTTCAACTCTACTGGGGCTTCATGACTGAAATTCAAATGATGAAAAATACAGCTTTTCAGCCAGTTATGCTGACTGAACCTGCTGAAGGAACTAAGTTTACTTTTGCATCATTTATGCATTTTAAAATGCAGACTATATCTGCAACTGATAATCTCAAAAGAGAGGAGGTTTTTTTGGTTAATTTTTTTTATATTTAAAAAATATACATGCCATTACATCTGGGAGAATATGACCTTTGAATTATGAATGTCAAGACAAAAATGACAACTAATTACATTAAACTATTTCTAAATATATTTAAATCAAGAAATAAATAAAATCATGCTTTCTTTTACTGAATATCAAGATGAAAGAATGCTGTGTCTTAGCTAAGACATCAAAGCCTTGAAAGAGCTTGGAGAAGAAATGGTGTGCTAATTCTTATTGAAAGCAAAAGTATTCCTAAGGGAGACTCTTCTAAACCATATGTCTTTGACATAAACTGGCAATAAAAGAGAAAACTACTGCTGAGAATTTCTATGTGAGAAATGCAGCTGAAATGCTTCTTCCTTTTCAAAAAATTTGACCTCATTGGAGATTTTACACATCCTTATTTTGAGGTTTATATAATCTGTTGAATTGATCTTGGTACTATTCACGGTGTTAGAAAAAATGGAATACATTTGGAAGTAAGCTATAACAATTAGCTTATAATATTATTAACTGGAAGGGAACCATCAGCAGAGTTCCCTTAGAGTTTATTTGGCACCTATCTAAATGCAGGACTTGGGAGTATTGTGGTAGGTTCCCAGATCTGGGTCCATGTGTTTTGGTCTGTTACGCGCAGATGTGGCACTTAGGGACACAGTTTAGTTGTGGGCTTGGCAGTGAGGTTTATGGTTGGACTCAGCGATCTCAAAGATCTTTTCTAAGCTAAATGTTTCTATGATTCTATATACATCTAACTCCATGCCACAATTAGACAAGCAACCACTCTTAGTCAGTACTGACATTACTATTTGAAACATACAAATTTTTTGGGGTCTTTTCCAGGCCTGTCCCATAGTTTGAAAGACATACAAGGCACGCTCCAGCCAGGATGCTTCTCCCAGTGTTTCTGTTGGACGTACCAAGACACTGGGATTTTGTCCTTCAGTACATAGTGAAGATTGCCCCAATTTCTTGTTGATGGTACGATTCAAGAAATCCTTTTCTAGGGAATGCTTACTTCTCTCTGTCAGAAAACGCACCTAGAAAATAACATGCAATAAATGCAGTAAACAAAAAGATGTATGAAAGAAAGATTTCTGCCAAAACTACAGAGCTGTAAATGGTAGAAGTTTAACAGCTGAAGCTGCATCACACAGTTAAATTATTACATTTCTCCTCTAAGATCTCTCCTCTCTTCTAAGTAAGTTTTATTACAACACCTATTACCAATTATTGACTGTTCAGGATTGGGTTAGAACTGAAACATTGGCCATATGCATGTGCAGGTGAAGGAGACAACAAATGATAGATCTAAGGAATAGCTGTAGCTCATTTCCAATTTCTGTGTGAAAAGATCAGAGCAATTCTATTTTTAACTATATGTTTGCATTTTAATATAACGGAAATCTAGGTAAAATTCTCATCATTGTACTATTTTTGCTGTAAACACTCTAAGTCACTGGGTAAAATACAAAATCTTCATTGTTTCAGGGACCTAAAGACAATTTTTCCTCCCACCCCAATAGAGAAATGCCATGACCAGTTTTGTTTATACTCTCACTTTCACCCACTGAAGCTTGAATTAATTTTTGCACAGTAGAATAACTTTGAGGGAATCAGCTTATTCCTTCTCTCTTAGTAATCAGCCCATACCCCTTCAGTAAGGGTGCTCATCTCAGAAATAAGATGAATACTGGAACTCGAACATACAGGCAGTAGCCATGAGGTTTCTCTGTCTAGTCAGGCTTGATTTTAGAAGGAAATGGCAGGTTTAACTTTATTTTCCCTGGAGTTGATCCTGATGGGCATTCATTGACAGTGTCTATCATACTGACCTCCTTTGAGTATGTAAGTGTTCCTTAGCTTAATTCATAAGAATTCAGGGATGCAGCAATCAGAAATATCTTTTTATTTTTTTTACTGGTTTATATCGCTATCCCAAGCTCCGCAGGCTCTGTGCCGGAGCGCGAGGTGTTGCAATCTTCCAAAAGCATCTCCAAAGCAGAGCTGCTCAGCAGGATCAGCCACACACACTCACACACGTGTGCACACACAAACGCATGGACAGCTTCAGTAATATGGGTCGACGGCAAAGAGGCAGGAAGGGTCTTTGCGTGGAGTTCCACAGGAGCAGTTTATTGCTTCCACACTGTGAAGAATTCCAGAGGCAAAGACGAGAACAATTCAAAGCTTAGGTTTAAGTACAGGAGTGGGGCATGCGCCAGGGACCAATGGTCTGAGGGCACAGGGGCGGTACAAAGGCGGGACTAGGAAATGGGACCAATGGGGAAGCTCTGGGGGAGTGGTGAGGGGCAAAGGCCAATGGGGGGAACTTGGACTAGAGAACTTTCTAGGATGTGAAACATATAAGGTAGCAAGGAGGTGGGGCGGCCAGTGGCAAACCAGGATCAAAGAACTGGGGTACATTACCATAACAGAACAAAACATTCTGGGACAGGCTTCTCTTCTCACCCTAACCGCCAGAAGTCTCTGGTACCAGGGACTGTCTTACCCGAGAACTCTCTTTGTCCCTTGTTCCACAGGCTAAGCAGCCACCACAAATTTACAGTAGCTCGGCTCAGTGAATGAGCTATTAGAGTATGACATATTTGTTTACAATTTACAAATGCTTAATTTGCATATATGTAGGAAAGTGTACAATTTTAAGGTTAGTGAACAAAGTTGCTGACTGCTTTGGGCACCTAAAATATACAGTTTTGGGTTTTTTAAAAGGGATTTCAAAATTCAGAATTTCCCACTGAGCCTATGTATTTACAGGTGCCAAATCCCTTCTTTACAGAAAGGTATACAGTAACTGTATTATGGAAGAGATGAAATAAATAAAAAATCTCTTCCCCAACTTTTCCCTTCCTGTACCTCCTTTAGGATTCTATTTTTAAAAATGGTGCTATGGAAGTCTTCTTGTAGCATTTCTCAAAGCTGTAATCTTGAATTTTTATACTATAATGATATAGAAAGATATATATACATTGTTTCTCAAGTCATTACATTTTAGATAAGAAAATTGCTAAGTAAATGGATGTGTTATTCCTATACAATTTTGATATTCGAACAATATTCACTGGGCTAAAGTCTCTATTTCTCAGACCAGCTCTGTAATACCTTATCTGATGATTTGTAGGGAAGCCACAGCATCTCAAGTAAGCTATGAAATTTAATTTTTAGATAAAAAAGGTTAAGGATTTGTTGCTTCTTTTCAGGAAAAAAAAAAGGTAAAGCAGAACAATTTAACAACAATTTATTTTTTGCTAGAAAGAAAAATTTAGTTGTTGAGCACTAGTATTAACAATGTGAGTGCTGGGAACTGAACTTTAGAATTTGGATTTTTCAGAGTTGACACTAATTTCCTTTGTGTCTCCAGAAGACCTGTTCCCAAGAATTGCATTTATGTGTGAGTGATGTTACTCTCTAGTTTGATAAAAATAATAACAAACACTTTAATAAGTTTGGTATGGATGATCTCCTAAGATCTCCCTGGATACTTTTATTCTTTTCTTGAAAACAAGGATAATTTCATGGATTCTAAATTCTGCAATGAGCCTTAAGGATAGAAGAAGCCAAACTCTTGAATGGTTACTTCAGTTCTTCCTGGAAACTGTGCAATGGATGCCCATTTTTCATATGAATCTACTTTTACTGGTGACAGGAAACAAAACTTTGTGTAATTCATAATTTAGTAGTTGTAACTACGGATTAAATTTCCGAGGATTGCCATACCAGTCTGGCTATGGAAGACTGCCATGAGGTATTGGAGAAAAAATGTTGGTGTATTTTCTGGTTTTTCAGTGCTATTTATTTATGCTGTTTGGGATTTTTTTTCTTGTTTGTTATTGTTTTGGGATTATTTTGTTTTGTTTTTAGAATTTCTATTCAGCATTTTAAAATATTGCTATATTGTTTTACAGAACTGTACTTCAAAGGAACTAAGATATATGAATATTTCTTTTAGAAAGGGCTAACATAATTTTCTTTGTAGCTTGAAATCTGTGTTCACATTACAGTAACTTTCAGCATATTAATTAAAAAAACATAATTCCCTTTACTACTCCAAAGTCTTACACTTTCAACTGTTCCCAACAGTAAATTGAAGCCCAATGAAATCTAATTGCCTGGTATGCAACCTGAGAGACATTTAAAGAGAAATTAGAAACTCTAATTATATGCTAACTTTCTTCCATTTATGTTACGTTTGCAAATTTAACTCCCCATACCTTTAATTTTCTGTCTACTGCTTTAATTTTGGCTTTTCATTATTAGCAGCACTAAACTACTCTCTAGTTGCATCAATATACTCTTATATTTTCCTAAATGAGCATAGATCAGTTTGTGTTCCCTGATGTTTGTGTTGCAGTCAGAATTCTCAGAAGTGGTTCATTGCATTTTATTATAGAGAACTTTTGTACAAAAGGATCAATTTAAATGACCCAAGTTTTAACAGAACATGAAGGGACAGACTCTTTTTTCATGCAGGATTGAAGGTAAGGGATTTTGCCCCCAAAGTCTGGTTGGCTCACTAGCCTTTTTAGCTGTTTTTACAGCTGAGAGTGCTATTTTTTGCAGTTTACCCCATACTGCAGAGGGTATTGATGACAGACAGTCCCATATTCTACTTGTATTTAGATTTATTTAATTTGCCCCTTTTTTTACTTGTATTTTGAATATAAAGTGAGTTGTACAGTGAGCATTTATTTTTTAATTGGCATTCCAGTGTTGCTTCCCAACACTGGAATGTGTTGGATATAGATTTGAGTTTTTAGTATCTTCAGTTTTAATCTTTTTAGTATCTCCAGTGTGTGTATATATATACATGTGTGTGTGTGTGTGTATATATATATATATATATATATGTATAAATAAAAGTATATATGTGTTGACTTCTACAGAGCACTCAAAGCACTAAATTAAAGCACTTTAAGCTTCTAAGGTCAAAACATAAGAACATGAAACTGTCCTGTCTTTTTGTCCTGTGTCTAAAAGCAGACTACAGCAAATGCTTAGGAAAGAATAAACAAGAGAAGCTGGTAGTGCTTGTTCCTTCCACCCTCCAGGAAAGGGAAGTTCAGGGACCTGGTAAGTATAGATAGCTCCCTGTGTTTAGCAGCCTTTGGTTTATTTCATAGAATCCTAGACCCCTAAAATAATTTAGTTTGGAAAAGACCTCTAAGATCATTGAGTCCAGCAAGTAAGTCAGCACTGCTTAGCCCACCACTAAACCATGTCCCCAAGTGCCACATCTACACATCTTTTAAATACCTCTGGGGTGGTAACTCCACCACTTCCCTGGGCAGCCTGTTCCAATGCTTGACAACCCTTTAAGTGAAGACGTTTTTCCTAATAACTGATCTAAACCTGCCCTGGCACAACTTATTTGTTACCCCTGAGAAGAGACCAGTTCTCATCTGGCTATACCCTCCTTTCAGGGAGTTGTAGAAAGTGTTAAGGTCTCCCCTGAGCCCTCCTTTCCCCTGGTTAAACATCCCCAGCTCCCTTGGCTGCCCTTCATAAGAAAGACTTTCTCTAGGCCCTTCACCTGCTCCATTGCTCTTCTTTGAGACTTTTTGTTCTTGTGGTGAGGAAAGGAATATATCATTCACCCTTAATAGGAGAAAAGTAGTAACTTTCTTCAACCTCTGTAAATTTTAAATCATCAGAAAATTGCCTGTCTAGGATGTACAAGGTTAGTTGTAGGCTCTTTGAAGATCTGCTAATATTGAAGCTAATGTCAGCGCATTTATCCTACCTTAATTCTGAGTTTATTTCATTTTTACATTCATTGTAATGTTATGTATCACCCTTGAATTCTTGCAGTCTCCCATATTACTTGCATAGAGTTGTTTTTTCCCGTTTTAAAAATACTTGGTTTTCTGTACAGTGTGAATGGTTTAATGCTGAAGGGTGAAGCATTATTGAACCAAATGCCCATATTTATGTATATAAAAAATATATAGAAAATTGTTAAGTAGCCATTCTGTGTACACAGATGCCTGTATATGTTTCTTTTTCCCTCTGTTTTTGATGATGCTGAAATTTGTTTCTACATACAGATGAAATATCTTGTACTTTTTATAAGTTGTATAACATAGAGGAAATACCTAGAAAAAGTATTTTTTTTAGGACTAAAATCTGGATACGTCCCATTATGTTACTGGAAGTGCACTAACAGAAAGTAATGCCTTATTCTAAAAAAAAAAATATTACTTATAAGTACTTAAATCTACAAATTGAAGATACATCTTTTAAACTTGCTTTGTTTCAAAATTACATTCTTTCTATTCCACACATGAAGTGTTAAAATAAGATTTCAAATTCTGCTCTTCTTTTGTGCTCCTACAGGTTTTTCAAAAAGAATTGATTACATGACAGAGTGCTAGAAAGTTTGCTTGATTGTTCCCCATTATATCAGCTGGTCTAATAAAAGATATTGCCTCTGCCAAGAAACCTCATTTCTTCCTTCTGAAACTGCTTTAGAAACTTCTCTGCTTGCTTAAAAAATATCAGAGAAACTATGATTACCCAGTAACCACTCATCTAAAAATGATGCACCTAAAGCTAGAAAAGACATCCCATATGAAATATGCTGTAAGTTCATATCAATGATGGAATAACTTTGCATCATTTAACATCATAACTGATACGTTTTTTTTTACAATGCAGTGATAGGAACTGAAGTATTAACCAGTAAAAATACCTACTAAAATTGAGAAACTCACTATGACCACTAAAATTAGAACCAGTTATACATTAAGTGGAATGCCTTAGAAAATAAAAATATACTTGATTTCTACTTAGGTGTTTATTAGGTGTAAATTACCAGTAAATAGTCTGTTAATACAAACTTGATTGTACTAATGCTAGAAGATTAATCCTGCACATGCTATGTGATATGAAATATACTTTCAAAGGAGCACTAAGATTTTCACTCATAATTATTATATCTAATCAGTTTTGGATAATAAATCAAAAAGACAAAACCTTATGGTGAAAACAAAACCAAAGTTGTCATATCTGCATGTTGTAGACTGAGAGCAAAGTCTGGCCAAAGTGAAGTAGTTTAATTTTCAGTAGGATCTGACCTTCACATCTTAAACTTTGATTCTTTAGACTTGTTTATTGAGTAAATATCGATCTCTAAAAATTTTGCATCTTTGTGTTGATATATATCTGGATGACATTACTAGACCTAGAACTCTGGCACGAATCTGAGGAAGAATTCAGATATGTCTAACTTGTAGGCATTCTGTACTACTAGCAAACTGATTTCTGAGCTCTGGAAAGTATCCCATGAGTGAGAAATGGTGTTGGGCTGGGATCTGTAAATGTGTCCTGAAAATAAAGGAATGGCAGCAGCCATTCTCTTTTAACGAACAGTGTACTGGCACAAAAAGTAGTTCAACGGCTGAGTCCAATTGCCACATTCACTGCAAGGAATGCCAGCTCCCACATGGAGCACCCGGCTCAGGGCCTTGCCCCCAGCCTGTCCTGCAGCCCCCTGCAGCCACAGCTACCCCACGTCCTGCCCAAGCATCCTCCTGGGAAGACAGCATATGGACATGTGTTCCCAGCCAGATGAGGAAGAGTCAGAGTTTTCATTCCACGCACCAAGTTTGAATTTGAATCAGTCTGACTGAGATTCAAAATCCTTCTTTTGCCTTCTCATAAGGTTCGTTACATATCTTAATGTCTGGCGGTATCTGTCTCTAAGATAATAATTCCAAGTGTCTGTTGTAATCAGCAGAGTTCTAATCAGCATCACTAAGATAATTATTTGCATCCTGAAGTAGATATATAAAGGAAGCTAAACTAATTGCATCTTGAAAGCAGCTATTTCTTACCATTTTGCCACAACGAAAAGACAAAATTATTACTTTAGTGTCCATAATATGTTTTATAGAACCCTAAAGCTAGCTGAGATTAATTCTGTAAATTTTGCTGTAAAACTGCAAAACATTTTTTTAAGATGTAATTTTTTAGAAGTGCTTTGAAACTGATTTTAGTAACACCCCAAGTAATTTTTGTTAATTCCTCTGCTGACTGCCTATGTTGTCCAGGTACTCTTTTTTTTTTTTTAGGAGCTTCATAGCATGTGTGATTTTTTTTTTTACCTTTTTTGCACCAGAGTATACTAAATCTTCAGTCACCCCCTGAACTGTTCTTAGCAGCTAAGAAACTCTCAGACTATTCCTTCACTTCTGCTCTGTTTAACCTAGAAACAGAGACAACATAAAAACTCAAATAGACAAGTATATGGTGAGAGACAGATGTAGAAGGGATGACAGGAAAGTAATGTGCAGAGGGGCTTTCAAGTCTTCAGCTATGCTCAAAACAAATATGAAATATCTTAGGTTCGTTGACCTGGAGAAGCTTTTAGAAGGCTCTCGTGTTTGTCATAAGAATCTCAGGTTTGGATTTTTTTTCTTCTCTATTGATAACAAATACACATACAAAAGTGTTTCCTTTTTTTGTGCTGTAATCAAGCAGTAGCCTTTGGTCATCTCTTCAAGTGTATAAAAATAGTAAGATACTGCTGCCTATTCTGTGATTAAGGCTGAGTATAACACGTAGCAGCACAGGCTTGTGGTAGACTTTAAAAGGGTAAATCTGATGAACTGTTTAAAGCCTTTCTTGTTTTACTTGACCTTGGAAATATCCTTCAATTTCCATAATTAAAAAACTTATGGGTAATACACTGTTCTTTCACACTCAGCTTCTCAATTAGTAGTAGTCTTAACATCTGGAAAGATTAAGAAAAAATGAAGCAAAAAATGAAATGATCCTAAGAGACTTAAACTAGACAGTTAAAATCAGGGAAAAAAAAAAAAGAACAGTACTTAAGTGTCAAATCACTTATATTAAGCATAGATGTTTCTTATAATTTGAGATTTGCAGCCAGATATTTAATCCTGGCCACCATCTATCACTTTCTCACTCTTTCAAAAAGCAATAAATAAGAAACCCATGAACAACCAGTAGTTGTACAGTTAAGGCACTCTGATAGAGATATACAGATTTTGACAATAAGATTAAATTAAGGTCAAGGGTACTCCACCTCTGGGTTTTAAGGTAACAGGAGTTTGTTGATATAACTGATGTAAGAGTTGAATAACGGAAATTTTCGTAATACCTAAGAAAGGTAAAATAAGGTGAGCTCCAGTCTCTTAATGATCCTCTGCACAGCAGAGGTTCATAGTGCAAGCAGTTCCTGCCTGAGCATTGCAGAACTTCAGAAGATATGACCTGTCCTGGAAGACTGTCCTTGGCATCCACTGTTCTGGTTAGGTCCTGGACATAAATGCAGTTTCCTCTTCAGCCCTGTCAGACATCTTTCTCAGTCACGGTCATTTCTGCACTGTGGCCACAGATGGGGCTGCTCCTGGGTTACAGAAGGGAAGCTGTGTGGTGTTTGTTGCTCCGAGTGTTTCAATGCCCTGTGAGTGTATGAGTGTGTAGCCTGACAATGTTCTATCCATGCTCCAAGACAAAGGGACTCCTCTAATAAATGGAAAGCTAATTTCCAGCCCTCCCCCCAGTTAATTGCCTTTCTCCTTAAGATCAATCATAAATTATATTTCTCAGGTGACTAAGCTAAGAGGTCCTTGCACTTTTGAGTACTCTTTGAGTACTTGGACTCAATATTTCTACTTGTAAAGAGGTGTAATGACCCTTCTTTTGTTTTGAAGCATATTGTAAAGCTTTTCCTATTATGTTCTCAAAGGACTATGATACTAGAGTGTTGAGTGCCTTAGAAATGCCTATGCACAAACATACGAGGTAAGGCCTTGAGTGGGATCCAAGGGTCCTTGGATGCAATCCGCAGAGAAGCCTGCACAGCCACAGGAAGGTTTATTTACTTCTCTAGCTCAGCATCTCTGTGAATTTTATTACTAATTACAAAACCAATAAATGTAGAGGCCTGGCCTTTGTATTGAGCAGAGTGGGTTTGCTACATGCAGTGACATCTCTCTGCTATCCATCTGAACAAGTTCCAAGCAATTTGGAAAATCTCACTGTTCTTTAAAGTGTAAATGGTTTCATGGCAGCTGGGACGAATCCATTTCAAGTTTGAAATGAATATTCTCCAACTGTGCCAGTGGGAAAAAAAATACAAATTACAGTACACCAGTTTATTAGACATGACCATCAGTGCCAAAACCAGAAGAAAATGGAGCCCTTTCTGATATTACGGTGAAGATAACTAACAAATACAAATGAATTCCTATAATACATTTTCCTTAATAGTACAATAATGTTTTCTGTGAGCTGTTGAGAAATCATATCAGTTTGTGAAGTCCTTGGGAACATCTAGCTGATATGCTAGTCAAGAATACCAGGAGTTTTAAGAGTATCATTGCTTTTGGTAGGCATTACAGGGAGGCAGTGATGGCAGTCACCTGTCACCTGGCATCACTTCCAGGGTTGTTCCACTGTTATTGACCACTCAGGAACACATAGTGTTGGTTGTCACACAGAAAAGCAGAAAACACAGATTTAAAGCTGGGGTGGGGAACCTGCCCCCTTAACATTGTGCTCTCCCAACCCAAGGTGCTTCTGTCTGTAATGGTTGTTACAAGGTTTGGTGGCTCAAGGTGGTCTCTGTGAGGGACAGCTGGGGCTGCTCCTGCCTGACATGGATGGATCCTGTCAGTTCCATGGGTTCACCACAGGCACTGCTCAGCCCTCAGGTGATGCCTCAGGGAACTTATTTAAAAAGCAGAAAAAAAAAGCCAGACAGACTGAGGGAAAGGGGGGAAAAGAGCAAGAGACAATCCTGCAGGCATCAGAGCCAGTGAAGAAGGAGAGGGAGGAGCTGCTCCTGGCATCAAAGCAGAGATTCCCCCACAGACTATGGAAGAGCCCACAGAGGAGGAGAAGGGAATGTCCTCAAAGAAATGTGGCTGGAGTAGTTTGGTCCTAAAGAACTTCAGGCTATGGAAGGATCCATGCTGGAGGAGCAAAAAAACTGTGAGGAATGTTGGAAAGGAGCTGTTATGGGCTGACCACAGCCCCCTTTCCTCATCCCCCTGTGCCACTTGGGGTAAAGGGAATGAAGGTATGAAGTTGTGCCTGGGAAGGAGGGTTGGTGTGGGAGCAAGGTGTTTTGGTTTTCATCTTTGCTTATCACCATTCAATTCTGTTTAAATTGGAAATAAATTAATTTTCCTCAAGCCATATTGGGATTTTTTCCTAAGACAGTGATTGGTAAGAGATCTCCCTTTCTTTACCTTCATGCATGAGCTTTTCCATTCATTTTCTTTCCCTGGTGGGGAGGCAGTGTAAGAGAGCGGTTACAAAGGATTTTGCCATGTAGCTAAGGGTAAGGAACAACAGTATCCAGAGAGAGAAATGGATGGGTTTGATTTTTAATTTATTGTATTTCACTTCTGACATTGTTTCAAATGTTACTCTGTGTCTTTTCATTGGATTCATGAGTCTGCTGTTCCAAAGCAGAAAGATATACCTCTAGTCAGGACATAGAGAGAGAAAAGATACAGGTGTGGTTATTAAAAACAAAACAAAAAACCCAAAGCCAAACAGACAAAAAAACCCCAAACCAACAAACAAAAAAACTAACCCCCATCCCCAGCAGCTTCCTTTAGATTTCAATTCAGCGTGGGTTTTGTTGCTTTGCCTTTGGTTTATCTTTTTTCTTTTGAGATTAAAACCATAACCTGTAACTGTCTGGGACAGAAAATACATCTTGGTCAAAAGTACAGTGATTGAGCAAATTTTATTTTTTAATGAGGTAGAGATTCTCCATTATGGATGAAGAAGTGGGAATCCCTATTGCAAGTCAGTGAGTTATCTTACTGTAGAAGAAGAAAAAAAATACAGTTAATATATTTTGATGCATTTAAAATGGATTTTTAGTATTGCCTTTGAATTCTATTAAACATTTTTCTTTGACTAGCATTCCAAAGATAAGATAATATTATTTCGTTTCTCATAACTACTGAAATCAATTTACTTCTATGTTTTTAGCCTTCCATTTTCACTTCCAGTGTATGGTATGAATGTTGAGATGAGGTATTTCTCCTTGCTATCAGTTTGCCTGTTTGTCCACTCTTTTGCCTTTGTTTTTGCAGAGACAGGTGAATTATTTTTCTGATAGGTAGTAAGGAAGGTGTTGCATGTACACCTGTGGTATAGCAAGGATGTATGTTCACAGCCCTAAAGGTCCTTTTAATATGCTCTATGGCAAGCACAGAACATATTTTTAAATAAATCTCATTTAACATATACCTGTGATTTCTAACTATCTAAATAATCTTGCTCTGAACTTTCTTAACATAGGTTTGTATATATCTATACCATACATATATATATCTGTGTGAAACGACATGTATATCTATCTCTATATGTCTATATGAATCAGATTTTTTCTTGGAGGATTTTTTTTTTTTTTGCCTATTTTAGTAGAAATTACATTCCAGAAGAGCTCCATGTTTTGTAGAAGTTTATGAGGAAACTTCCATGTCCTAGGTATTCTTCTTTAGCATGGAGGCCTCAACTACCTTGCTGTGTGTTTAATATGCAGTCAGATATCCATTATTGAGCACTGCGTGAAACATCATCACTGCTAACCAACCACATTATTTCAGTCTGGCTAAAATTAATGAATTTTCAGTTTTGGCCAAACAAAGATCAGTAAAATTAAGCTGGAGATGAACAACATTCCTTGCCCAGAGGAAAAGCAAAAACTTAACTCCCTATTTCCATTTAGTAGTACTGCAGAGCCACAATACTGCAACATATTTCTGGCCATATTCCTTCATCCTTAGGACAATTACTGAAAGAATCTACTGTTCATCAAAAGCAGAAAAATATTTATAGGTGGATAACTAATTTCTCATTTTTAAGCTGAATTTGCACAAAACAAAACCTTGCACAGCTGCTCTTTGGAAGATAAAAAGGATTCAAATTGCTGTAGCAGACTTGTGAGTAGAAATGTTTTCAGATGTTCAGCAAATCAAATTGCATGGGGAAAAGGGCAGGCTTTTTTTTTTTTTCCTCTGGGTTGTTTGCCTCTAGATATATTTTATCCTGTACTTATTCCTAGTTGATTAGCTCTTACGCATGGGTAGAGTATTTTTGCTGCTGTAGAATGTGTGGAATGAAAGACAAATAAATAAAGAAGTTCACCTTATAATCACAAGAAGAGACAGCCAGAGTGAGAGCTTTGCTAAGGCAACAATTAGGAAGGCTCACAGTTGTTTTGATAGTGGTCCTGGTTTTATGTCCACGATTTACTTTAATTATCTGGACACTTATAAAAATGTCCCTCACCTTACACCAATGGGTCACACAGCCTTCTTTCAAGTAAACTTAGGGGTGTGATAAAACTAGTATATAATTATTTCCCATAGCAATAAATATTTAATAGTTAAAATAAACTGATATGACTTCAAAGAAATGTTTTACCAAAGGAAATACAGCAAATGTATACAAGCAGATATAAGAGAACTAGGAGGGAAAAACCAGATTTTATTTAAAGGAGTTGTGGTGGTTTTTTTCTGCACAGAATCTATCCAATATACTATTTGAAATACTGAATTTTCTTCAAAATTGCTACCCTATTCTGAAATGAATGTAAGGTTAAGCTGAGTTTCTCCTCAGATTATCCAAGTCACTCATCATCTAGATTTTCTGATGTCAGCGTGATGGGGACTATTTCAGGCACTTCTTCTCCCTGCTTGATTTACCAGGAGACATGTCATGAGATTCACCTGGCCTGCAAATCAGATCTGAAGAGGCGGAGGAGGACAATGACATGACTTCTAGCAGTCAGTCATTCATTATATAGAAATACCCTTCAAAAAATCCGTGCCTCCCTCGGGTGAAGTAGATGTCAAATTTGCCTGAAGGACATGGATCTAAGAGTACTGCCAGCTCATACTACACACATCAAAACAGCCCACAGCTGAATTGCCCTTTTTCCTACTGAAGCAAAGTTTCTCCTTGTGTGGGCGTTGCATAAAATACATATTTTAATCAGCTGAAAATGTATTTTAATTATTTGCACTGACCTCACAATTTCCTCTATGGAAAAATAAATATTATATAAGATAATTGGCAGTGTTGGACTAATTGTTGCTTAGTCCTGTGGAAAGATAGGAGGATATATCAGTCTTCATGTTTTGTTTTTTTAACTGGTCAATAAAATGTTTGGCAATAACTTCTACTTTTTAACTATTGTTTCACTAACAGTTCTGCCTGTTAGAAAATAAAAAAAGTCCTGTGATGAGATTCTGCCTCCAGCAAAGCTGATCTTACCTACTTGCTGCCGGTAACTTATTTCCTTCAATTCTGCTGAGTGCTCCAGTTTCCTTGGACATGATAGCAAAGGGAAGTTTATTCCCTCACATTTTCAGTAACTGGATTCCAGATTTACCTGTTGAATGTTTCAGGAGATGAATTCTGTTAAAAAAATTCTAAGTTTGATTTACGAAGGACTCAATACATCTAAGGTGGACTGAATATTCATACTATTTAACTGTTCTTAAATGCAGGCTTCTCTTCAACCTCAGCCAGGTTACCAGGCAGGTGAAATCTAAAGCATGATAACTTCATCAAAAGTGTGTCTGCTAAGGGGTTTGCAGACACATCTCTTGGATAACTTGAGTACCTTGCTGCTACAGCAGGTACTATTTCATCCATGTACTTCTGTTTCTTGCCAACAGAGGACGACTCTACGCCACACCTGCCTTGTAATGTGGCATTTTCAGAAAAGTGCAGGTCATAATAAACAAAGTCTTGGATCAGGCATATGAACATCAATTTCTCTTTCCCTGTGGATGTAAAAAAAAAAAAAAAAAAGCCTAAACATAGAGTCCAAGAGGTCTATTGGATAATCCCTTGCCACGTTTCCCATTTTAAACAGATTTAGAATGGGTTTCCTGGTAAAAGGCTGCCAGACATAGCATTGCATTTACTTCCTAATGGAGGTAATTAATTGTTTGGTGATACTGGATTTATTACCTTGCAAAATAACATAATTTCTTTACTAGCTTGAAGTGCCCTTTGCCAAGTTATTTATTGTGCAACGGTGACATTTTTTTCCCCACCCTCCTGACATTAGAAAAATCAGGAAACGCAGATCTCAAAAGATTCATGCAAAGATTTATAGTTCTTTTGTTTTGTCATTTCAAGTGTTGTTTTTCCTAATATAGACAAAATATTCTTCCCACTTCAAAAGAAAAGAGTTCATTCTTTTATACACAATTCCATAAATAGAGAAACATTTAAGAAATGAAATGGAGATAATTTTTTTGTGATAACAGAGATTAGAACACCCATGACACTTTTAATACCTGTTGAAAATAATAACAGTGAATGTGAGAAAAGTCTGTCCTAAAGCATTTCCTTTTGAATTTTGAGAGGACTTTTTTTTCATTTATATTCTCATGGCCATTTCAACCAGTCATGCTAACTTATCTATTGAACACGCAGGCAAAAATATTCTGATGCTGCTTTTTGCCAGTTTACAATGCCCTGTTCACTTCTGCCAAGTAGGGAATGTATGAGTAAAGTAGTCAGGTTCCTGGATTCCTCCAATAAAGTGTCTTTTAAAATGAAGAATTTTAAGTAGAGAAGTTGTTTCATTGTTTTTGAAATGCTACTCATGTATTGGAAGTAGAAAATGCTCCTTTCCTGAATTAGATAAATGGTTGAAAGGGGAAGTTTTGAGGACTTCCAATGCTACTACTCTGAATCATTAAAACCCAAAGGATTATTTCGAGCTAGGAGTACAACCATCATTGTGAAAATGCCAGTTTCACACTACATATCCCCAAGTTAGCACATGAAATACTTTAATTCTCTAAGACTTGGAGAATTTTGTTCTCGACTAATGAAGATAGCTCAAATAAAGGGTTTCAGACACAGATTTTGTGATGACTTCTTTTGTAACCACTGACCTCAGTGCAGGTGATCTTCAGAGTTAATGTTGGGTGTTTAAAAAATATTTATTTTAATATCAAGTAAGCACTTTATTCATGCTTGGTGTATTGTACTTTTGGAAATTACAGCATTCTAATATTTTTGAGGCCAGGACTAAAAAGATGGACTTTTCAGTCTTGGCTATTCTCTACACCACTGACAAAGAAAGACAAAAGGTGTGTCAGTGGCAGCCGTGCCACTCCCTAGCCTTGTGGTTTCCTTGGAGAAGCCTGGATATGAAGGCTGAGAGAGAGTTTCGTCACAGGGGGCAAGAGTCCCATCATGCCCAACTAGATGAGATTGCAGTTTCTTTGCTGCACAAGCATGTAAGGACACATGTCTGCCAAATATTTCCTATGTAGCATTGACCATGACTTATCCAAGGATTAGATGAACAAAAAGGAAAACCTTGCATTTCCTGAATTTAATTTTGTGGAGCTTAGCCATGGTTCACTGTCTGACCTTGTGTTTACAGGATTTCATTATATGAAAACACTACCCTTAGGAAAAGGTCTTAATAGAATTTAACAGAGATTAATCCAAATGGCCTAACTGAATTATTCTAGCAAACCTTAATCTAGAAGAATATTTTTTTCATGGATGTTCTTGAACCAGAAGAATCCTTTGTAAAGCATAGAAGAAAACAGTATAGATTTGAGCATTGTAGATATATGTGCTATTGTAGGAGGGCTTGCAGATTTAACATAGGATAACTAAAGCCAGTTAGCAGAATATAACAATCCAGAGGTTTCAAAGAAGTAGTGGCATACTTTAAAAACTGTAGCTTATTTAAATAACCATGAATATTACAGTTCATGATCTTGGGGCATAAAGCTGTAGAAATCTAGGTATCTACATGTAATATTACAGAAAGCAGTAATGGCAGTAGTAGAAACCTAGGAAAATTAAATGTCTTCAAATAAATATTAGAATAAACATGAACTTCAAGTAAAAGGTGGTTTTGTAATTAAGCAATTATTTGTCTTACGCCTTACTGCTTGAAAAATATTTTTGGTTGGTAGGGTGCCATGAGAAGTAGAAAGGGGCTGAAGAGAGGAATCTGATAATAACCTGCACTCTATACTTCAACATGAGATCTTATGTTATGTGTGTTTGTATCTTATGCAATATGCCATCCTTAATGAGGTATTTCAATTTCAGTCAAATGTCAAAAATTGAAAAAGAAAGATATGGTAAACATTTTATGAATGTTTTCATTAATTAACACATTCCTGCAATACAAAGTACTTCTACATGCTGCTAAGTAGGTCTAAATTGAATAAATTAGCAGTGATGCCAAAATATGTGAAAAACAGGATATAATAATAACAAAAATGAATGAATGAATGAAGATAACTTTAGTTAATTTTTAATACAGACAAGCATACTTTGACGCGCAGTTTTAAATTCTAAATGGGTATGAAGAGAATCTAGGATAATTCTAATGATAGCTGTTCTATATTCCAGGGAATCTTAAAATACAAAAAAGCAAAGCTGCTGTCAGCTAACCGACAGTAGGCAAATGTTTTCCCAGGACAGCATATTGGTGACAATACTAGAGGCCTGAATGCCAGAAAGTGATGGATGAGTTTGTTTCTTGCTACCCCAAAGCCAAAATAAGTGGGTTTGACTTCATCTGGACAGTATCACATCTAAGCGTGGGGGTGGAGGAGGAGAAACTTGTGCAGGCAATCTGGCAGGGAATGAGAGGGATGACACTGAGATCTACACATTCTTCCTGCTGCCAAGGCAGCATTTCTTCTGCTCTCCTTTGCATGAGAGGCTTTGGTCATAAACATTCCCTTGAGATTTCTGGGAAAGAGGCTTGGAGAGAGATGCCCAGCTGTTGTCTCTCTGTCCTCCCTTAGGTCTGACCCTGCCTATAGCCACAGCTGCCACTGCACCCGCTTCCGCAAGAACATCTTGCCAGAATATCTTCCTGAAAAGGTGAAATTTGCAGAATGGCACTAAAAAAATATGATTTAATATTCAGATCCAGAGGTAACTGAAACTAGAGCTGTTTCTTCTCCAGCTGATGCATGTTTAATACAAACCCTTTTTTCCTGTTTCTTTATAGAGGTGCTTTGTTTTTCCTTCTTCCAACACATTAATGGGTGATACTATATTGAAGTAGGATGCTGGAAATAGGATAATTTAGTGAAAGCATGAAAATAATAAGTGTTCCATGTGATTGCTAAAATTGCTGGAAAATTCATATTACATGGAGTTTAGCAAGGCTTTAAGTTTTATTTAATAGAGAATCTTGGATTCACAATTTATTAATTGGTTTTGGGTTTTGTTGTTTTTGGTTTTTATTTTAAAGATACTTGTTCTAGTTATTAGCAATGCATTATTCACAAACTCTTTAGTTCTGCATGTGTATCCAGCCCAGTTTCTGAACAGCTAGGATTTGGACAAGTGGAATGCACTTTTCATTCAAATTCAGATGCAAAGCAAAAGGCCAATGAAAACCTGCAGCAAAGTCTTCTTAAAATACCAGTTTTAATAAGATTTTATTTACTCATTTCTTTCAATATGTAAAACATACAAAGGCCCCTATGGGAAGGTGATAACAACTCTCATCAAATATACTTTTCATTTTGTTTTAAGACAGATGGGTCAGTTTTGACCTTTTCACAATTCTTGTTAGGAACTACTGTTCCACTGACTTTGGCATTGCTGATGCCCAATTTATTACCAGAAGTCAAAAGAGACAAGAGAATTTTTCTAGCTTTGTTGTGTATAAAAATTTCAGTCTTGCAATTTAATATTTTTTCACAAGATGCTGATTTTTAAAAAACATTATACATATATTTTATATTTATATAATATATATTAAATATATTTATAAATATTATAAAAATATTTGGGTTTTGCCATTTTTTCCATTTGAAACAGATATGATTGGTTTGGTTGTTGGTTGCTTTTCTTTTGGTAAATATACAAAGCTAATGCTATTTCCGATCTTTAATGAAACATGTAAATTATTTGCTTACATAATGGAAATTATTGTATTGGCAGGTTCCTTGTATTATTTATAGTGCCCAATGGCACACAAACCTCACATTATAATATCACTTCATTGTTTAATCATCATTCCGTTTGATGTTCTTCATGTTTGGCTAGGAAGAGAAAAGGCCTATCAGTTTCAGGATCCATATGTTACACTGTGCATAGATATTGAATTAGTGTAAGCTGATTCTGTCACAACCACAATTCAGTGTTTGATACTTTATTTCTCTAAATTATTATGCCACAGTTTTTGTTATAAATTCTGTATTTAAGTCAATGCCTAATGGATTGCTCTGTGAAAAAAGTAATGTAAAGTAAAATAGTGCTTATTTTTGTTCTCTTTCTGTCCAACAATAGCGATCCTAACAGCTGGCTCTGCCCATGTCCCTTTTGGTACAGAATCATTTGGTGAGATTAGAAGGTGCCTTGTGTGTCGCTTCGCCTACCCCGCTATGCAATGTACATTTTTTCATTATTTGTCTTTCTCAACACAAGCCAGTTGCTACATGGAGATGTAATTTCATTAAAAGTGAGTTAAAGTAAGTTTTCTATGTACTTTGTGTCACCCTGTATGATGATCCTCATGGAACAGGAAAGCTGGATGCATGGGTCAGCTTTGAAGAGACAGAGGGTGGTAGGAGAAAGCGTGGTCAAAAGTGTTAATTCCTGCCTGGTGTAAGACAGCACAATCTGTGGAGCACCATGAAAGAAAATATGAGCAAAAATCAAAATCATGAGGATGAAGAAAGTGGCTTTGAATACATGTGTTTATTAAATATCCTGTATTCCTCAGTATGGAGGCAGTAAAATGAATGATGTGAAACACTGAAAGAAGTTTAGCATTTTTTTTGGTCAGTAACACATTCAGCATCTGTAAGACTGAGGTTGTTTAATACCACATGGAAAGATTTATTAATTCCCAAGGGTCTCATTGATCCTTATGGGTCTGGACTACGTACGTGTTAATACCATGACTAGAAAACTGTCACTGTTTAGCAGCTGGCTTAAATGAACTCAGTCAAATTGTATTCATATTTCAGAACTCTTTGTCCAAGTTTTTCAAAGCAGAAGTTGCCTTCTTTAGTAGAAGCCTAATCTTGCTTAACTTCATGGAACAATTAGCATGGGCAAAAGGAAATGTTCTTCTGCCTCAATGAGAAACTTCTGTGTTTCACTGTAGATTGTTTCAGGACTTCAACTAATTAGCTCCTATGTGAGTGAAGGAAATTCCTGCAAAAATTAGTAAAGCTCAAATTACCTACTTTAGAAGTGATCCCCCAAAAAATTACTTTCTTAAATGGATGAAAGCTCTGCAATAGCATATGGAATGAATGGCAGAAGCATAGCTTAAAGTAGCAGGTATCAGTGACCCATTCTCCAAATCCTTTGCCCTGAAGAAGTGAAATCACCAGTAATCTTTTTGCTGTATGCTGCCATATGACGTGTGTCAGAGGCAGAGTATGTACCTGAGGACTCTCTATTCTTATTTTACATTTCTCTCCTCACACTGGAAAAACTTATTCTTCAACCTAAAATAATCTCAGAAGCTACAATAAGGCATATTTTAGATTTCAACTGGAGCATATTTTTTAAAAGAACTAGAGTTGTGAACATTTGTCTTGCTTTGACATTTTTTAAAGGACAAACAACTGACCTAGAAATTGATCCAGTGGAGATGGTACTGAATATCTTCTATCACATTTTCTTTTCACAGTTTGTGGCACAGCTGAGGAGGATTTTTCTGCATGCTACTGTATTTGACCTAACACAGATATTCCCATGTAAGACATAAGTCCTTTACGAGCCCACTTGTCATCTCTGCTAATACATGGAAAGAGCACTGACATGATTTTAAAAGGGACGTAACTCAGAGATACATTTTAGCAATTATATATGTAGATTTAATCAGCAGACCGTACTGTTAGCAGGCTAAGAAATTCTACACTTCATGGAAATTATTTAAAACAGAGAAAAAAATTTCCCTTCCTCTTTATGTGGCTAAGTAGTCAGAGTTGTTCTTGAATTTGACATTAAGGTAAAACACTTCCATTGTGGCCAGATACTCTTACTCAATATGCATAAATGCTGAATGGAAATAGTAAATAAATTGTATCAAATTTAAATGTAACCTCACATTTGCGGTGTACCTATTAACAAAAAAAATCAATTTTAGTCTTACATTCCTGTATTCTGTGACAGTCCAGTGTCAAATAAAAATCATGTTTTACATATTGGTCAAATGCTGTTCTAAACTGAATATTGACTCTGAGGATGAGTATTCCTTTTTATTTGTCTCCTAAGGACATTTTTTTGAGTCTGTCTTGATTAGAAAGAACAAAGATTTCTGGTCTAGTCAGTGGACCTGAAAGCTAACTTGAAATCCAAAAAAATAGTCTGCAATCTTACAACAGGATTCTGCAAAACAAGGATGCCTTTGGTTATCCTCTAGTAGTGGCAGCTTTCTTATGCTTTATTTCCTTCAGTGGGTTTTGTATGGGAGTTTATCAAAACTGATCAGTTGTGCTGAAGAATTATAATTTTTCTTCTGTAATTATACTGCCTTTCTAAAACCAGTGCAAAAAAGAAAAAAAGTTCATTGTAGTCTTTAAGTCATTATCATTAACAGATATAACTTGTGGCAGCTATATACTTACATGTCTTCAGGGCAGTAAAGTAATTATAGTTATCATAACTGTATGCTAAAATATTTTTCTATGTATAGCTTTAGTGAAAGGGTGTTACTTATATATAGCACTTCAGGCTTAACTGTATAATAAAACATCACTTTTTACAACAGTATTTCATGTCAGAATCACATTTTCTTTACTTGTTGATTCCTTTGACCAGACTTTTCATAGTAAATAAAGAACTGAATTCAGTAGTTCTTATTTTCATGAACTATAATGAAAGGTATTTCAGTTTAGATAGAAAATGTTCAGTTACACGTTGAAAATGCTCATCCTGTAGCCCCTTACAAGTTCTCACGTTAATTGTTTCCTCACATAATCAAAATAGTATTAGTCAGGATCAAGGATTCTCTATTCATTTTGTTATCCCAGAAATTAAAATACTTATGGCAGGAACAGTTCATCATTTAGCTGCTGCTGCTGTTTAATGAAATGTGCTGGGGTTTATTTCAAACTGACTCTTGATACAATGCTAAATTATTCAGAATGGTTAATTACCTCATCCATGGTAGAAGTACCTAGTGGATCTATTGATTGATGCTTATTTGCATTTCAGACTTTTAGCTGGAATGTTTTTTGGTGTCTCTATATTTCCTGCCAATCAGTGGCAGCACATATCTGTATTTTGGTGTGTGTGTATTATCTGGTTATTTATTTTAAATAAACGATCTGTTGTCCTTTCCTTTATAGGACTGTTTTTTCTATCTTTTCCTACCTCATTACTTCCTCTTAACTTCTTGGGATGCAGATTTTATGCCAACGTTTGAGGATTAATTCTGGCTCAGGTAATGTTAATAGAGGGTTGTGCTGCCTGGAGTCCTCTCTGTCTTTACATTGTTTAGAGCAGTGGAAGATCCATGAAGTAGGGTGTGATTAAGCAAACTCATTCTAGTTTTGGCAGGTCTGCGTGACTCATGCAGTGTGAGTGACCCAGGTGTTTGCAGGATTATAGGAGCCAGGAGCTCATGCAAGGCTGCTGCACACAAGGCAAATGTACTGCAGAGGCTTTGTGGTCATGGTTAACACCCTTCTCAAAATAACTGCGGCTTCATAGCTTTTGATTCACAGCTCCCTTTTTCCTGGTTGGCTAAGCATGCAAGCAAAATGGATAGATATTTCAAGAGACACTCTCAGTCACTTTGCCAGTTATTTTTAGAGTTTTATGTCCCTAAAGGTATATGAATATACATCTGAAAGCCTGTTTAGTTTCTCTGGAGTGGTCCTTTATTCCCTGCAAACGCAGTGGTTCCAACTATGTCAATTCATGTGCAATGCACATAGAAAACACTTGCTGTCCTTTAGTTTTCTTAAGGGCATGGAATCCACACTCTTATCTCAAATATTTGCCTGTGCCACTCTAGTAAAAGCTGTATAATAAAATGCTTTATATTGCTTTCTAACCTTTCTGTTTTAGGTGCTGGAAAGCTGATACGACTACTTTTTTAAAGTATTGGTATTGAAAACATTTAAAATTTATACAAAAATAGTTCATTTTGTCAGGAAAATTTCTGTTAGAAAATAGCATTTTATTAGATATTCCTTATTTTCTAAATATTTGAAATAACAATCCTCTACAATGGTGATTAACCAACAATGATGATATAAATAAAGTTTTACAAGCTTGGTCAGTCTTCTGCCTTTGTCACTATCTTTTAAATACACAGCTGTTTCATTGCCAGCATTTTATTGACTAGGACCAATAAGTAATAAGGGTAACATTGTCTTCACAGAAGGATATTTTTCTAGCACTGTTGTCTTTAACCTATCTGGACGATCTTCAAAGGCCTCAATTCAAAATCATGTTCTAACTTTTAAAGCTTTTACGTTGCTGGAGGTGCATTGCCTCAGCTACACATGCTTGAATTTGCTTTACTTAGCTGTGAAACCATCACCTTTGAACCTGGCATGTCTACCAAAATGCAGATATGAAAATAACGTAAGTGAAAACTTGCTGTTTAGCTAGAGACACTTCTGCACTATACTTAGCTATCTACCCAACCTTACTTATTTGCAGTATAATAGATGAAAACACCAAAGTTGTTTTGATTTGAAGAGGGAGAAGGAAAAAACATTGATTTAAAATATTTTTCATATTGTGTATAGGTATTTTATTTTCAACCTGTTGTATTTTACTGGTTAGCTAAAGAATGCAAATATCTGGAAACAAGTTCACTTCCTAAAGTTTGCATTAGAAGCCATTAGAGTTAAGTTTTACCTCTTCACTGCTAGAATGGAGAGTAATCACCTTGAAGTGGCACTTGGATGCAGAAATTCAAAAGAGAACTGAAAGCATTTAGAGCTAATAAAAATTGATAATTATGTAATTCTAAATAAGGAATCGTACTCTCAAAATTTCTGCTTGCTGACTCTGTAACCACATGCACAAAAAACATTTGCTCTACTTCATGTTTTTTTCACTTACATTGAATGCGTGTGATTAACGCTGTCATTTATAAATGTGACTCTGGATTGTTTTTAAGGAATAATTACCTACCTCTGCTTTTACATTTTTCTTTCAGTGTTACGGAATAATTTGTCATTAGGGATAATCAGACACTGTTCATTTTCTTCAAGTAAGCTGAATATTTGAAGTAAGTGGTGAATGATTTATGTTAGGGTATATCAGAAATTCTTCCCTTCCCTCAGTTTCTGTCATTGCCTGCTAGCCCTGTGGAATATGTACAAGTGTCCTAACCAGAAAACATATAGTCTGTGTGTGGAAATGCATTTATGTGCTAATTTGCTGCAGCTGAAAACAAACAAACAAGCTAAAAAAAAAAGAAAAAAATCCAAGCAAAAAAGTAAAACAAGGATCCAACTGTGTTGGAGTTTGTGAGTTTAACGATGTAAAAATGCAGCTCAAAAATTAGCTTTCTTTGGCATCCTTGTTTCTATCTCCTGGAGGCTTTCTATTCTTCTCAAGAATATTTCAAGACATATAAAGATGAGTGGTGCAACTTTATTCAAACCTCTCTGACTTGTGCCTGACTTTATGTATGTATTAGATGTTTAAGTGCTAGGCTTTAACTTCTAAGCCTAATGATCTACTGTCATCAAGCCATTCAAGCTGGGGTTGAAGGTCCTGATTGAAGCTTGTCTTGGTTTAATTTGCCTCCAAGGAAATCAACAGGAAACTGCTGATATTTGTTTTTGTGGAACTGGCAGGGGAATTCACAGTTGAATCCACCCTTGGGTGGGTGGTAACCAGGACAGGAGCAGCATCAAGGAGCAATTTCTTCAGTGGGTGATAATGACAATCATATTCTTATCCTGCACTGACTCTGCGTGACTCACAGCCAATTGTGAAGCTCACAATCAGGACAACTATGGACCAGACAAGGATATGCATGATACAAACCCCAAATTCACATTATAGCTTAGTGTATAATATTCACACGTTGTTCTCAATCCTGACAGTGTTCCCTGACCTGGAAGTCTGTGCCTGGGAACAGGTGAAGAAAGTAAAAGAAAGTAGTAAGAAAGTAAAGAAATAGACTTGCATAGGATAATTTTATTAATTTAACTATCATTTATGATTTTATCCTACTTCAAAATGACTAAGAAAAACTGATATTTAAGCCAAAAATTATTTTATGACATGTTTAAACAAGTTATCATTTGGGTTTAAATTATAAAGAGAAATTTCTAATACGAATAACTGTGATCTATACTTTTAATATTGTGATAAAGGAAAAATTTTTTAGTTCAATAAAAGTCATATCAACATGATATGCATTGCTACAGAGCAAATATTCATAGGAAGGAAGTATTTTCTGTTAGTATCAAAGATTTCTTTTCAAAGCTATTAGGGTATGTATGCACCTGGTGAGTTCCTTGTTTGCTGAATGCTGCTGAATTATCACTGTAGACAGCTCCATGATCCAGAAACACCTTGATCAATGACCAGAATGTGACCATTCCAAAGCATATGATTTCTTGTAAGTTTTCCTTGCCCTGAGTAATATGGCTGACTCTAACACACATTCTGTTAAATCAGCTTTTAGCTTCTGGCTCGTTGGCAAGCTAAAATCATGTTTGCCAACTGTAGCTTCTGATCTGAATGATCAGTTAAGCACAGATACAGGTAAGACACTAAAAGAAGTTTTCTCGGCTGTCCCTCAGGCTCCCAAAATGCCCATTCTCACTGCAGTGATTAGCTGGAGCTGAGTTCCAAGGTGATGTTCATTCCCCATGTCAGAGATCTGTGCTCACTGCTTCAAAAGTAACCTTGACTAAGCTGCACTCTGTAGTGTATGCGAAACGTCTCTCTTCAGTGTGGGTCCTGGTCCTTACTCCATGACTTGGTACAATACCTTTCTCCAGTCTCTGTAAGTGATGTGTTTCCATGGATAGAAACTCAGGGTATACACAAAAAACGCCACAGCACTCTACAACCGGGCATAATTTTTTTGATGGGTGGGAGACCAGAGCTGGGGAAAAATGCTACAGAGAACAACTATTAAAATTTTTTGACAAAACCCAAAATAAGGTATCTACATTTTCCATATGGTGTAGGGAGAATTAAACTTAAATGTGTTTTTCTGAAGATTGCAAGCTTGGATATTAGTACCGAAAAAGGCAGGGTTTAAACACTAAGACATGAATTTATTTCATTACCTAGTAAATCACTAAAACAAGCAGCACACAGGAGTTAAATAAAATAATTTGTTGTTGTTCAGTACAGTCATCAGTCTAGTCCCCAGGGGACCTAGTTAAAAAAATATTTAGTCCTACATAGAAGATGATTTCTCTTCACATGATTATTTTACTGCAGGCAGATTTATTTGGGAGATAAGCCTGTGCTCCAGATTTTTTATGTGTTTTCTTGATAATTTCTTGAACTGTTATTGGACCTACTGCTGAAACTTTGTCTCCAGGATGCCTGAAACATCCTCACATGTCCATGATGGTTCACTCAGTTAAAAGCCACTCTGCTCTGTGGACCAGACTCTAAAAGACACAGCCATACACTCCTCAAGGGCTCCTGAATAAATCTTTTTCTTTAGTTATCTATGACTGATAGAATGACAGAAGAGCAGGGGGGAACTTAAGTGCTGATTAAAGCTCAAATGCTCTGGGTTCTGTGACTGGTGCTTTGGAATACATTATAAATAACTTTTGAAAAAAAAATTAATTTCAGGGTAGCAAATCAATACTTTCAGTTAAGTCAGGCATCACTTCTGGCTGAGTGACACATGTTAGGGCAATACATGAATAATCCTTCTCATGAGTAATTTCTAGGGCACATTGGGGTGACTACTTTTAAAGTCAGTATATAATTATCAGATGAATGTTACTGGATTTTTTATTTCTGTACAGAACAGGCAGGGGAGACAAACTCTTTGTCCAAGAGCAGACCTACTAAATATCAATAATGCTCACAGGAGACAGATAATTTATCAAGATTGGTGTGTCTGTATATACATACAAATTATACAGATATGTCTGTGCATATAGATTTAGCAACTTCTTTATAAGTTGGTTTCATAACAGACCAGTATCTTTTGAGAAAAAAATGGTTCTAGTGCTTGACACATAAGGCACAGAGATAGGAATGGCAAGGGGGCTGGTTGGGTAGGAGTAAATGTGTGAAGAAAAGGAGAAAATTAAGGAGTTCAGAACAGCAATGAAGATAAGCAGGCTTCAGAGTCTTTCAGAGGTGAGGATTATAAGCTTCAAATAAATGCAAACTGTGGGGGACTGGGTGCGTGTGTGGGTAATGACAGAGATGGTGAGGAGATGCAGAAGGGGTGCTCATAGGGAGGGATTACTGGAGCCAGGACAGAACTACATTCATTTACTTCTTCACCGTTTGGGTGCAATTCCCACTCTTCTGTGTAGAAAGAAAACTGATAAAATGTAAAATATTATGACTAGACTAGGCAACACTGGGTTTGGTTCTTTGTGGATTTTTTGGTGTGTTAACTTATATCCAACACAGCTTAGAGTTCTGGATTTAAAGTTCGATATGTTTTATATAAGAAGTGTGAGGTTAATGTCTTGATTCTTGTAGATGCATTACTTCTGTCTTCCTCATATTGCAATATTTCGATGAACAAATAATATTAATTGCTAAAAAAAAGGAAAAAAAAACCCCAAACCTAGCAGTGATATAGAGACCTTCCTTGGCTCTTTGGTACTAATACAGAAATACAGACCATTTGGAAAAATCAGCAAAGCTTGTCCAGGATATCAGTGAGCATCTAATCTCAATTATATCCTTCAGTGCTCCTTCAAAAGACAGAGCATGTGCTTGGTATCTAAAAGGTAGAGAATATTTTCTAATTGGAGGAATGAACCAATGCTTTATGAGAAATCCAGATGCCCACATAATATATTGCACTAAAATTATATTTTTTCAAAACTTTTTTATTTACTTCTATTTATGAAATTCCAAAGAAGTGAAATTGAAATGTTTTTTCTCTTCTGCTGTTTTTATTGGCCAAGAATTTTCTAATTAAAGGTGATATGCAATTGCTTAAAAAATAATTTTTTTTTAGAGTTAGTGTTAGGGTTAGGGTTACAGTTAGGGTAAGGGTTAGAGTTAAGTTAGGGTTAGGGTTAGGGTTAGGGTTAGGGTTAGGGTTAGGTTAGGTTAGGGTTAGGGCTTGGTTGGGGTAGGGTTGACATTATCGCTAGTATTGTGATATTTTAAATTACATTTTCCAATTTGTGTTAATTAATCTTTGTAACTCAATTTTCAGGAACCTTTGCTGCCACATTTCTTTTGTGTTTAAGTAGATCTAACATCCCTTTCTGTGACTTTTTCCTCTATGGGTTTACTGTCTGAAAAATGAATTACACATGCAAATTTACACTTCAATTTCCTTCTGGTTTTCTTTATGCCAAAAGTCATAAAGAACTCTTATTCTTCCTCCTCATTTTTGTGACATTGTTTTAGATTCACTAGGATATATATTTTTGCAAGAGACTCACTTCAGTTTCTGTAGCTTCATTTACACACTAAATGATAATCTGTGGTCTAAGTAGTTACTTGAGTTGCTTTCGGCATAATGATGGATATTCTTCTCCTTAAATTCTGTGCTTGTATTTACACACTTAAACAAGAGAATATAAAAACTTTATTTGATCTAGTTGAAGTTTTTAAGAAGAGATTATTTTGTTTGTATTAGTTTAGTTATTACTTCTAAACAATATGGGTTTTTTCTATTGGGCCACAGAATGTACCAGAGGCTTTTAAATCTGCGAATGGGTCACAAGCTATTGCTGTCACAGTGAGAATCACTTTTGAGAACTTTGTATACCTAGAGTGCACAGTCAGGGTTCATAAAAAAAGATGTTTACTGGATTGTCCTCTCTGGAAGAGTTTAAGGGATTTTTTTCCAATAGTAATTTAATTTTTGACAAGCTGACTTTATTCATCAGTTCTTTGCCCTGGGAGTCCTTATCCTGTGTTACTGCAAAAAGAAGGATATTTCTTTTACTTTATATTCAAAAACATGTAGCTCTGTTAGATTACATGCAAATGAATGAATCAAGGGCTCACTCTCACTCTCCTGGAATAAACTGAATATATGCCATTGAATTAAAAAAGGGTAAGATTGAGTGTTAAATATAATAATTCATAGATTTTGACATCACAGATGGTTTTAAAATATGCTTTTTTTGGCAAACCAATAATTTTCTATTATTTTATCTTAAGATGAACAGTGCAGATTCAGGAGAGAAAGAGGTAGGTTCAAATGATGTAACTGAATGGGTCTCTAATTAAAATACTCAAGTTAAAAGTGTTTTACTTTGAAATGCCCCTGAAAATTCCAAACCCTTCATATTGTTTCTTTTGTTTTTTTGGTGTTATCTGCAAAACACTATGTTTTAAATGTTTTTATTTTTACTATACCCATGCATTTTTAGATTACAGTTGTGTATGATTTTTTATTACCATATTGAAGGTTTTTGTCATCCAAACATGGATAAAAGTTAATAATTTTAACTTCAATATTCAAGATAAGCAGGTATATGAGCATGCTTAGATATGTGTGTTGTAAGTGCTCTGATAAACCAGATATTACACTTCAACAACTGAAAAAACCCCTCTGTAGAGTGTATTTTGCATGCTGCAAATTAAAATTCACTGAAATGCAGAGAAGAAATTACCAGTAGAACCAAACATACTTTTGTTGGTATCAGACAAGTGTATCTTTGGGTAGTTGTTCTTGGTTTGCTATTTTAGCATATACCACATGGACCGAGAAATGTTAAAACTGAGAAATATTTACACAGAAAAATACTGCAATTTGTGTATTTTGGGCTGAAGATATTTTGAATGTGGGGACACTGGGAAAGTACCCTGGAGAAGTTTCTCTGTGTGCATACCTGGGTCTCAGGCTCTTCCAGTGGCCACTGTTGGATGGTGGATGCAGTGGACCTTTGGCCTGCTTTGGTAAAACTGTTCTTAATTATGCTTTATTAAGAGACAGGGCCAAATATCTCTCTATTGTGTTCGAGCACCAAAGGCTATGGATGTTGTTGTGATTCAAGCCCACACACCTGCTTGCGGTGATAACACAGAATGTGAGAATTCTCAGATAGCATTTCTGCCATTTTTGTGAGACTCCGGTACCCAAGTGACATGTCAATAGAATTTGCACCTCTACAACTAGGATGCTGCATTCTCTGTCATTTTGCTTTATTAATGGCTCCATATTTTACGTGAATCAGTTATATAGTACCTTGTCCTTTCCATGCTCATCTTAGTAAATAAGACAAACATTTGAACAAATATTGAGATTATGTTTTAGGACTTGAAAACATCAAATACAAGCAGCTTTTTTAAGATGTAGAAAACACTGATCTGTTTTTATGCCTATTATTCATGCTGAATCCTTTCAAATGTTTTACTTGAACATCGTGAAAGTGAACATATTGAACTTGACTTAACAAGTGCCACCATGCCACAATATTCATCTTACACAGACTTGAGTTACAAGCAAATATCACCTTGGGTCTTATGTGTTCTACAAATCCTCCACGATCATGACACATATGTCAGAATTTAACCTTGGTAGTGCTACCACCTTTCTTGACATATTCAACCCTTTCTCTGATTTGTGTAACTGCAGAATCATACTTTGGAGAGAACTTACATGAAGTACAACATTGTGTTTTGATTATGTCCCTCTAATATTTTACAATTAAAATTGATGTCACTAGTTATTTCATTTCCAAAGCAGCCCCTTTTTTAGTATAACCCAGGTCTTAAAATTAAATGCCTGGATTAACAATCCGTATTAGTTTATATGCATATGGATTTCTTTTTTCATAAAATACAGGTACTTCAGATGGGCTTTTGTTCCATTACAAAAATGCAACTCTGTGAAGTCAAAGCGAGCTACAGAAGCATTTGGCATTCTCTGGCATCAGAGGTATTTTAATCAGAAAAGTCCTTTTGAAGTCTCTGCTATCAAAGGAAGTGGTCTTTTATATCATCTTACCTCCATACCTAAAATTTCCAGTAGTGATCGATAGAGGAAATTTGTGAAGATCCTTCCAGTGTCCCTTAGGAAGCATCTCTTATTAGTCCATGCTGTAGGAAATGTTACAATCAAGATGTGACTGCCATAAAAATGAGATGCCAGATCATTTACAAGCTCTTGGAACATTTCAATATTAACTGAAAAATTAAAAATATGGATAAAAAGTTCTTAAATAATGTCTGTGTAATACAGATGCCCCCTCCATTCTGTAGCTTGTGAACATATGTAACACAGGAAATGCGTGAAACACATGTAAGATATAAACCCAAGAATTTATTAAAAATATTTTAACTGAAACATTATTACTCTACTGAAAGAATCATAATTAGTTCAGATATAATTAGAAGTGAACAAGGAAGAACATATCCATGCAGAATATATTTCAGAAACTTAGTTTGTACCCCTTTACCTTGTGCTATGCTCACCCTTCTTCAGCTCCTCTGAGCCATAATGTTGGGTGTTTCATGCTGGTAGACAGCAACAAGAAGGGAACACGTGAAGGGAACACGAGGTTCTTCACTATGACACATATGATGTGCATGTCAAGGAATTGTTCTTCCTCCGTTTGGGATAATTTTCTGGTGTTCGTTAACTTGCTTTTGTACCTATCTCTTTCTTCATTTTTCCACAGCTCTACATAACACCCAAATTTACTATATATGTTGCCTTGTACTTATGTTGATATGATTTCTTTTTTCCCTTTGTTGTCCCTAAAGCCAGGTGTGTCCAGGTCTAGGTATGCATGGAGAGTTGTTTACAGCCAAGGGGTCCCCCATGCCTGCACTCTGTGCTGTGTTCTGTGTTCCCATGTCCCAAGGCTGACCTCTTGTGTTTCTCTGCACTACCTCAGTGCATCAGGGCCTTTAATATCCCACACTATGCAGGGTAACTTGTTGTTGCTGCTGGCTGCAGTTTTTGTGCATTTGTACAGCTTGTAGGTAGCACGGGGAAGTTGGAGGACAGCACTAACATAGCAGAGAGCCACGAATTATGGTGTAGGAATAGAAAAGAAGCTGCATGCCTGGGGTACATAGTGTGCATTTTTGTTATACATCTTCATAGCCCAGTGCTTGGGCATCATCAGCCCATTCACCAGGCAAAACTGCATTGAATGTTTGACAGATATTTTAGTGGAGGGCAGCACAAAAAGGCTGAGGGGAGCTGCTGTAGGCATTATACACAGTGAGTCTGTAACCAAAGGGAGGGGAAAGCGCTCACTCTGCTTCAGAGTACTCACGCAAAAGAATTTACAGCACACAAAAATGATCGTATACACCAAGACATTTATGTCAAGGCAAGACTTAATTTTGCAGTCTCAGTGATGTGTACAAAGATTGAAAGAAGAGAAGACTGAGAGAGAAGGAGGAGCTTAGACTCAGTGTTTGAGTCATAAACATTAATACTGTGTTTTACCTGGTGATTTATCTGGTCTTTAAGGTTAGCTGCTTAAGTACGTGTTTTCTTGGTTTGTGTCTCTCTTAATTTCTTTTCACAATTTTTTTCCATCAGTGATTTAAGGACATATACTGGCTTTGAAACCCCTACCATAGACTAAAAACCGGAAACCTTTAAGAATACTTTAAAAATAACCTGAATGACTATTCATTTTAGAGATCACAGTGATTCTTGTGAGGTTTTAACCTCTTGTGTAACTAGGAATGGCATACAATATGAGTTATTGTATTTGGATAATAAGGAATTATTTAAGGCTTAACAAAAATTGAAGTAAAATTTATGATCTAATGTAGAATCATAGAAGATAGGAAACAATGTCTAGGCTCAAATTACAATTTTGACTAGGGCAGATTCTAAAATCCTTTAAATTTGTGATCTCAAGGAAAAAAACAAATTAAAAACCTATTTTACCTTCATTTTTAATCTGATTATACCCTTAGGTATACTCTTCCTTGCATTGTTTTGGTTTTAAATATCGACAGATATCCTAGCAATTTGGAATTAAATACTGCTGCTTAAAAAAAACCATAGCTTTGTCTTAGTCCAGATAGCGTTGCTGATATTAACATTGCATTGTTTATAAAGCTACATTTTGATTTAGAAAAAGTGGAAGGAAGCAACACAAATTCCAATTCTTTCTTTCAGTCTTGAGCACTTCTTCTACCTGCTAAAGTCAACTAAAATGTTCCTCTTTACTTGAAGGAAGCTAAACTGGAGTTAAGGCTGGAAAAACACTGAATGTTTTTGTGCAGCCTTTCTTTCATCTGTCACATAAGTAATTGTGTCAGTGACACCTAAACAAGAAACTACATGCCCAGTAAACACCCACATTTTCTCAAAAGCATGAAACAGAAGAAATTTGTGTGAGAAGGCTCATGATCTGTCACACTTTAAACTTCTGAACTGGTAATTTGAGTATTTCTGCTGCAGACAACCTCTTTTCCTAAGACTGTAAGAAATGAATGTTTGGGATGTTTGTTTAAAACTTTCTACTACATATTGCAAAATAGCTTCAATTGCAGAATCAAAAACTTTTGCTTCTGTAATGTACTTCATTTTGTCTAGCTCTTTACAGTAATTCTGCTACTGTCTTTCTAAGACTGATGGTCAGTGCTTCACGGCAAACATTTCTGGCCTCTTAGTTACACTGAGGCAACCAGAACAGTTTGAGATAATTTGCTGAAAACGTTACGACAAATGGGGCTGGTGATAGCTTCACTATCAGGTCGAGATTATCAGTATTTTGGGGCCAATTTAAAGTTAAGACAGTTGGAGATCTCCTATGTTAACTATCTGCATCTGGTTACAGATATTAATGAGAAATCTTTATCTGTCAGGTGAAGCTCGCAAACACATTTGCCCCTGCTATTTGAAAACAGCAAGAAATGACAGATAAGAGTTGTGAGAAGTTTACTGGCCTTTTGAATTTGTGCTAATGGAATATTTATTTCATATTTGCTTTTTCCCCCACAAAATATATTCATTTGCACTCTAGGAATAAAGTTCTATGTTATCTGCATTGCACCTCCTATCTGCAACAGCTGCACTGTAACAATGGTTTGTATCTTGAAATCAGAGAAGTCTTTGCAGCTTTCACTTGACAAAAAGGCTCTGTTTGAGCTCTGTGACAATTTTTTTCTCTCTACGTCAGTCACAGAGGGTGATATGCAATATGTACTTCATGGGATCTTTCTGGTCTTGTTAAAAAATTGTTGATTTTTGCCAAATGGTGGGGAATTTAATCAGGTAGTCTGGAAAGGACCATATCATAGAATTGGAATTCTTGAGGTTAAAAAAACCCTCTAAGATCATTGAACCCAGCCATTAACCCAGCACTGCCAAACCCACCACTAAGCCACATCCCTAAATGCCACATATTCATGTATTTTAAATATCATCCTGGATGGTGACTCTACCACATCCCTGGGCAGCCTCTTCCAACCCTTGACAACCCTTTCAATGATGAATTTTTTTCCTAATATCCAATCTAAACCTCATATGGTGCAATTTGAGGCTGTTTCCTCTCATTCTATCACTTCATAACTTTATTTTTTATTTGAAAATGTTTGATTATTTCTTATAAATAAGAAAGTGATAGAAGTCCCATTTTAAAAGGGAAAGAACCTTAACCAAAATAATTTTAATCAATTTACCTGTGATGAAATAAGGACATATTGGAGAACAGTATTTTGCTGCTGCAATGTGGTATAACTTTATATTTGCATACTGCTTTACTTTCTATGTTGTTTAAAACACTGACGTTTTAACTGTAGCTCTTCTGTTACTTTTGCACTTTAAAACCAGATTCTGCTAAAATTGAACCAGCTCAAAGACCTGAGTTCTGAAGTTTTTACTGAGCACCTGAAATACTGGAAAGGAAAAATTAAGCTTGGACTGAGTATATGCTATTTAAGTTACATAAATAGCTTAGGTTTATTAATAGCTTTTATTCTAATAGCTTAGAATAGCTAAGCTATTCTGCTATATATGATCAAAAAAGTTCCCTCTTCTGCTATATATGATCAAAAAATTTTCTCATTAAAGTGTGACAGTGCTTTATATTGCCTGTACATAAAACCTCCGTGGTTATTATACAAAAAGAAAAGGCAAATGACAGTTGGTGTCAACACTAAACAGCTTAGGGAAAACTATTTCCTCAATACGTATGTAATTTAATTGAAATGCAATATTTCATGAATATTAGAAAGTGAGGCTTTATTAAAAATGGCAAGGAAAGTGAAAGCATGACTGTTTAGAGTAACAAGCAGCACAAATTTATTCATTCAATACATCACTGAATTATTTAAAACTCAGCAAAGCACAAGGTCATGGAATAATTTTGGCAAGTACACACTTTTGCATGATGCATTTCCATAATTCCACTACATCTATAAAGTTAATCACAGCTTTGGCATGCAAGCCTGCTTCATGTACTAAGCTGAGCCAGAGAAAGGCTCTGAATTAAAACTTAGGAACAAACCAAACAACTGACACTACAAATGATTTGTGGTAGTTGAAAGCAGATGTGAGCTCCATAATGCTAGCAATTCTTACAAATATTTCATTTACTAAATCCCATATTTACTTGCAATACACATTTACAACAGAAAACCTGTCATTGGTCTGGAGACACATCAAAATTAGTGTGCACACACACAGTTTGGTGTCACAAGTCTTCTTGCGGACATAATTCTGTAACGAGAGCTGACAAGAGGTGTCCTTTGGACCATGGGGAAGAGAGTGGTTGAGCTATCCTTGGTAAAAATCCATGGAAATTTAGTCAATTTTTTGTTGTGGGAATTACTCACCTGTCCTGAGAACAGACTGACTGCTAACAACTCCTGCAGGCTACTAAACCAGAGAAGCTCAGTGTATGCAATTTTCAGAATTGCATTGTCATTTCTCTGCTCCCAGAAAGACAATGATAAATGGGAATTGCATAAGGCTTAGGGCTTCTTCTCAGAGTGTATTTGAGATTCTAAGACAAAACTCAGGGTATTTTGAATTTTGCAATGGAGTTTTTGCATTCAGGATTTTTCATCCCCTTTCCATATACCTCCATCAATTAGGGCATGAGCTTGAGTATGATTTCAAGGACTCCCATAATCATGATCATGCAGTACTAGCTTGAAGACAGTTTGTTTTATATGGATTCTGATATATGGCTAATTTATAACTAGAATTTTCTTGATAAATGTGACTGAATTCTAGGCAGAGGACTTACTAATATAATAAAAAGTAATCTACACACAGTAATATTTTCCTCTTGGCATGTTTTGAAAGATCTCCATGCTAGCTTGGAGCTGCTGAATGTATTTGTTATTTCCCCTACACTGCCTTCACACACACACAGAGGAAGTTATGGATCAACCTGACTTTAAAAGAAGAACATGAGTTTCATTTGAAGGCTTGGTGGACCTAATTTTAATTTTCAATAATTTGCTCAATTTATTTATTGTTCAGCTCAGGTTTTTTCCAAATTAGTCTTGAAATAGATGTAATTTATCTCAATATACTCTAAGACAAGTGCAGAAGTGACATGAAAGATACAGCATCTAAATTTTGAATATTTGCAATATACTGAGTACATTTTTTCAGCACCTTTTATCTTAAGAATTGTTTGGTTGTATTTAAAGAAGAATGAAATATTTAAAGTTGCAATTTTTAAAACAGCACCCTGGTTCTATACAGGTTGTTTATTATTTGATTGACTTCCAAAGAATTCTCAGTTCTACTTTTCAAAAAGTAAGTATGTTAATCTTGGTACCCTGTTCTACCCTTAAAGTGGTTCTATATGTAGCAATCAGTGAGTTTCTGCTGAGGCGATTCATGTAGGTAACTTATCCAATCACTTTGCTGCCTTAAAGAGAAATTGCTTTATAAATAGTTTTGGACGTCTCTGATTAATAAGAAAAATCAATGAGATTTTTATTTTGTGTATGTAGATCCCAAATACTGTATTGTATATAAAATTACAAGTGTTTTAATAGTTACAAATTGCTAATCAAATCTGGAAAGAATTAACATCTTTAGAAATTGCTGAAAGTTTGCTTTTGTTGTTAAATCTTGAAATAGTTTTCTTGCTGGAGAAGAAAACAGGGAAAATGCTGGAAAGTTAAGATGAGCTTTAGAGTATTTATTGAAAATAATAAACAGTCATTTCTTCCACATTTTTGCATGTATTTGCATGTATTGAACATTGTCACTCAAGAAAATAGATACATTTGTCAATAACTTTAAGTGTTTTATGTGTTTACTTCATTATAAATTTCATATCACTGTAAATTTGCCATTTATTCAAAACTGAAATAGAAGCTACTTGAGCACAGTGTCAAATGGCAAGAAGTTGCCATTTGATTTGATGAATTTGTCTGCAGACAACCTATTAATATTCATCAGTTTCTAACTGTAGTTCTACAGAGGACAAGTTGCAAAACGACTTATAACCCCACGGATGATTATATTTGTGTAAGCAAAGAAGATACATACCAATGATCTAAAAGTCTTTCCTTAATATTTTAAGGATATTATAGGATATTTAATATTTTAGGATATTTGATATTTCAAGGTGTTACCAGTTTGGTCAGAAATTACATATTCAGTGCCAGGGCCCTATTTTCAGAAGCCAGTAGGACTGGGTTTATTAGACCCTGCTGCAGACAGAATGTCCTGAGTTGGATTCCTTTTGGATGAAGATAAACTAGGAGGTAACTCTTGTGGCCACATCAGTGTATGCACAGGTGGGGTAAAAAAAAAAAAAAAAAACAACCCAGCAAAAAACATCTTTGCATTTTTAGTTTCTAATTTTAACATTTAGAACTAAGAAAAACAACCTGTACAATTGAAACTCGATATTGGCAGTCCAAAGAGTATTGTTGGAGCTCTAGCATGATTTTTAGTAGGAATTATTTGTGTCTTAGAAATGTCAGAAGTGCAACTGTGTCAGATCTTTGGAAGAGTTAAATGGATGTAATCTTCTGTCTAAATCTGTGATCAGCTTATTGAAGATGATAACTAAGCACCTTATGCATACAGTTCCATATTATGAAAAAGAAGAATATTCAGTAAGATAATACCCATGTAATTATATTATTTTTCTCCCCATCAATCTAATCAAAACATCAGCACTTTTGAAATGCTTGGCATTGTTGTTCTAAGTACCATGGTCACAATAATTAATCTGTTTCTTGTATCATCTCATACTGGTTTAAGACACATGAATAACAAGTATAGAAAATTATTATTTAAAAAAATCACTATATAAAGCCTCACTCAACATTGGAAGACAAAGCTCGACAAAATTCTGTGGAACATAAAAAGGGTCAGTCTTGATCTATCCTTAACTGCATTACATGTGTGCCTTATTTGTTGGCATTTAAAAATACTAATTTGGAGCTTTATGAGAAGACAGCAAACATCTTCTGTTAGCTCTCAGCCTAACAGTTTGTTGTTTACTTTCTGTATTAATTTAGCTGTAAGTACAAAGAAACTGTCACTCTGATGTGACATTCTGACTTCAGGTGTTAGAAAAACAACAAATTATATCTACCAAACATGCAGAGCCTTTACTGTCACAAGTTATGCATTGTCTAAAGACATATTCTTTTAACTCTATGGTTTCAATAGGAAATCTCACTGCAAAGACAGCTCTATGAGAATCTAATATATAAATCATGGGTTATCTGATTTTATTGCCCCTTTTACTCATGAGTCTTGCAAGACAGTTTGCAGGAAAGGGACAAAGAAAAGATCTGGAAAGATTGTATTGTTTTTCTAAATTACTCTTTGGCTATGCTTAAGGGAATTTGTCTTATTGTTAAGCAACTGATTTGATGTCGTTCCCTGAAAGTTCTTCTAAAGCGGTTCTTTTGTGACCTAACAGATAATAGTGCTGGGGTTTTGAGATGCCTGTTCTTCTCACCCATAATTCAAGCAGTCTTAGGAGGAGCACAAGCTGTGCTTTTAATGTATTTAGTGAAAGCCTCTTTTTAAAGGTGAATCACAAACAGTCCAGATATTCTATCTCAGATCATATCACCAGCAATTTATTTGTGTGTCTTCCTAACAGTAATTCCCACTGTAGCAATTAACCCAGATAACCACCCTCCAGAATCAAAGCTGTGTTCTGTTGGCTCCATTTACCTGTTTTTCCAGGCTCTGCAGATCCTCAGAGAAAAGAAAAACACAAAGAGAGAGAATAATAGGGCTGGTCTCAGAGGAGAAATCATTGTCCTTCAAAACCAGACTTTGGGTGACAAGAATGGTACAGTCTTCTCTGATGATTTTTCTACAGAGCTGTTCCACCTGTGCTCGGGTACAGGCCCTCTGAGTGGGCTATTGATCGCACAGGTCTGAAAAAACTGTCACTACTTTGAACTGATAATGCTGGAACAGAAGCCACTGTAGATGACTGATATCAGACTCCTGGAAAATGAATTCCTTTGGGGAATGGAACTTGCTGCCTCCCTGGCCACAGGAATGAAGTTTTTCCCCAGAAGGGTCACGTTTCTTAAGATTCCTTCATGTGTTTTTATGGAGCCTTGTCCACAGAGCTGCCATTCCCATGGATAATGACCAAGGAGTATTCTGGGAGTGAAGTTGTGAAATACTGGGAATTTCTGGGGAGATACAGCAGCTCTGTTACTGAATGATGGACAAGTCCATGGACTTTAATGCCTAATCTGAAGAATGTTTCTGTAAAGGCTTGTAAGCAACTTCACAACAGATCAAAGATGTGATTTTAGTGTATCGAATGCAATGCAATCCTCAGGCTGCCTGTATTTTAAATATGACATCTAGGGTGTGAATGCTGGTATATTTAGTTCTGCAACAAAATCCTACACATCAGTGAAAACAAGCAATAGATTAATAGATTTTTATGGTCTTGTGCCAACACAGAGTTGTTGTTTTGCACATAGGTTTGCTGGACTCTATGAAATTATTAAAAACTCTCATGTTAAATGCCTCTCCAGATATTCTGAAGCTACAGATATTTCTGTGAGATAAAATATTACAAAAACAGAACAGGGATAGAGGGTAGTCTTGCTTGTTAAAATGTTACGGAAGATTAAGCTGTGAAAATCCTTTCTGTGACCTTGCTTTATGAATAAAACACTGCTTGTTCCACTGGTGGGTGAAATTAGAAAATGCAGAAGAAAGTAAAATGACAGCTATCATTCCTTATGAAGTTATGTCCCCATTGCAAGCTCTGTGGGACAAATTGTAAACCATGTTATCCAAATGAAGACCATTTCAATTCTAATCACCACTATTAATATGCAAATTTTCTAAATACAAATATTCCCACTACAGTAAAGTACACATTTACTTTGTAGAGTAACAGACATCCCATTTTTTAAAACTCATTTTTACCACTTGTACCTCAAAGGCCCTACATCATAGTTCTTATGCTTACTATTAGTTTTAAAAATAGATTGATTTCTCGCTGAGCATGTCAATGACACTGCTTTAGTCAGCAAGATTTTGGATTCCCATTAGTGCTCTATTTCCCTCCTCAGGGATCTATGACCTCCTTGGCACTGCTACTCTCTGTTTGTGGCTCCCCATTAGGCACTGTATTGTGCTACCACTAGACCACAGTCCAAGTTTGGCTTATGATCATTTTACTCTCCATTATATGGATTTTATGTCATTACAAAGTATTAGTGGTCTTAATATCTTCACCCTCCTATATAGCTAAGCTAGTTCATAGTTCTGTGAATTTGTTTACAGCTTGCTTCCTTGATGGGATTTGGGTATTCCCAAGAGCCAAATGGAAAGAAAGTGTGTTTAAATGTCATGGGCACCCCAGTGGCTGCCGCACTGCAGTGAAGGAATTTAAGGAAATGTAAGGAATTGGAGTTACCTTTTATACCATTTTACGTGCAGCTCTGTTTATGGTGAATGGAGGTGATGGCATATCTTTATTTTAAGTGAGAGTATTGAACAGATGTGTTACAACCTCATTATATGATATTGTAATAACCCTGTAATTGTTTTTAAAGGGACAATTGCCTTTCTTACTATTGTGGTACACACAAAATTGAGACAAGCCACAGAGGAATTAGCTATTTTACTGAATACTGCTTTACGTGAAAATTCGCCACAAAACAAGAACCCCAAAACTTTCAAAAAACACCCAAATTTTCTGCTTTCTCTGCTCGATACAAACAAAAGTGAATCAGAGAGAACTAATCAAGGATATTTCTTCTCAAACAATCTGTCAATTTAATGTTTAACATAATATTTTGTCAGAGATTGCGCTCCTGTTTTATTAGCATTAGCTACAATCTTGGAGTGTTAAAAATGTCTTAGGGTTTCTATGTCTGTGTCACCTAAGCATTTTACTTTGTTAATAAATTTAATAGCACTCCAAGTATGACATTTTTATTTTAGCTACAATACAGCTCTTCTGCGAAATCTGGGGGATAAAGCTAATTGACCTGCTGTCTAGAGCTATTCTTCAGCCCTTTCCTTTGTTAGAAAGGAAAATGGTTGTAAATACCTGGAAGATTCAACTGTAGGCTTGGGTAGATTTTCTAAATATCATTTCATGAGGGCATTATAAGTTATGCTGCCTAATGTAATGTAGATCAGTCAGCAAGATATTGTCTTTATCAATAATGGTGCCATCATATGCAGTATCTAAAAGATGTCTGATACACTTCCCACAGGAATTAAAGAAAGTGAGCTATCAACAGTCATAGAAGAGAAAACACAATTTTTTTGTTGTTTTTTACACAGTAGTTCTTGAAGATGTACAAAAAGTGTGAAAATATAAAAATTTTTTAAATTTGGCTTTTTATAAATTTAGATAATTTTTGGGATTACATAAACTACACAGCAGCATTGAATTTGTGAAAACCTTTTTCTTCATCAACTTTCATTAACTTTGTCCCACAAATATGACAGTAACTGGAGAACCTGTAAGGGAGATTCAAGTGACTGTGAGAGTCGGTTTGAATCCTGAGGTGTTTCGGGCTGGATGTTACAAAACTGTGGCAGGGACTGAGCAATCTTTAAACTAGACCCATCTTGTAATAAGTCTCTGAAAGCCCCTTTGCCCTCAGTGTGTTCTCAAGTATAAAACTACTTAGTAAGGGGTTAGTTTGGAACCATATAGAAGTCAACTTTACTAATGAAGTCTTTTCTAATCCTTTCTTCCTTTCTATTCCCACATCTGAAGGTGTTCAGATGAACATTATGAACAATGTTCACAGCATTGTTTTGTCTTCAAAGTTTTTAACAGAGTAGTAGAAAGGTATTCATACAGATGCCAGAAAATTCCTTGCAGGTGTTGATGTATGGATAGAATATATCTCTCTGGAGTTTTTCACTAGGGCCCCTCATCTGAATTCATACCCTGATCTAGAAATTACGTTTTCAAATACTTACAGTTGCATCATTTGCAGGAAAAAGAAATAATTATAAATCTCCATTGTACCTATAGGATTTTTTTAATCATACCTTGGTGGCATGAAGATAGAGACAAATATGTTATCAGTTATTATGTAAGTTACTAAAGTCTTGAAGTAGAGAATTTCTTAGAGAAAATGCTTCAGCAGACTGGAAAATAAATTTACTTCTCATTGGATTTTTGAAAATAATTTTGCCTATGGAATTTGGAACAAAATAATAACTTGATTCTTTTAACATTTTAAAAATATTTTATAGTATGAAATTAAAATCTCAGGAGGAATAAAAGGGAATCTAAGCCATACTGGGATAAGACCATGCTTGATCTGGAGAATGTGCTTGAGGCATCCATCAGTTTGAGTCTTGCAGTGAGCTGGAGAAGTCAGCTGTATGCTGCTTCCTTCAATAAATCCACAGGGTTAGCTGAATTCATGGCACACTGAGTCAGAAGGAACTCTCTTTCTTGCCCCCAAGAGGAAAGTTTAGAAGTTTGGTAAGCACTGTCTACCTAATACAAGAACAATACAATAACCTGTGTATGTACTTAGTTGGAACTGGTATGAATCATATATAAACATAATTTCTCAAACTGGCTAACTTGTATTATGAGCAGCAATTCCTTTTTTTCTCCAGAACCACTTAGTAGGAGAAATCTCTTTGTGTTCACAAGCTTGACATGGTAGGAAGGATGTTTTAATTATTTTATTTTCATTTATTTTATCACTAAGTAAGAGTTGATGTCTTGCTTCGTAATGCTTCTTTTTTTTTTTTCAGGAGCTGAAAAGGTGTGCAGTCTTTTTATATTCTTGTACTGAGAGAAGGATCAAAAAGAAAGCAGTAAGTAAGGTCCTTGTTTAATATATGGCTGTAAACTACTGATTCCCTGTTCAATTCTGGCATTTGATAAATATCATAATGGCTATTACTCATTAAAAATTATAATATTGCCGGAAAAATTACTTCACTTAGCAGTTTTTAATAATACATTAGTAAATATGGATATTTTATAGTATCGCTTAAATTCTTCTGAATTATCCAAAAGGTTCCAGGCTGTGTTGTGGAATTATCTCAAATTAAAAGATCTGAAAAGTTTGCAACTTACAAAGATAAAAAAAGTTGAAATGTTTTTTTCTCCATTTATATCTGAATGAAACTTGGCTATTTTTATGTCATATGCATGTTATTCTAGTTCCTAAATGATTGTATTTTCTACAAAAATATTTTTGAAGTTAGAACTATCAACCATGAGGTCCCTTAGCAGCAAGTAAAGCTATCTACTTGCTCTAGGATATATGAAATGCACTAAAATTCATGTAGCTGTTCTTAGTGGGATAGTTTGTAAAAAAGTAGATGTCACTGAGAAGAGTATTAGATTTCTGTTGTGATATTTGATCAGGTGGAACTCTCTGTTCTCCAAGAAATTGTACTCTGCAGTAAAGAGACAACACCAGTAAATAATAGAAGTTGGAGAGAGAAACTGGTTGCTGTTTTAAGAGCACTTCTTGAGCTAGGAGAAAGGAAGGCAATCCTAGACAGAAGAGACTGTGTTAAACATTGATGAAAGACGGGACCAGGTGTTTACATGCCTCAACATGCAGGGGGCTGGGGAGGCTAAGAAAAGGTATAAATGCCTTTGTTTGTCACTTCCTTATTGCCAGATAAATTTCAGAAGGAGTCACCAACCCAGCTGAACTGTCACTTCAGATCTGTGCTTCAGGGGAGAGCTGCAAACATGAGGTGGTTGCCAGTCTGAGTGGAACAGGAGCCAGTGGGAACTGGAGTGTCAACACTCACAGGATCTTCCTGCATCTGCTTCCCGTCATGGCCACTGAACTACTGTGTGAGTACCATAAAAACTTTCCTTGCAAGTGTCTGGTTTTGGAAGGAAGCTTTGAGGTAAGCGGAAAAACATCAATGAAGGTATTTTGCTGCTGTCTGTCCTCAACAGGATTGTACCCCTGTGGAAGAAGATAAATCAGGGTGATAAATTCTGTGTTCTACAAGCTTCAGAGTGTAGAGTCTGTATCATACCAAATTAGGGAATACATTATAATCTCTTAATTTGAAAGCAGAAAGCCTATTTAACATAATATGCCAACCAGAGATAGCACAGGGAACCTATCAAAGCACTTCATTGAAAGCAAAGAAAAATAAATTTGCCTCCTTGGCCAGTGTTTAAAATTATAAATCCAAAAGAAAAACACAGAAAAAAAAGTGAACTAGTGAGACTTCAAAATCAGAAGAAAGAAAGAAGACTGAAAATAACTTGAGACTGCCTAAGACAACCATTAAAAGCAACCAGACACAAAATATTTGTGGAAATATGAAGTATAACTCAAATTCACTGAGACAAATAGTTAAATTAATGTAATTGCTGAGGTAAGCATCAGAACACCATTTATATTTCGAACATTCTTTTACTTTTAAATGAGTAAACTTTTCTAAACACAGGAGATGGTAGAAGTCATGTGTAATATGTATCATAACTCTGTAAAATTAAGACCAAAAGCAATACAGAAAATACTAGTGAGGAAATTATAGAGAGAGCAATAGAAAATTACTTTTATTAAGTAAACATATGTATCTTTCTTAAGTCTTTCTGCAATTTTATGAGGATCTGAATTATGCTAGCACAGACAACTCGTGAACTCTTACCTTGTAATCTGTACTCTTCAGTTATCACTAAACATAGTAAAAAAAAGGAATGATCAGTAGAGCTGTGAACAAAACTATTTGCCTAATTTTTCTCTTCTTTAAAACTATTGCTAATCTGTGCCAGAGATGAAACAAAACTCTTTCAATTGTATCATTCAATAGTAGATAGCTGTTTCCTTTTGAAATAGGACATTCTGGACTATGGAAAACCTGATTCTGGATCTTATTAAAGACAGTGGAAAATCTGAGCTGCTTCTCTGAAAGAGGTGAAACAGTCTTTTCATTATGAGTCCAGGTGCCCAGCATCTGAAAGCTCTCCACTTTTTTTTTACCTTTTCCCAGGAAATACTCAGCTGTCCAAAGCATTAAGTCAACAAGAATCAACCAGCAATTCACAGCAACAAGTAGTGGGGTGCTATTATATGGTGGGAAATGTGAGATATTTCAAGTTAACAGAACATTTTCTCATTACCCAGTTGATTTTTTTCTAGTGGAAAAATTACTCGGTTTGCAAGGAAATGCAATCCTATGTCTAGTTATGAATTTGAAGCTTAAACTCTCAGAAATATTTACCATGTGAAAAATGTCAGCTTTTTCAAAAAGACCCTAATGAATATCAGCATAATCAAAATTGTGCAACAAGGAAGAGTGAAAATAACAGCTGCCTTTTAAAAAAGTGAGTAAATGAGGAACTGGCAAATTCCTTTCAAATGACCCACTCTAGTGAAAACATAATTTCATCCTTACTTTAATTAGTCTAATCAAGATAATGGGTAATTAATAGCTTAAAACTGGATGGTGGATTGGAGAAAAGCAGGTAGAAATTCTAAATAACTGTTTACTATTCAAGCATTAGGATTATTAGGCCTCATTTTAGGCCTCTAGGATAAAAAATTTCCCAACTAGTCCCACCCTACTCAAAGCAGTCCTTAATCTCCCAATTTTCAATGGGGAAAGTTTCATTGAAGTTAATGATTCTACACATAATTGAGTATCCCTATATTTTTAAACTGAGGGTTTCAGTTTACAGAGAACTATCCATTAAAATACAGCTTTGGTCATACTTCTACTATGATCATTGTTCACTCTTCTTGGTTTTTAGGGTTTTTGGAAAAATTTACAGTTTAAAATGCTTCTAGTGAATTCCATTAATAACCTTTTGAACTCCAAAGTTTTCCTTACTGTAAATGCAATAAAACTTAAACATTCAGTAATTTGGAATAAAGCCAATATCAGTTTAAAATAAAATCCTATAGAAATCACTTTCTTCTGAACACAGTACAGTACAGATGTGCTCTGAAAACAAGCAGTTATTTCCCATCTCCTGGAGAATATTTGGCATATATGTTCAATTTCTGATGCCTGCTAGCCCATGGATCTGTCATGATGTGAGATTGCATACCTTGCCATAGAAATACAGATCCTGTCACTCAGGCTCATTGGAAAGCTCCAGTGCTATGTAGGCAAACAAGCATCTACAAAGGGACTTTTTCTGTGTGAATATAATTGTATGATTACGTCCTAAAATGTTCTTCCCCTCCTGTAAGACTTGATTACCTGAAGCGCCTCTGAAAAAGGATGGAGATAGAAGGAAGAAAAAGGCAAAATCATTGTGTTGTCTTGCAAAAAAATCAGAAAGAATAGCTGAAACAAGGGTGAGAGACTTCTTGCATTACACAGATGTTTCCTTTTGAAAACCTCAAATCTTTGTGGATTTCAGTCATAAGCAGATTGAAAATCTAGCTCTGATTTTCTTCAGGAACATGTAAAATGATATAGTTAGCCAACCCAGAAAATAGCTTTTTAAAAAAAATCTTTTCAATTTGGTATGTTTACATAAAAATGTTAGTTTTATTCTATTGCAATTTATAAAGTTTCTTTAGAAAATCTGCACCATAAAGAGTAAACTTTTGCTTATTGTTTCTTGTCTGGTATAACTGGTCTTGGACTAGCTGAAAGAGAAAATGTAATGGTAATTAAAGGATAGAACAAAAATTATCCTTTAAAAATATCATATCAGCTAGAGTGATTTAGACATAAGAAATTACATCTTTCTAGCCTAACTGAGCACCATACTGCAAACTGGGATTAGGATTTTTTTAAAGGAGTGTGGATGCCACAGGGTAGGTGGCATGTTCAATTCATGTGATGCAGAAGTCCCTTTTAGACACCAATAGAACAGGTGAGTACAATTCCACAGATCCAGAATTATGTTTGCAAGCCTGTCAGAGTGGATGTTAATGCCATTTTAGTGCATCTGAGGAGTTTGTAATACTCTTAATTGTTCTGGAAAATTTAGGGGTTTAGCTGTTCTTTGTTTCATATTTGCATTTCAAATATTTATGGAGTCATGTTTTTGGAACTGTGAAAATAGCCAATACAGTGTTTGGACAATGCCTTTAATGACATGCTTTAGCTTTTGGACAGCCCTGATTTGGTCAGGTCATCCTTGTAAATTCCTTCCAAATGAAATATTCTATTCTATTCTATTCTATTCTATTCTATTCTATTCTATTCTAATTTGATGTCTGGTGATAGTAAGGAAGTTCCAACCTGTCATTGGTTGCATTATTACCTACCTATTAATGTGACATTTTTTCCAGAGGGTAAACTGAGACAATCTGAGGAAAACAGACACTGGAGAGGCACTCAGGCTATTTTGTGACAGTGGGTCTTTGGATAGCTTAAGGTCTCTTAGGTTTGCTCTTTTTTCAACCCTGCCCTGTAAACAACTCCTTCTAACCCTGGGTGAGCTGGCACATTGTTTTGTGGTTGAACATGGACATGCCCTAAGTTTAAAACAAATTGGACAAATTGTTTTTGGGTTTTTTTCCATCAAACTGATTTGATTTTTTTTTTTTTTTTAGCCAGCATATTCCATTTACATTGTCCCTCTGTAAGTGCAATGAAGATATGATGCACTATGAAAAAAAAGTGGCTTCGGCCAACAAATAGCTGGGAACTGCTCCATAAAGTATGCATTGAAATATGACCTTGAGGTTGTGAGGAAAGGCTGCAGAGCCAACACACTCAGGTTTCCTCACCTCATAGTGACCCTTGGCCTCCAAGTTTGCCTACTTGGTTTCCTTCTGAGAGCCAGGCTGAATGATAAGGACAAAGGGTCAACAAGTCTATACTATCCCACCTACCTCCCAGGATGCTCCTGAACCTGGCAGCTGTGAAATGCTCCCATTTTCTGCCATTAGCTCACACCCTGTAGACCAAGCATTCCTCAGTCATAAAGGAAATCTGTGATAGAAATGGAAATGGGTTGTAGGTTTTCCAGGTGAATAGTTTGTAGCTGGTTGAGAAATTCTTTAGCAGAAGGGACTGTGAAGGGTCTGCAGATGCAATATAGCCAGCTTTACATCACTGCCCAAGCCCACAGCTATGCTCTGAAAATCCCTGGCTGTCTGACTAAATACTCTAAATTCTTTCAGAGCAATCAGAATACTCTAAATTGCTTTTTAGGAGCAGACCAACTCTTGCTAGTCTGAGATTCAGAGTTTAATATCTTGGTGAGTTTCATTGTACTTAAAGGTCCCTGAATAGTCAACCTATTTCTTCTCTTTCACAGATTTCTTTATTTCTAAGAACTTTTCTTAATTTCCTATGTGTTTCACTTTTTTGACTCTTTGCATTTATTTATAATATTTTTTCTTTTATTTTCATCTGCGTGTTGTGGCTGTTACTTGTTATATGCAGTACTACACATAAACATCCTTAACCTTTTGTACTAATGAAATGTAAACAAGCAGCAGGTATAATTCCCGACCAAAGTTTAACTATATTAATAAAAAAATAAAATTATGCATGTCTATGTTAAACCGTATTCTTCTCAAGCTTATTCTTTTGAGTGGCTGTTTTCTGGGAAATTCTTAATTGATTGTTTCTTTTGTATTTATGCCTACCTGATACAGTATCTCACAATTTGAATAAATCTTCAAATGCCACCCCTCCAACGTAAAAAACTCTTTGGCAGACATTCTCTGCTAACCTATTATGTATACGTTTATATATAGAGAGATACATAAAAAATAAACCTCTAGTCTTAGAAAGTAGATTTAATGAAAGAATACAAATTTATCCACTTTCAGATAATGCCATATGAGATCATAAATTGATCTGAAAGGGCTGCTGGCAGCCTGATCTTTAACTGTATTAGGTTTGTCTGCATTAGATCAAAATGGAAGCAGCTGGATCTGTCTGAAAGTCAGATTCCCATTCAGCAGCACAGAGACACAAAGTCTGTAGGAGTAAACATTCCTATCAGAGATGGGATTATTAAGCAAACAATAACAACGAAAAAAGCAGCCTCATGAAAACCTCCCCTCCTTATTGTATTTAGTGTCAAATCATCATGGTATTAATGTTGCTGATTATATCAGTGACATCCTGCCCTATGTTGTTATACTCTTCTGTATCTTGCTGAGTAATAGTTAAAATACCATCATAGATTATGGTCTTCAAAAGGATTTTGCTTATTAAAAATAAGAGAAAATGCAATTTTTATTCTTATCAAGGTCCGTGCCAGCTCCAGAAAGTGGATTATCCTCTGCCACTGTCTGCCCTCTCCATTTACTATCTTTCCAGTCACTAGATATTTTTCCTGTCCAAAAAAAAAAAAAACCAAAAAACCCAAAAAAACCCGCCCCAACCCAGAATAATTTCAAAAATATGTCTGTTTTGTTTAATTTCCCCTATATGTAATTCTTAGAAATCAGTCCAAAACATTACACACAAAATAAAATGTAATGCTAGCAGTAAGGCAGATGAGATGAACCACGAGTTTAGGGAAGAAATGTGTGGAAAAGGTATTAGGGAAAGGAAAAGACAGGTTAGGATTCTGACTGTAGAACACTGAGAAAGAACAATAACATGGAACTTATGTATTCTGAGTTCCAGTCACCCTCGGAATCACAGCTGGTTGTTTTGGACACAGGTTTTGTACAGTAGCATAGTGAAGAAAGGATGATATTCCTGATGGCAGCAGCTGGTAATTGTTCCTGGATGACAGGATGTGCTGCAGTTTCTGCTACACTAACAACTTAAACCAACTATATTGCATCTAGGGTTTCTGTTTTTTTAAATTGCCATTTATGATGCTAGGCATAATTAACACCATTTTCAATCTTATTTGCCTAACTTATTAAAACTTTTTCTCTTTTCTTTCCCCTCAGTTGTGGGGTGCCTTTGTCATTTTTATCTAGGTTCTTTTCCTTTAGCAACTTTTCGTCTGCCTTTCTTAATGCACTTGGAGGTAAGAGAACTTCTTGTGAGGTATAAAACAAATATAGTGTGGAAAAGTGACGAGGGATAAAATTGGAGAAAACCAGGAAGTTATATTCACATAAACAGAAGATCTAACAGTAAGGAAGTTATAGCGTGAAACTGGTTGCTACTCCCTGGGTGAAATGCAGTTGTTGCTCCCCGGATGGGACTTGGTCAGCATGACCAACTTCCCACACACAACACATGCTAAGGGGAACTAAAAGGAGAATGGAGCAGAGTTGACACACCACAGCCAGGCTCTGTTGAAATCCTTGCAAGAACGGGAACTCAGGGGTACCTTGTAGCTGATAAGCCTCATAGAAGTTCGCAACTGAGGGGAAAAAAAGATGTCTTGCTGCTAAACCACCAACCATGGCAAGATCACAGATGTAGCACTGTGCACACCTCCATCCCAAAGGCTGCCTCAGATGTAATACTAACATTAGCCACCTCTGAGGTACCCCCACTGAACATGATGGATGACTGGAGTCATTCAAGCTCCACCTAAACATAAAATATATTATAAAAGTAAGTTAGTGTGAGTCCTTCAAGGCTGCTGGCACTTGCTGGCAGCAGGGAACACACTTGGCTATGGAGACCTGGGAGGGGGTCTCCCTTATGCTGTTGGCATGTGTCCCTCAACCACCCAGTCCAACCTCCCTTTAACCCGCTGGAATATTCAGTGAAGGGTCCCCATGGTGGGACTCTGACAGACTGGTTGGGCACAAGAGTCTTGGCTTTCCTGGGGCACTGACAGACTAATAAAACACAAAGGGTTTGAGAAAATCTCCCCTTTTCACATGACACCAACTTTCCTGTCCCACCTCATCTACAGCTATTCCCTCTACTACCACCAAAATTCAAGGAGAGTCTATGGAAATAATAAAACTCTTCCTGATAGTGGTATTCTCTTTAAGAGCATGCATGAAGTAAATCAGAGAATGGCTAAAGCATGAAATTAAATAAAACTACTGGGGCACACAAAAGATAATAAATAATGCTATGAGTGCATTAGCAGTAAAAGGAAAACTAAGGAAAGTGTTGTCTGCTGCTAAGTGGTCTGGGAAAGCTCTCTGAAAAATAATGACGACAAAACTAATAAATGTTTTCATTTGAGTCTTCTCCAGTGTATGCAGTTGGACATTGTCAATATAAATAAGACAATTAATATTAACCACAAATATTTTCTATCAGAATAAAGAAAGATGGATTTGGATACTTGAACAAATTGTGTTTTGAATGGGCTAAATGAGATAAAATTGACTCAAAGTTTTCCAAAGTATGGTTGAAACAGTCTCAGAGGCTGAGTGATTATCTCTAAAAAAATAACAGGAGAGGTTCCAGAAAAATGGGAAAAAAATCTTTTTTGCTTAAATGAACCACAAGGAAATTATAGTGCTGTCAATATAATATAATTTATGAGAATAATTAAACTCTTTATCAGCACCTAGGAAGAAAAAAGTGTTGTGAGTAAGAGCTAGCAAGGAGTATCTAGAAGAAATCAAGTTAAGAAGTCAATTTTAGGTGAAAGTAACTTCCCATCTTATATGGCTAGATAAAATAAGTAGATGCTTTATAAGTGATTTTTTTTTAACCATGTCTTGTTGACTGTTCAAGAAATGACATGCCATGAATTTCTAGACAAAGCATTGAAATGAACCTGTATAATCCCTGTTTAGAGCAATCACACTCTACTTCCTTCAGCAAATATATCCTTTCACTTTTGTGGGGGTTATTTGGTTGTGTCTTTGGCAGTAGCTGATGAGCAAAGCAGAGTATTGTTGAAATCAGATATTAAAGATTAATCATGATTTTGGACATCCAGTGTTATTAACTTGCTTTATAATGGTGTGTAGGAAATACATGAGATTCATTTGTCCAATATTTTTAGATATTTCTGCAGAATTGTGAATATTAAAAGCTTTTTCAAGACAGACATCCTTATTCTAACAGCCAAAGCTTCAGAGAAAAACCCCATGTTGCTCATGGTTAAAGTGTTTTTAATAGTTCATCCGGTTGCTTAATGATACGTGAATTTTGATGTAGTTGGACTAACATGAAGGTCTTTACCACAGAATTTGATGAACATCAAGGTTTCAGCGTCTTAGGTTACAATGTAAGATGTAACCAAAAGTATGTATTCTATTACTGTCTTCATAAGCTTTTAAAAACAGGTGGGGCAGCATTCTTCATCTCTTCCATGACTCAACCCTGGTAACTCTCTGCCAATGGGCCATCAAGCCTCACTGCATGACTCATAAAATTACATCATCCCATTGTGAAATGCTCCGCCCAGGGGGAGGAACCAAGCAGTCCTACTTAGATGTAATCTGAGGTTTTGAACACCACAAGCAGCATGACCCACTGGATTCCCAGAGGAGAAGATCTCCATAGTCACCACTGGACCTCCAGAAAAGGACCAGACTTTGTTATAGGATCATCACTTCAACAGAATCACATTTATCACTCCAACAGGACTGCAGCTACCACCCTGACTGACAGGGTGTCAGGTCGTATCCTGACTCTGTCACTTTAAACCAGTGTTTCTGTACTATTCCCTTTATCTGAATTTTTCTATTAAATTGTAATTCTGACTGGTTTGCTTTCAAACTAGTACATTCAGTTACCAGGCTAAATTATTGAGGAGGAAGTACTGTTGTAAATGTAAAAAAAGTGATGTTGTAAAGGCATCATTACATGGTATCTACTTGATTTTTTTCCAGAATTTTGCAGCAATTTTTTCAGGAAGCCAGAGCTAAAAGAGGATTCATAGTCCTGGTTATTCAAAAGTGTCCTCTTGGTAAAATTATAATCACATGGAAAAAAAATGAAAGAATGTGACACAATTTCTCACAAAAACCTTAGAACCAAGATTTTGAGTTAACCTGTGTTAAGTCCTAAATCCTATAAATCAGAGTGCCCTTTTCTCTTCCTAGACTTACAGAAGACAAAACTGCTGTATTTTTAGTCAATATAATCTGTAGGGACTGTTATTAACCAGCCACCTTAGATATAGAACCCCTAAACCCTTTTAAATGCTAGTGGTCTGGGTAATAGACATCTTGCTAATGGGATGAAATGGTCTCCTTATGAAGTGAGAGTCTTGTATTAAAGTCTTGAAGGCAGGTGTTACACTCCAATCCTGTTTGTGATAATGAGATTTATCCAGTTCTGGATTGCTGGGTCTATAAAAGGCAGAAATGGTGTTGGGAAGAGCTCAAACAGGAGAAATACTAGGCTTGCTTTCTTTAATGAAAGTTAACCTCGGTACATCAGTTGTCAAAAATTGCTTAAACCAGTCACTGGAATACTTCAGAAGATGGGGACTTAGCTTTTCCTCAATGTCATCTTCCTAATCTAGTGAAAAGTAGTAAACAAGCCTTGTTTCTTTAAAATACACCTTTGATGGATCCATATCTATTTTGATTTAAATGTACACAAAATAATATTACACAAAATAAATTTCAAATAAATATTTTATAATTTTTTTAGGAAATATCCCTGTAAGTGACATTCTAATTGTATTTATGTCCATTCAGATGGAAAAAAATTCATACGATGTCATTGAATCCAGTACAATCCAGACATTTAATTTACATTTTAAAAACTAAGTAAATAATATTATTTCACTACTGAATCAATGTATTCAGCAATTTACATTTGATTTTTTTACAAAAAAAATCAAATCTGAAGCTCAGCATAAATATAACAGACTTCTTACTAGTGAGTGATTTGACAACTTTATTGTGGACAACAATGGTATCAGATATAGAATATAAATATCAATTCATTGAAAATTTTAATTTCTGAAAGACATTTCTGATGAGTCCAACATGTCCAATCAGGTGCAATCCCTTATGTATCCAAATGTTGACATTTCTGGCAGTCATCGTAAGATAGCATTATAACTATGAAAAGTTGCAAATATTTTGCATATAAATTAAAGATTGTGGGACAAAACTGAAGATTGCTTTTTACAGTCTACCTGCTTTTATAATAAATTACACAGCTTTTCAGGTGGGGACTTATAATAGTGCTGTGCTAGCAGTATTCTGTTCTTGATTATTCTTTCCTGACAAATTATCTATCTTGAGATAAGTAACATCTGATGAAGCAGTATGTGAAGAGATAATTTTATGGCAGTGAATGAAATAGTAATTTGAGGATACATTTATATCACAGGAAAACGGATAAATAATGAAAAGGCTTTCTGCTAAAAACCAAAAAAATTCCAAAGAAAAAACTCCTTTGAAACAAACCTACCATTTTATGGGTGTGTAATGTGAAAGGATCTTAAAGAAATATGGTGCAGATTGTGAAATGAAAGTTTCATGGCAATGAAGTCAATTGTTCCTTGCTTCTTTGATGTTTGTTGTATCAAAGTTAAGCATACCTCATAAAAAGAGGTTCCTTTTTGATTTAATAAATTGATAAAAACAATGCAATAATTCTTCTAAGCATTAGGCTTTAGAAAAGTCAAAATTCTCCTAAGGTACTGAGAAAACCAATCAACAGCATGTAGCTTATTGCCTTGCCTTGACATTGCATTAATCTCCCAGTACCCTGTATAAAATAGTAATCCAGATAATGTCTTTCAAATGTTTCTCTGACATTTTAAAAATTAAGCTGGAAAACAATCAGTTTTGTCGCTGTTAAGCAACAAATGCTGTAATTGATTACCTTCTTTGCTAAACAGAAAACAAAATTCTGTCAATAAAGTCCAAAACTCTGGTCAAAAGTAAACACAAAATATGTAATTGATTGTTGCTCAGCTAGTGCTTTAAAAATGAAATGATCTTTAAATGATCTTCAAAATGGGAACAAGAATTAAAGCATACAATTGAGTGGAAAGACCAACATGACACACTGTATTATGCTGTTACCAGTGTTATATACTATTATTCAAGCTGTAAATTCCCACAGAATGGAAAAGACACATTTAGAGCAAGACTCTGAACAACTCCATTTGGGCTTGTCAGCCCAATATACACAATCTGATTTTATTGTGCATAGAGGACCTTGGAAAATATACAGCCTTCATCTAGTTAGTTTTGATCATTTGTATTTCTAATTTGAATCCCATTGTTATTTTCAGAGATGGCTATTTACTTACTGATCCCGTAAAATTTTAATATTTTTTAGTAAAAGAAATAGATATCCAAATAGTTGGCTACAGATAAATTAATTTAATAATGTGTACATTTTAAAAAATATGTAGTACCTTTATTTATTAGGAGAGGGAAAATGAGGAGTTATAGTTTTGATAAGGTAGTATGTATTCTGGTTGCTATAATTAATTGTGGCCAATAAGTGAAAAATTAAATTCTAATAATGTGATAATTTCATCATGTTTGTTGATGAATTTTGACATGAGTATAATTGAGTGGATTGTGTAAGCAGTAAGAGTTCAATATGTATCGTTCCTGAAGAAGATGATGATGATAGGTATGAAAGGCATAATTAAGGTGATTTGGCTACCCTGATCTAGTCATCTTCTATAACCAAGTTTGAATGCTGGAACCATAATGAAGGACATTTTGTGGAGATGTTTGGTTTGGTTTGGGTTTTTTTTGTATTGCTGGTTGGTTGTTTTTTTTAAGGATAGCTTTGTCTATTGGTTTCAGATAAAATAAACTTTTGTGAATGTGTCAGAGTGATAAACAAGAGAAAAAGCAAATGGAAGCAACTAGTGGTATTTGGATCCAATCTTATGCAAATTATATCTGACATTTAATAAATCACTATTTCTAAAAAATCTTTTCCTAGAATTGGGGAATATTCTGTAGGTGCACCATCTCACAAGAAATTCTCATTTCTCTATCTGCCCAGGTTTCCAATGTGACTAGATTTCTTTTATACAGTTTTTTCATTTTCAGTAATGATTACAGAGCTTTGCAGCCTGGTATCAATTATAAATGTCACAAATATGCTATTCATTTCTTATTACAGGACTTTAAATGTTAAAACAAATTTTGATATCCTCACACAAATGGCAAGACCTTTTTCCCCTTTTCAGGTTTTAGCACTGCATCCTTTTAGCTGGTTTTCAAACTACATGATTGTGTTCCTAATTAATGCAATTTGAATTAATCATCAGTCATTGCAAAATTTCTGCATAATATAATTTTAAATAAATCTTTCTCTTAAAGTGCAGACTGCAAGAAATAAATGTGCAGATGCAAAGTTTGTGTTTGGAGACTGGGTAGCACTTCACATTGCCATTCTGATAGTCACTCCAAGATTTAAAACTGCCTCCAGTATATTGTGTGCTTTTGGATTTAAAAACCTCTGAAAACTGTATTCCACTCAGTTTCTTGATAGTTTTAATTACATTAATATTTAGCTTACAAACTGTATTATATGACTTTGACATGAACTGCTTCTTGATTTCACTTAAATAAAACCAGGTGTTCTAGAGTCTTCAGTTATGCATAGAGTACAAATCTGTTGTCACATAATTTTTATCATTATGGAAAAAAACAAGTTATTCCTGAACAGGAATAAGTAGAAAAATTTGAAAGGAAATATATAGTACTTATGTTGTAACATTATGTTTTCAAAGCCGTATTGCAGGTGTAAAAAGCAGGTGAGCAAGTATTCCGGTATCTTTTAAGTGATGGGAAGGTTGAGTGCTAAAAAGATTAAGAGAAGTGCTTAAGGCTATTCAGGGAATTATTAGCAAAACCAAGGTTATCTCTCTAAATGCTCTGGCTTTTAGTCCAGTCTTTTTCTACCTTGTTCACACTGCTCATGAAGAGAATCAGATTAGGTTAAGAGATTAATTAACAGCATCTTAAGTCTTCTGTTGTTTTCTTCCATGCAGTGTAAAGTCAAAATCACTCAATATGATCTACTGAAACATATTGAATCTAATTGCAGTTCAGCTATCCTTAGCAATTCCTACATTATCTTCTTCTCTATGTATCTCACATGGATTAGCATGGAATTTGTTTAGCAGGAGTCAAAATAACAAGAGTTTTGTTTTTTTGAGGATATGGTGGTTTTTCTTGAGGACATGACTGCTAAGGATTTCATTGTGATAATTATTATATTTTACAAGAACTTTCTAAACTGCTCATGACTGTTGAAGTTTGAAAGCCTCATCTGCCCTTTTCCTGGAATAGAAACATTAAACATCTTAGTAATATTTAACTACTTGGAGGAGATTCAAGATGTCTTTTTGGATATTAATTTTGTCCAAAGCCACAAGACCTAATTTATGTCTACATTGGCACAGGTAGGCGTATAATTACATACGGATCTTTATGTCCCCTGTATTATTTCTGTAATATTTGGGATATTTCCCAAGCCCTTTTCCAGCCTCTAGAACCAGGAGAGATGTGGATGTTCAAATACAATACTCTCTTCAGCGTATGCTGTCAGTTCCTTTAGGGCAATCTCCTACCTCAGCAGTGTCTGTTAATGTAAGTACTAATCTTGGGGTACAGAACTGTTAGGGAATACATGTTGTGAACTGAAATTAATTCAGGTGTGGACTTCATATTTTAGGTGCTTGTTGGAGTTGGATGTGTTCCTGGCGAGACTGAGTTCACCCCAATCCAAATCTGGGTTCTCCTTCTGCCCGATCATTCTGTAATGTTTGTCCCAATCCTTCTGCTTTGCTTCTGAGGGTAGACTCACTGTGCAAGAATCTGGGTGTATTTTAGAGTGGAGAATTCATAAAGGATGAATCATACTGGTTATTGGAAGAGCAGGTGGGTGAGGGATGCAGGGGCTTTGAGTATATTTTGTACCTCAAAAAGCACTACAGGCTTCTTTTCATGTAATGTGCAGCACCACTGTGTTGGTCTTGACACAACTGTTCACACAGTCAGTCATGGGCTGACTGTGCTTGGAGAACAGATGTGCCACAGCCTTTTGTTTTCTAAGCTGTATGATCTACTCAGTTTGTCTGGAGCTAGCAGTGGTGTGCCAGGAATCAACATTAGGCATGATCCTTAGTTAATATATGAAGTACTGTTCTGAAACAAGTGGAAAAAGCAATATGCTGTTGGCATTTGAAGGTGCTAGAAATATAGAAAGTATTGTAAATACCAGGCACATTTGAGAAATAGCTTTGAGATTCCTTTGTTAAATATGTGCTTCTGTTTAAAGCTTCATCTGAGTTTTAAGCACCACAGAGTAGAATAAGCGTGACTTTCATTTTTTTGTCCCACAAAGTAATGATTTTTTATCTTGAAAAGTATAAGACAATTTAAAACTAAGATGTTTTCACTTTCTGTGTTACTGGAAAAATAACAGCCACTAAAAAGTGAGCTGATCCCCTTTTTATCTCCCTTTTTGCAATGAGATCACGTTTTTGTGGTGTTACAAAAAAAATCTACAATATATTAGAAGTTCTGATACTAGTAATGAATTCTTGAAAGCTCCTCTGTAAGACCCAATAATCAGCTGTTGAGGAGCATTTTAAGTCACAAGCAAAAGCTTTGTCAATGTCTCATTATTAAAAAAGGTAACAAAAATTGGTGATGAACTACTGTGGGGTGTGAGTAAACTTTGTTTACTTTCAAATGGAGCATCAGGAGTCTGACCAACTGTGATGTGGTTGGGAAGAAAAAATAGTATATATTTCATATGTCATTGTCATATACACTTAAAAATCAGAAGACTGAAAAGCTCTTTGTGTTACACTTGTCCCTTTGCATATCTTCTCACAGAAATGGTACTGTCTCATCAGTGTCTCTGAAATGTCAGCCAGCTTCCAGACTCTCTTTTTTCTTGTCTAGGGCCCATTGCTTTTCAGATCACAAATGAAAATCTTGCATAACACTTTAATTTCTTTCTTCCTACTCAATTAATTATTATTATTATATTCAGAAAATTATATTAAAAAAATTAAGGTCACAAAGTCAAGCATTCAAGTTAGAAAACATTAAAATTAAAATTCCCTATGCAGCCTTCATTTGGCTCACTTGGACATATGCATTATAATGGTCTTTAATTACATCACACAGAATAGTTTTTTCATATGGGATCCCTGGCTCCGTCAATCAGAGATGGTACTTCCTTAATTAGAAGTACTCAGTATTTTGTTCTCTTGTCCTTGTTCAGTGTGTGGACATGCCTTATTGGCTTCAAACTAATCAGACAGCACTCTTTAAGCAGAAATTATTGATTTTTCTGTGCTATTTTCTAAATGGAACTCATTAATATAATGTCAGACATTACTTTATGTTCACAAAATCCTCATAAGGTTAAGGGATTTTATTATCTTCATTTTACATATGGGTAATGGCCATGCAGAGAAATTAAGCTTAAGTATATTCACTAGATTTGGGTGTCCAGTTTGGGGTGTCTGTAACCTCTTACTCTTCAGTGTGCTTGGCATAGTGTAATTCAGTACAAATTCAGGATATGGACCCTGCTGAATTCTCTATTTCCTCTAAATAATTATGAATTTGACTTGCGATCTGTAGTGGAAAAACCTCCAAAACAAATATTAAAAACTAGCCTTTAAAATGTCATTACAAATTTTGTAAGAAAACTTTTTCACAGGGCTGCCAAGGAAAAGGCTAATTTCTAATCCAGATCCACAGTGCAGATACAGCTGCCCTATTTTTATCTCTGAAGGTCCTTCTTGCAACATATTCAACAAAAAGTAAATAGATGGTATAAAGATATATATGAATATGCAACGTGGAATAAGATAGTGGGAATAAGACTGATTCTCTGAAGTGAAGAATGGGATATCAGTTGACAACAGCAAGGAGTTTAATAACAGACATGGGCAATGAGATTAAATTTTACTTAGGGACATTATCTCAGTTTTACTGTCACTTTAAAATTAATTTTCTGAAGATCTTTGAGTAATGTTATATGTATGATTGGGAAAGAAGGCTTTATTATGTTTATGTTTATTGGCTATATTAGTATCAAATAACTGTGTGATATATACATTTAGGACATATATTCAAACAGGGAACAGGAAAGTATTCCCTCATATCTCACAACCATCTCATCAATACTGGAGTCTTTAAATCCCTAAACCTCTGATCTTTGAACTATCAGAGCAGATATCGAGCTGGCGGTTTCATCCTCTGAGTGTATCAATACTTTGGCAGTCATAAACTGTAGATTTTGGATGAATTCACAAATCTTCCCTGCTGTTGGAGGACACTGGAGTAACAGGTTTCACTTGGGAATCTGGAGGGATTCTTACTGTAATCAGAAGCTTACAGCTTATTTCATACTGACTTCATCATTCCCTCTGCTTCTCCTTAGTCTGAATGCCAGCTTTCTTCCCCTACAGCTTACCTCAGTTCTCATCCATCAGTTCCCTGCTCCTTTCCTTTCTCTTTTGCAGGTTTTCTTCACATAGATCCCATTTATCTTTGTGGTCCTTTCCAGAATCAAATTTTTGATTCTTTACAGCTGAAGTGAACGACATCTTCCATTGTAATGTTTGGATGCCAGAGGACAATGTCAGCACAAGAACACGACCGACCTTTTATTCCTTTGCTAGGTGTGGGATGTGGAAATGTCTATTTCAGTAAGATTATCTTATTGAGGACCTTGTCAAATGGGATAATAAGGAAAAACAGGTGAGCCATAGACAAAGTGACACAAACCTGATGGACTAACATAGAGACAAAACCAAGAAACATGCCTTGTCAGTCACACTAATTGATGGGCTATCAGGAAACTGCACACAGGGTATTGCAGCCAACAAGGACAGAAACCTGAGGGTTCAAAATGGGGAGGAGTGGAGCTCAGCCGGACTAGGCAAACTGATGAGGAAAAAGGCAAGGGAAGGGAATGGGGAGAAACAAAGGAGAAAAGTGGGATGAAAGGGCTGGTCCCATATGAATAGGGCCAGTCACTGTGCTTATTTGACTAAGACCTGTGTCTGATCACCACAGTCTGTCCTATCTTTTGTTAATCCTTTCCTAACTAGGTCTCTGCATAGTTTCACTGCCTATCCCATGTGTGAGCACTGCAAGAACTGGGTGCCATCCACTGGTGGGGAGTAGCTGTGAGTGGATCTGAGCTGGTGGGTCAATGTTCAGCTTTGCTATGAGTTGAACCTGCAAGTAGGAAATCAGCAGCTGCTGTGTCCCACAGCCTGGGAGTGCACTGCACTGGGCCCCAGAGGCTGGGCAAAGGAGGAAGTCCTGGGCCAGGGCTGCTCTAACATCCCTTAACAGACAGGTTTTCATTTGACAGAAGTAATTCCAAAGATTAAATTGGGCAGCATATAATTTTCAAGCATTATAATCATAATCCAACCTGATGCTCAGTGTAAATATAATGAAAAGGGTCTTTTTTTAAATGCACAGGGCTAATGATCCCATTTTTTAATGGTAAAGCTTCTTGCACTATTTATTTCCTAGGTTACAGTATCTATACATGATAATCTTTTTTTAAACATATGGTCATGAATAAGATGATGAGAAATTTTGAGACAAAATGAATATGTGGCATCCTTCATCTTACTTAAATAAGGCTTGGCTCAAATTCCCATTTAAGATGATAATATGGCAGAAAATTTCTGTTGCACTTATCCAGGCATGGATGAAATTAGAATTTATAAATATCAGTTGTTTCAGGCTGTGCTGGGTTATGCATAATGTTCTTTGCTGTATATCACTACAACAGAAGAAGATAGCAGAATAATTTCCGTACAACTATCGAAAACAATAGGTAAATTCTCTCTTTCCCACATGCTTTCATATGTAGAGTTTTCCCCACTGTAACACTTACTCAAAATATAATGGTTTAATATAAAGTTGTTGTGTTGTTTTTTGGGTTTTTGGATTTTTGTTTTTGGTTGCCTTTTTTCTGTTTTTTTTTTTTTAATTTTCCAATAAGCAGTGAAAATGATCTCTACAGTGACTGGTAGCTCAAGTACTAAGGTTGTTTGAGAAAATTGAATTGTGCCGAGGGGCAACTGTGCTTATGAAGTGTTTAGTGCATGTAAACAAACAGAAAATTATGCATATTCCCTCAGCAAAAGCTACTTACAGAGAGCACAGAATGTCAGTAAGTAGGCATGTGAGGTGGCTGTAGCAAATAGTGCAGAGAGAGGAGAAAAGGCAGATGCTGTAATGCAATGACACTGCACCGAAGACCAGTGTATAACATTAAAATAAGCAGTTTTCCTGTTACAGCTGGCTATGCACAGCACAGTGTACACTTGGAATATCTAATGCTCTAGCATCTGCTTCTCTGTAAGGCTTTCATTTGCTTTTTCAGACAGCTATAATCTCAAATCTTTTGTTTGATAACTCTGATGTGCTTGATGGGAGAAAAAAGGCTGCAGTGTTGTCACAATCTCTAAGTCAATTTCTTTCACAATGAAAGAGACCCCAGAAATTTTGTACAGTACACTGCAGTGAAAAAAGCATTTGCTTTTCTGCCTGCTGCACTCCAGTCATTTTCTTTTCTTGATGCAAGATGGAGTGCAGGTGACAGGGACTAGTCTAAAAGGTAAAATGAAAGGTATTTCTTTTACTGTTGGAGAAAGTCACAAAAGAATGGACACTTTCAGAGCTAGACTATATTGCTTTGTTCATATTTTTGCACTTTAAAGCATATAAATCTCTTCATGAGACGTGAATGAAAACTGGTTTTCACAGATGCTGTTTTGTCATAGAAACCTTGTTTCTTTGGTTTTTTTTCAAAATTGCTTTGCTGGCTAATATTTTTTAGAATTTTAAATATTCTAACTTTTAACTATACTCTTTTATTATATATATATATGATTGTTGTTCCAGAAAAAGGTTTTTAATATATTGATGGATAGTAGAGAAATCGAAAATTAAGGATGCAATTTAATACAGTTTTCACACCTGAAGGTTTGACCCAATGAATAAACAGTGAAGTTTATTTAGTTTTCTGTGGTTTCCAACAGTCCTTCCAGGCTACGGCAGCTTAGTCTTTTTAATAATGTTACTTTGCCTTTGGATAAAAGCCTGCTGCATCCACTGATTCCACAAATGAATGTACAAATATTAAAAGGGGAAAATGGATTTATACCTGAATATTGGATGGATCTAATTACACAATAGAATCAAAAAACCCCACTTCTCCAGAATATAGAGCTCTAAAATCCATGCATAATTATATATCCATTTTGAAAAAGTAAACCAATTAGGTCACTGGCATATTCACATAGAATGTGATTGAAGGTCACAGCCTTTTGTAAACATAAATGACCTATTGAAAGGTACAGGCTTTTTACTTCCTTTTATCTGGTTGTCTATACACACCAATGATCACTCCCTTTGATTTCTCCCTCTTCAAATCCTTTGCATGCAATCTTTTAAAATCGCCACCTTTTTCAGGGAATCCTTGCAGCCTTCCCCACCCATCTCCTTTGCTGAAATTTTCCTCAGTCCCTTCAGAGTACCAGATATTTCCTCTCTGCTTTGTGTGTAGTTGTCCCATCTCCACCCAGACATTCAGTGTTTCTTTTTTTCTGTAACTTTTTAAAGAACACATGTCAATGTGCTAATTCTGTAAGGCTTCAATTTACCTGTAATCCTGATTCTTTTTTCATAATTACTTATTTGCTTTTTCTCCTTGCTTATTCCACCCAGCGCAGAAACAAGCCTAAAAAACACTGCAGTGTGGTGCCTGAATGTGCAAAACATGGTTTTTGTGTTGCTGTGCTGCAGGATACAGTGGTGAACTCCAGGGTCAAAAGCTCAGTAAACCAAATATAGGTGTAAGACAACAGACATTCCTTCTCATGGAGGAAAGTCTGGGATTTCCTGTGAAGCAGTTAGAAAAAACTAGGACACAACATCTAAATACTACATCAAGTAGCCCAAAGTAATTTTATTTCTGTTATCTTGCTAGTCAGTGTTTTCAAAGAGGGTAATACTTGCTGTCAACAAAACAACTGTTCTTTTTCCAGAACAGTACTCCGTTGTATTTTTCCTGTCTTGAACAATATGTTTACTTCTATCCTCCAGCTATCCTTTCTCATTTTGTCAGGTAGAATAGGAAAACTGAAACCTCACTGAAAAAAAACAAAACCAAAAAACCAAAAAACCAAAACCAAACCAAACCAAAAAACCCCCGAACAAACAACATCCCCCAAAAAACCCCACCAAAAACCCAAAAAACAAACAAACAAAAAAAACACCAAACAATAAAATGAACCAATCCAAACCAGAGAAGAAGTTATTAACTCAGGCTAAGATAGGTTATTTTCTCATATTTCCTGCAGAGACGTGTTACAAAGCAAAGATGAATCAATCCTGAGCTGCAAAAGTATTGTTCTACCTTCCACAATTTCTACAGATCTGTTTCTTATTCCCTTTCAGGAATACTTTTAGTTGTTTCTGCTGAGCAATACTATAACAGCTGAAATTAGACTTGAAAAACTTTAGACTATAGGCTATGTGGAAGAAAACTGACTGAAATCAGCTCATAGGAGGAGAGGTTTCATTCCATATGCGTACATTCCAACACAACAATGTGATTCAGCAGGTGACTAGAGCTGTGTGGAAGATAAGAGTAGGTAGTCAGAAACATGAAGGAATCCAGAAAAAAAAAAAGCAACTGAAGCGAAACTGTGGAACATAAAAGGGAGTGGGGATGTTGAGGAGATAGAGGAAAAAGGGGTATTTGAGAGTCTGAATGATTAATAATAAAAATGTTAGGATTCTAAGACTTCAGTGCTTTATTAAATTTAACAGATGAACATTAGGGAAAAGGCTAAGCCTTCAGGAATTAGGAGAAACTTGCGTAGCAGAGAATTTCACAAGTTCTTTATCACAGACTGGATAGGAAGGATTATCTTTGCTACAATAAGTTTATTTTTCATTTCTGACTCCTAAACTTCTTAAACGACTTCTTCTTCTAAATGACTGTTGCCACCCTGAATAAGACTTACTGGATAAGCAAATAGATGTTGTTTAGTCACCATTTAGTAAAAGAAACCTTTCTCTTATCAGCTATGCAAAAAATTTTCTCTGTGCCCGGTGAACTGGACTCATTCACAGGCAGAAAAAATATGAGACTTCTGAAAATGCTTAAAAGTGCAATAGTAGGTTTTAGTTTACCTATTTTTCCAGAAAGCTTTATGTATGCATATTCCATGTTAAGAAGACAAAACAAGAAAATACACTAGAAAACATACATTTGCATTTTAGCTCCCTAAAGGCACTAATTTTGACCACAATGGTGTGGTTTCTTACCTGATTTAGTCATGGAACTAGTTTTCTCTGCTGTTGACTACATAATGCTGTAATTATTCTTCACCTCACTTCTCTTTGATCTACATAAGATATATGCATTGTATATGAACTGTTTTTCTAACATATGGTTATAATTATTTTCTGTATTTAAGTCAGTGTATTTTTTATCATTAATAAAATTGAGAAATATATTGATGACTGAAGCCTCTAAAAATGTGCTAGAATTAGGGGTCTTATTTCATGAATGAGTAATGAAGAGTTATCCATTGTGGTCATCATTCCAAATTTAATCATTGTCTATACCTGAAATACGGTATTAACATGACAATTAATGCAAGTACTCCATTTCATCATATACTAGAAAGTCGCCATAAACTTATTTCAAATTCTTAGAGTCTCTGAGTTCTTCTACCTTAGATAATGGATCCGGTCAGCTTAGATGTTTTCCTACTAATTTTTCTTAGGTGTTTTCCTATTAGTTTTTCTATAACTCCACTCCCTGAGATGCTTTCCAGCTAAAGAATCCCAGCTGAAAGTCATCAGAGACTTGGGCCTGACTTTTACCCAGGAAGGCATTGTTCTGTGAAAGTAGATGATCATTGTCATTTGTACTTGTCCCCTGCTAACTTTTCTGAAGAAACTACAAAAGCATCAGGATCAGACTCTTATCTGGTAATGCCAGACAAAGTGCTTTTCTGGTTTCAGTCTAATTAACCAATCACTGAATTTCAGAGAACAGGTCTCCTGATGAACAGAAATTGTGAAGGACTGCAGCATCCCCTTCCCACTGCTGGTCTAAATAAGGTAGTGAAAAAACTGCAGATATCTGTACCTGTGTGAGTCCAATTGTAAGTTTTTTATGTCATGCCATCCATCCACAAAAACTGGTGGTCTTCAATTTGGTGAACTCCTTGATGGTCAAGATTTCTTTTTCTATGTTGCCTTTAACTCTTCTGCTGTTTGTCATTCAGCTACACTGTAAAATAATGAGACAATAGTATAGGTGAGCGATACAAAAAGCAAAATGATCCAAATTCAAGAAATTCCCTTTGTATTGGCAAAGATCTGAGGATGCAGATAGCAAGAAAGACTGATCACCAGAGATGAGAAATGGTTGAGGGATTCCTTAAAATGATATAGAATATCTCTCTAACTATGTAAGGTCTCCTTCTCAGGAGTCTGGCAAAGGATGATAAAAGAAATTTCCAGCAAAGACAGTGGACTTTGGCATAATTGATTATAAAAATGTAGGAAGACTTGCATTATTACTTCACTATCCCTGAAAATTAGTTTTTTTACTTGACTGTGTAAAGTCATTTTGGTAGGAGATGAGGTTGCTGCTTCAGTGCTCAAGCTGTGGTCCATAAGAAGAGAAAGAGATGTACAATGATGTTATACAGATGAAAAACAGTGCTTGACATTATTTTTCTATTTGTAGCTGAAGCATATTCTAGTACCTAGTAAATTATTGCCTTAGATGTAATTCATAATGTTGTCATTGATTCTAACTTTTACCTGTGTTTATTGTTATTTCTTAACTTCATTTATATTGTTGCTATTACTTTTTTCCTCCTCACTTGCTGTATCTTTTTATAAATTAGAGGACAGGCTCCTTGGGGCAGGAGCCATATTTTTTCTGAATGCTCTCTGTGATGAAGTCCTGCTTTGGTCTCAACCAAGTGTTTGCTAACAGTCTAAAGAGAAAAAAAGTGGCTTCAAAATGAATTGTGACCCCGGAAAGAGTTGCAAGTAAGAGTCTCATCCTGCATTTGTTGCAGATGTTTCACTGTCTATTTATTTTGTGTCTAAAAATGGTGTATGGGGGAACTAATTTCAGTCAAAATAAAAGGAATTTCGTGTCTTCCACTCTGTTTGCAATGAGACATCCAAAGGCTTAAAATCTCACCATTGGAATCAAGTTAGCTATTCCTTAGTTATCCATCTCTACCATCATTAATACCAATAACTGATTTTATACTCTTTAAACATATGAGAAAAACCTCCCTGGTTTAGACCTAATATATGTCCCAAGTGCCAAATATACTTGTCTGTCCTCTTGCTTTTTCCTTCGCTGAAAACACCAGATTGTATTTACTCAGCTGAGTCTCTTATGCCAATAAACAGCAGGCGTGCTGACACCGCACCACAGGTCACCAGGGATCCAGTTTCTTGAACGTATTTAAATATTCTGTTGCCTGATCAAAATACTGATGTTGTCAAAAGTGAAATATGGATGCGCATGTTCTGCAGCTCTTGGTTATCATGGGATGTTTCACATGAAATGAAAAGCAGAGCAGAGTTAGTCATGTGAGAATCTTTCCTGCTTTCTCTCTATGCTTCACTGCTTCTTGTCTCCATCTATGAAAGCTATACCTAGCCTTTGAACACCCAGAGCAGTGTGCTCAAATAATAAAAGATAAACTCTTAAATGAATATAAGGAAACAATCAGCAAGTATGAAAACTTAATTTCATAAAGCATAGGTTTAGATGGCATACATTTATTTTTAAAAAATTTTGATATATAGACAAATACTGGTATTTTTGGCTCTTTTTTTTTAATAGAGACAGTATAAAAGGCATTAAAATTAGGCATTTATTAGAATGCTATAAGGCCCAGTATTAAAAAATCTGCATGTCGTTACAAAAGAAATTTTCACTTAATGCTCACCTTTACTTAATTTCTTTTTCTATAATCCCAAACATGCTGAGAACTGAGTAGATGAGAAATTGTCAAGGCTTGAGGTTATAGTAAAAATAGGGGGCATTAAAAGTTTGGAAATACTTTTGGCAGGAGATGTAGAGTGATTTTTAAAAGAAGGAAAAGATTGTTCTACTGAAAAAAAGGAAAAGAGGATATATACTCAAAGGTTGTATTTGATGGATAATTTAGAATTGTTTGGTTTGTTTGCATGTTGTATTGCTATTTATATGCAAGTCAGGATCTGGAAGTAGGGGGCTTTGAGATAAAGAGCTAAGTTGCACTTGGAAGATAATGAAAGAGAATACTCAAAAATGTATTTGAAAATGTAAAATGGATACTTGATATTTCATATTTTCCATATCCCTTTATAAGCTGTGACATCCTGTGTCTGTGACATGACATACACCAGTTTAAGCTTATCCAGGAGTTTCCATACTTTAGTTTTAGATACCAAGAAATGAATTACTTTTTTCCTGTACTTAATGAGTTGAATGAAATTAAAAACCAGTTATGCAGCTTCTGAAATTAGTAGGCGTAGACACACTTGCTTTCACACAGAGAGTCATAATGAAAAGCAAAGAAATTTCATATTGTGAATGAGATTCAACCTGTTATGTTTAATTGAAATATATTTCAATGACATAGATAACAAAATTTTCGAACAGTGCCAGTTCAGTTTTATAGCCATCATCACAAATTAGTTTATTATTTTCTGACAAATAATGATGGATATTTTAAACTTTTACATATACTTCAGAATAAATATATAATTTTCAAGTAAGTGTGGAGGATTTAATGTGAAATACTAAATATCAGGGCTAAATAAAATGGTATGGTTTTGTTTGATTACACTGTAAAGCTCAACGGTTTGTTGGTATTTTATCCTTTAATGTTTTTCATGTTTGTTTGGTTTTTTTATTTTCAATTTATTGGCCTAATAGCTTCCCTTAGTATTTAGCAGGGTCTATTCAAAGTTCTAGAGCATAAACTGAACATCATTATTTTCCCCTGATGTATCATACCAAATACTACATTTCACACTCCTCTTTCTCCATATGTAGCCTGTGGTAATGAAGTCTGATCCTGACAAGATACTTCCTGTGAATTCCTTTGTTTTTCAAAAACAGAAGTTATAGACTACCTGTTAATAAGTAGAAACCTCTGTGATAAATGTTATTAAATACTATGAAATATAAAATCAAGAAGGGTTAGGTTGAAGAAAATACTCCTAAGAGATCTCTTACTGTGATTCAAATGTGGTATGAGGGAAACTCCTGATAACAAAGTGCAACTATGCCAGCTTTATAAATCTTTATGTTAAGATCTTCTTTGCTTATTTTAAGTACTTAATTTTGTTTGTGTTGTCTAAGTTCCAGACATGAGCCTGTAGAATGCTCTTTTATCCACATTATCCAAAAATACTATAGGAGAAAATGTGATCAAATTGACAGTACTAGAAATTCACATCACAGATGTACAAAATTTGATTATGTGGCTCCACCACATCTTTCTGTTTGTTACTGACTCGCCTTTTATCCAGTAACTATCTAAAATACCTTGACCTATAAGGAAGCTTATAAAGCAGTATATGACCATGGCTTCTGCAATAGTTTCATGAAAAGAATAATTTAATATTACTCTCTCATTTAAATAAATACTTATTAATTAATAATAAATTTCTGGGTGGTTTGTGACTTAAATAATCACGATAAATTTGAAATTTGTATGCAGGTCTTTTAAAAATTAAATAGCCAACTTTGAGCATATTTTCTTTGAATTTTAATGTTATTTCTGACAAACATTTTCATTTAACAGGATCACATTACTACTTTTGTTTATTTTCTCTTTCCTTCGCTTCACTTTGCTCTCCCACACCAACTGCCTACAATTGTAAAACAATAATAAAAATAATAATAATAGAAAAAAGAATAGTCAAATGGCCTTGTATAAACTTCTTTGGAACAATTTTAAAGTAAGATCTTTTTTCTGCTATTTTAATTTGGAAGTGAGCCTTTTTTCTTCTTAATTTAATTCCATAAACTCAGTTGCACTAAAGGTTTGTTGTAATGGGTTTTTAAATACCCATTGTCAGGATGCCCTGTGGCAATCTGGTTGTGATTCTAAATGGCATCCAGCTGGACAGGAATGGCTGCATCAAGATGTACACCAAAATAAAATAATTTTTTTTTGGCTTTGAACTAAAAATCCAGTATTAATTTCATGAGTGACTCTCATCTGCATTCCATTTTCTTTTATGTAGGTTTTTGGAGGCTGTCTCTGGAAAAGCCATAGCCAAAGGAGGTGTGCTGACTTGGAACTTGAGGACCTCAAAGAGATATATATCATGGAAAAAATGTCAGAGGGAGAAGAAGGCTTTAAATTCTCCTTAAGTTATAATTCCTGTAGGAGCAAAAATTCTGCCCTTGGTTTATTCCTGATAAATTGAAAAGAGCAAGTAAAAATGGTTTTTTGAGGCATTTCTTCCCTTCACTATCTCTGTGTTTTGTCTGGTACTAGTGACACAGTTGCTTCTATGTGTAATAGCTCTTCCAACCTGGAATTAGCATGTTGGTAGCATTACCATTCTGTAGAATGCCTTTTTGTTGATTTAAGCATGGAAAGATTGGAAAGGGGCCATTTGAGCTCACAGGTGGTTATATCAAGGATTCAAACAGCCTCATGTGGTGAAAAGACAAAAGAAGAGGAGTGTTATGATCCCTTTGAGAATCTTCAGTTTAAAAAAAATTCCTATCTACAGAAACACAATTATGCCACCCACATTTTTAAGCTGTGGAGGAATAAACAGTTTATTGGTTCATTAACTCAAATTAGTGTTTTATCCCAGGATTTTCCAGATTTCTACATTCAAATAATTTAAACATGGAATATGAACATTTCCCTATATTCAGAGCAGAAGGAAAGGGATTAATGAGCACACTGAATATTTTGTGAGAAGGTTTCCAAATCCATACTGGACCATAAATTTGATGGCAGTTTGTAGAACATGATTAACAATATGAGAGCCAGAGAGGCTACTGTAACATGATATTAATCCTCATTTTCACTCTTAATGGGGTTTGATAATTGATTGTTGTTGCTTTGCTTTTCTGATTGCACAGATGAGACTTTGATTGGCTCAGATGAACAAATCATGATAAATATCATTGCTGTGTGGGCAGTAAAACTGTTGCTTTTTTTGGTGAAAGTGCAGATTTCTGTTTTATCAAATGCACAGATGCAAGCAATAGCCCCATCCTATAATGAATGATAACATAGTTGTTGAAAGCAAAGAGATGATAATTATCAGGAACCTCTCCAGCTACACAAATAAAACATCATATTCAGATTTAATATGTAACAATAGTGATATCCCTGGGAAAAGTATGCATGAGCATATTGTAGACTTATACCCTGTCCTTTTTTATTGCAATAAAACTTGTGGACTGTGAGTGTAAGCTAAATTCGAAGTGCTGTATTGATGCCTTAGGTTTTAACTTATATTTTTAAAATCCTGTAGTGCCTAGTGTGTAACTCTGAAGTTTCTTGTGGCCTGTTAACTTCTGTTCTCTCATGCTGGTTAGACATAACAGATGTCTCTAGGTTTCCACCTCAAGGACACCAGGCCCCAAAATGTGTAAACTAAAAGCCTCTGAGAGGGGGGCAAGCTTGGGGAAATTACATCATGAATTGAAGTTATAATTGGACAATTAACCCTGATATGCAAATGAACCAAACTTACAAAAGTATGAAGGACTAGTGACCCGGAGTCCACCTTGGGTGTGGCCTTTGGCCTGCCCAGGGTGCACCTCTGAAGGCCCTTCAAATAAATACCTACCTTTATTCCCTTATTCTTGTCTAGTCTCTGTTTTTAGGTGGCCATCCCAGGCATCCGTATAGAAATTACTTTAGAAATTTTTACTAAGTAATACTTTAAAATGCATTGGAAAGGGCAAGAAATTATCCTTTGCTAGTGCAAACCTGATTTTCTGACATTTGGTGCAAGCTGAGTTCCTGAAATAAAAGACTATCATATACAAAAAATAGTTCTGCTTAGCTATGGATACCTTTAAGTACACTTACTGAGGTAGCTTTAAGCACAGTTACTGGAGATTTTTAGTAATTTTATCTTCAGTGTTGTCATTGTTTTCACTGATGAGCTCTTTCTTACTCTGGTCCTAGTTTTTCACATGCTGAAAATTCTTGGGGCTGATTCTCAAACCACTTTCAGAATTAAACACCTGTCCTATGAAACAAACAAAGAAAATAACCACTGCTTGCCACCTTGGTTCTTTAAAATTCACAGCTAATGACTGTAGAAAGAAAGATTTTGAAGACTTTTCCTTTTCGGATTTTCCTTAGTCATTAGACCATCAAATAAATTTTTATTTCTCATATTTTCCTTTTTCATCCTTTTCATTGCTATTCCCAGATTTAATTTTGTTTTTCATTCAAATTTAAATGTCATTTTTTCTTTCCATACACCCAGTAGTGCTTTGATCAGTAGTGTCATCTTAAAATATCTTCATTTATTTTTTTCTGCACTTTTTTTCACACAGAATTTTTCTTTTCTCCCTCTTCATTCTGTTTTTTTTTTTTTTGTTTGGTTTGGTTTGGTTTGGTTGGTTGGTTTGTTTGTTTTTTCTTTTTGTTCAAAAGCTACACTGAATAAACTGCTCTGACTTTCAAATGTCACACTCTCATATTCTTTCCTGCTTATTCACTTCCTTGGGACAGCTTTGAGATCAGTACATTCTGCTAAGGACCAAAGGCAAATTTGAACATATGGTAACACTCCTAAACTATGCAGATAATTCAATAACCTACTGTTTCTACCAACAATCACTTGCTTTTCTCACTTATTTCTGTTACATACGTACATATATATACATTATATATTCTTGTTAAGAAGCATCACTTTCCAAATGTGTCAGTATGTGAAGTAATAAGCATTATTTTCTCATGAGTAAAAACATACAGGCCATTGTCCTGTATTGAAGTCCTGAGTAAATTTTTCTTTATGTTTATCCAATAATTTAGCATGAGCTTAAATACTTAAAATCTAAAATGGAAAAGGTTATTGAGCAATTATCATCAACTGTGGTTTTTATTCAGTCATAAAATCTGAAACAAGGATGTGCAGCCTGAACAAGTAATAAGCTACCCCATAGAAATGGGCTCAATATTGGGTTGAATGTTTATTTTAAATAATCATCAATCATTCTTTCTCTCTTCATGAAGAACCCAGATATTCTTAATTCAGCACAGAAGAGTTGCTTGTCTGTTATAGTAAAAAAAAAAGCATTTTTATTTCAGGCCAAATTTTTTACAGTTAAATAGCTTTGGCCTTATATATGACTGCAAATATTTTCCATAAAACAAAATTGCATTTTAGTAATACACCTCTGATCAAACACAGGCTGTGTTGTATGAGAAAAAAGTCTTTGATATTTAAAGTAAAGAATAACAATACAAATCGCACATTCAATAAAAATAATTCCTTGATTTGGAGAGTGAACAAATTGAATCTATGATAAACAGCTCACTAAGCAAAGAAAAGAATTGACTTTCCAGAAAATATGTTTAGAATTTAAAATAATGGCACCAGGTATATTTTCCATTGCTGGACTATTAAAAAATTACCTTTAACATAAAGAGCCATTTCTCTTTTAGGTAGATATGTATTAGATGGTGAATAAATTAATGTCTATTATTTTACTTGCTGCATTATATATGATTTTGTGCTTGTCATGGACACTGCAAGTAAAGAAAGGGTACAAAATACAATAGTTCGGTATGTAAATAGCCTACTGCTCCAGCTGATAATGAAAATAACATATTGATTAACATACAGGTTCTGAGCATATTTATTAAAACAGATACCTTATAATTAAATTTAATGGGCATGCCATTTTCAGTGTTTAGATAGTGACACTGCAAAGAGTAAGATGAAGCACATAAGAAATATACACTTTCTATAAATTATGTTCCCAAGACTGCATTTTGAAAGAGGCATAGTAGAAAATAAAGATGAAGAGATCTTAGTTATGATGAATTATTCATGTTGTAGCAACAGGACAATATTTATTCTCAATAATGCACTTGTACGTCTGGAGAGCTGAAATGCATGAAAGCTTGTTTATTGTTGATTCATAATCAGAAAAAATAAGAAATATTTTATCATCAAAATTATGGAAAATAATTCTAAAAAGAAGGGGGATTTTTTTTTTTCATAAGAAATTCCATTGAAAAAATCAGGCTTATGACAAAACAAAATACTAATCATGACCTACTTCTGGTTAGAGCTATTAAAATTAAGTTTCTCTGTTCTGAATACAAATATATAGCATGTTCTACTTCTCTGAGCAAGAAAAAAAATTGTGTTTGTTTGGTTTTTTTAATTCTATGTGTACCTAAAATATATAATTTTTTTACCAATGGAACTTTTATAAAATCTGACATAATTTTATGAGATCAGGCTCACTAAAGTTGACACAGGTATGCTTGCTAATGCTTATGGATGCTGAAAAACTTCAGCAAGGAATTTCTTCAGCTCTCAGTAGCACTTTGTGAGAGCTCTATCTTTCTCATGAAAGTAATTCAAAACAATGTTACAGTTCTGTAAACTTCTGCACCTGCTGGTTGTTTTCCACCATTGTTATGGTTCCAACTAGAAAAACATTTAGAGATGGGTGTCTTAGAACTTGGCCAATCACCTGAAGGGGTGGATGGCCAAAAGAACCAATTACCTTATGCCATTTAACACATTTTTTGCGAACTAACATATAAAAACCTCTAAGAATTTATTAAATCACTTCGGCCTCCTTTTACCCTGAGCTTGGACTCCGTGTCGTTTCTCCGTTCAGTGGCGAGAACAGAGACAAATGCTAATGCAAAAGAGCTGTTGGATGAAGAGCTGTGATTGTGAGAAGGAAATAGCTGTGTGTGTTTTGCACTTTAGTGCAAACTTTCAGGATCTGTGGCTGCCTTTCTTGGCTGGCGACATGGAGAATGGCCTTCAGATGAGCTGCCTGCTGTTTGCACTGACAGCAGTAGAGTTTCCTGCCTTTACAGAGGAGTAGGCTGAAACTAGAAATATAGTCCATACTATCTGCTTCCTGGCTTTGCTTGTTGTCTCCCTTCTTGACTGTCACCTGCACTGTTCTTGTGAGATGTCACATTTCTGCTGGGTAAGCAATTAGCTAATAGTTCTAAATAGAGGTGTCTAAGCACCAAGATTAGGGGCTTGTGGTTGATTTATCCACCTCACCTCATCAACATATATCATGTAGTAGGTCAAATGTTTAGAGAGTCTTGATAACTCAGAAAAGTGGAAGTTCTTATCAAAAATTTGAAGGAGAGAAAAACATTAATAACTTGGCATGGTTGACATAGCAAGGAGGATTGACTGCTGTATGTAAATGTAAATGGTGTTACTCACTGAGAAAGGGAAAGAACCAAATAAAATAAGAAGATATATAGGAGGTGGCAGGGAGGTGATTCAGGACATCCAGCACTGCATCACCAAGTTCAAGTCCTGCCTGACCAACCCAGTGGGCTTCCATGTTGGGGTGAGTCCATCAGTGGACAAAGGAAAGGCTACAGATGTCATTTATCTGGACTTCTGTAAAGCCTGTGACACAGTCCCCCACAATATCATCCTTCTCTCTAAATTGGAAAGAGATGGATTTGATGGATATTAGACGGATTCTATGATTCTATGAATAGTTATAAATGGTTCATGAATAAAAATAACTAAATTAGAATGCACTTAGTATCTTGCTAAAACTTCCTAGGAAGTAAAAGCTGCAAATACAGGAATTTACAGGAAATACATAGAGCTGGAGTCTTTCACTGGAAATACAGGAAGCAAAAGGCAAATAATAAGAGGTTTCTAAGACAGGGATCAATAGTTTTATGAAGGCAATTTTGTGACATGTGTATCTGATGTGACCGAATAAGTCAAAGAATCCATTTCTGTTCAAGATGCTTTAGTTCTTCAGTGCTCCTTGCTGCAAGGGTGAATGAGTTAACCTCCACCCCAAATTTACCAGTGAGGAAACAATTTTCCAAGGCAGTGTAAAGTCCTAGAACTGGATATAAGAATTTAGGGTTGGAAGGAAGCTGGGAGATAAAAAAATGAAATTTCCCGAGGGGAAGTGCAGCGTTTAGTTCCTCATGCATGGATGCAGCAAAAGCAATAAAGTCCTCCAGAATGGAAGACTGTTTAGCTGAGGGGTTCTAAGGGATTTCTCACGGCCCTGACCATCTCTATCCTGCAGCATGTCTTAGCACCATTGTTTGTGTGAGTGTACTGTGAGCCAGCTTGGGAAATCGATTCAGCTGAAAACATGGGGAGGTTGGGGGTGCAGTGCTGAAGAGTGTTGGTGTTGGAGGGGGAAGATGACAATTTTCATCCAGAAATAACTTCTCAAGCTGTCATCCTATGAAGTCACAGTGGCATTTGTGGTGACAAAAAGGTGATGATGGGTATGCGTAGCTGAGGGTACTGCATCAGCTGGATAAACTAATATCTGTCTAAATTTCTAGGGGAAAAAGGCAATGAGAAAAAGCTGCAGCAGGGTGAGTGATAGCTCCTGTCCTTCTCACTGCTACAAACAGAGTTGGATTTGGTCTGCTGCACAGTACCTGACAAGTACTGGGTCTCTCACTGCAGTCTCTCTTGGCCACCTATACTCCTGTTCAAAGTCCTCCTCAGGAACTAAGCATTTTCAAGCTCATACTGGGACTACCAGGTTAAAACTATATTGTTGAATTTTGTGGAATACAAAATCTTACAATGAAAGAACTTGAGCATTTTACAAGTTTGTGTGTGAGGTTTCTTTAAAAAAAACCCCACATTTGAAAAGCTTCTTAAAGCAACCCAGGAAAAAATTTCAATATGTGTGGTGTCTCATTCTTTATGAAGTTTATAAACTAGGCCATCGGCTCAGCAGCACACACTCTCAAGACTTCAAGCACACAAATAGGCCTTTCTTCAAGGCATATGGACAAGACTTTGCAACATCAGAATGTATCAAATACCAAGTAATCATTACTAGAACACGACAGAATTAAAATTAGCATGTTGAAGGAAGGAGCTTAAATTGATACACATTTACTCAGTAGAAATCTGGTGCTCAAAACATTTCTTTTATTGTTTGGTACTTTTTGTTCTGATCTTTTCCTGAATTGACAAAACTAAAGTAAGCTGTTAGAAGGTTTTAGGGAAATTTGACTAGCATGTGGGTTTGAAGTTGTCAGTGCAATGTAAGCAGCAAAACCATTACCAAATTGGCATTGAAATAATGAAACTGAAAATGTTAAGTTTGAAAACCATTGAATTATAGTTTTCATAATTTACAACAAGTTGGTGCCAATACCAGCAGGACTCCTGAATTACTAATTAAAAAAAAAAAAAAAATCTAATGTTTCTACTTCATCTTTATCACCAATAAAGCCCTCATTTCAGAAAATTGCCCTATAACATGTAATCTGCACAGTCATTCCAACATTAAATATTTAGTATGTATAATATGTGGAAATCATATGCATTTACCATGTAATAGGAGAGCAAGTGAGATAATTTTTAAAGTGTTCAGCCTTCATAAATTTTAAAATGTCTGGGGGAAAAAAAGGAAGGGACAGCCACATCAAAATTCAATTCCATATGTTTTCTCTCAGAATTAGAATGAAACACAATTGGCTGTTTTTGGACTTTTTTGGGGGGGGGATTGTAGTATTATTATTATTATTATTATTATTATTATTATTATACCAATACCCAAGTCCTCATTGAACATGGAGCAAGAGAACAGGAGAAGATGAAATGTAATTTAGTGCTGTACTCAAGAGGGTTCTTAATGGACTAAAAGGATACTGAAAATTTTGTCCAAAAATCAATAAATTGACTTAAAAGCAGAGACTGGAAATATTTTAACATACACCTTTGCACAGACACACACATAAATGGTGTTGAAATGATAGAGGAGTCTATTATGTGAGCTTTTCTCCTATGCTTATAATATTATTAAGGTCAGAATACTAAACAGAGAATGCTTAAATGCTTAAATGCACTGTCTTACTGATTAAATTAGATCAAGAAGAAAGACAGACATAAGAATACAATTGCACGAAAGCAACTGATGTGTCCAAACCCATAGGCAAAGTTGTAAGGAAAAAGTTAATCAAATTCACCAAAAAAAAAAAAAAAAAAAAAATTTAGAAAGAAAGATGGGGAGGGCTGTCTGTAGTGATGGCATATATTAACAAGAAATAAGCAAATAAGCATTGTTTCTTTGCATATCAGTGCCAAGAATGAAAGTCATGTGGGCTCATAACCTAAGGATATCTCAAATGAATTAAAGGAAGAAAGCAATGTGGTATAACTTCTGCATCTAAATGAGGCTGATGGAAATAATGTAAATGTTGGTCTTACATACCAAATACAAAGAACAGCTTTTCTAAAGAAGAACTTAAATAACTACACCACCATCCCACCCAACCTGCCCGTTATGAAACATGTAAGTTTATCTCTGGCCTACGGGTGTTCTGAAACCTTCTGAGCTTGGCAATCACAATACTCTCAGATTTAAAATCTTGAACACTTAAACATCAGGAAGACATTTATGTGGTTCCTAAAAAGAGTACAGGATAGATAAGAAGTGTTTGTCACGTGAACAAAAGACAACAATAACATGTACTCTGAAATACACTATTCTTAGAAAGGGGGTGTTTGAAAATGAGAAAAAGAATTTCAAAACCCAAGAAGTAATTATTTATTCCTGGGCAAAACAACTTTTGTTTGAAAAATCACTCTTGTGAAAGGAAATTATTATCTACTTAGTACAAATTAGTAGGGATGGAGTAAGCTTTGTGTTTTTCCACAATCTCACTTCTGCAACGTAGCATTCTCACAATAGCTTTCAATTGCTATTGGTATTTTTGAGGCTGCTGTTGTCTCACTGAAGCTGTTGTATTTCTGTCCTCCATGGAATTTGTGCTTCCAGTGGAAAGGAATATCAAAATGATTTTGATTGAGGGGACTAGAAAACAATAATGTTAAATATCAATTGTGCTTACATTTTATTTTGTGTTTTTCTCTCTCCCCATGCTATTACTAAATAAGAAAAATACTAACGCGACAAGGAATATCAGTATTCCTTTACTTAGACTCTCAGAGTATTACCACCTCTTTTAGAAATTTTTGTCTAATGAAGTGGAACAAAAATAATAGTTTTCTTGGAAGATGAATCTCAAGGAAAGCCCTGTAAATAGATAGTTTCCTGTGATTCTAAATCAAGTTCGTGGTTAGGCTTTCCAAACCTGTTTAAAGAATAACCAGCAGTCACGGAAACCACACTCTGCAACTAAGGCATTTAATTTGCAATCCTGAATTAGATGTTCTTCTAACAGCTGAAAAAATATCGAAGTATTCCTTTGGTATATCTGCCAAACATTTTAAATTGTGTGAAATTTCATATTTATGTTTTTTTGAGTTCCTTATTTTTTCTCCATCTGTTTTCTGTGGTTCTACTGGATTTCAATGACAAGTGAATAAAACTGTGAAAACCTGTGAAATAATTGTTTGTCCACAGCTGGCATTTGGAGAATTTCAAACTGTAATGTGATTATTTGATAAGTTCCACACTAGCAACATTACTGTTGTTATACATGATTTCTTAGAGCCCTGGTCTCTTCACTGGCATCGTTACCTGAAGAGTTGGGCAGAAATTAATCTTGTGGTGGAATATCCAACACTCCATTTGAATGCTTAACTTTAAAAGAGAGGCAGCTGTTCTAGAAAAAGAGAAATGCCTGAAAATTGATGTCTTCTGAGGATGCAGAGCATTTGGGGCACACCTGAGTATAAAGCTTAATTTTTGAGAAATAGATATTTTTTGTGATGCGACCAATTTATATTTTGTATTTTAAAAGAAACAAACCAAACAACCAGGTTATTTACTTATGTATTTAAGATGTGGTTGACATTAAATTATGAAATTTAAATTGCATGTAGTAATACAATTTATAATAAATTTGCTTATCCTACCACAGACTCCTTAGGCATAGCACTTGATCCATACTCCACCTACAAAACCCTGCTGGGCATCTTCATGACCATTTGCTGCTTGTAGTGGCTGATGAAATTTGGGGATGAGAGGGTCAGAGGACCAATCTTGAACCACCCCGTAGCAGCAGAGTCAAAGATGGTAGGAGGAGAAGGAAGGAAAGGGAAAGAAAATCGAACTGCAAAATTTCTGTCACATTTGAAAACACCATGAAGACTGGTCATACCTTTATGGAGAGTAATAATGGGGTAGTAGGACAGGGATTCTGTGAAAAAAAATTAGAAAAGCAAATTATGATGCTCTCTTATATTGCATGAAACCCCTCTGCCACTGTAAAATCACTACAGAAGAACATTACTTCAAAAACAAAGCTTGTCCATTGTACAGTTAATATTTGAAATGTTCTCTGAGCAGATTGAACTGAATCCTATATTATGCAAGTTATATTTTCAAGAGAAAATAAGGAGTTAGTGGTGATAGGGATTTATACCTCTTACGAGGAATTTATTGTCTGAATAAACTAAGGGTTATGAGGTTTTCGAAAGCATATAGTGAAAGTTCATGTGGGCAACTCTGTGAGAATAAAAGCCAGTGGTGTCTGAATTTAACAGTTTAGCTAAATAACTTTTTTTTTCTCAGTTACCCATCTGCAATCTACACTGTCAATGTATCCAGTCTCCTATGAAATTAAATGAACAGGAGGTTTTAATTATTATTAAAAGATAAGGTAAGAATTGTGTTCTCTATGTCAAAGGACGCTTATCCAGGGGTTGTTTTTCACACCATCATGAATTGAAAACAAAACAATTGCTCACAAAATGTGAAAAAATCCAACTGTGCAATTCTTAGGAATTTGACTTCTATACATTCTTACTTATGCTGTTATCAAATATATTATTTTTACTAAAGAATTTTTTTCTAGGATTAAGAAAGGAGAGAAGGCCTGGGTCCCTTAGTGAGTAATTTTGTTCACTGTATAAAGTTGGAATTAAATTTTGTCTTGCAGCTTGAGAGATCTCTGACAAGAAACATTTGATTAGCCAGTTATTGCACAAATGCAAACAAAACATAGTCTCGACTGTCTTACTGCACAAATTAGATCACGAAAGATTACTATTTACCGGGTGAAAAAGAACAGTTTGAATCTCAAACTTCTGTTCTTTGAAGAAGAGTTTGTCTGAAAGGTCATGTAAGGTAAGCTTTTTGCTTTTTTTTTTTTTTTGCTCACATTCCTAAACTCCTCCTAGCCCTGCAGCTTTTCTCTAGAAAATTTTTGTTGGATATTTCTTTATGGCAGAGATTATATGTTTGTAGTGTACTTAGTATAATAGAATCCTATGCTTGATGGAGCCTAGGTATTGGTGGCTGTCAAGATGTAAAGGTAACAATGTAGTTTTAATATTTTATTTTAGAAAAACAGTGAGAATTTACATCATCTCTGAACAGCCACAAGTACTAGAAACTGAAAAGATGCACCACAGAATGGGGGCATTTATATATTTATAAAAAAAGAAAACACAACCTGAAAAAATCCCAGGCTGTTCTAGCACAGTCTCAGAATCTTTGTGAAATTAAGAGAATGAAATGACAGAACAGCAAAGAGGAATCTTAAGGAAAGCAAAAGTGTTATTAAACTTATACTATTCATGGTACTGTGTTTTATACTGATAACATTCTGGGTTTTTTCAGTGTAAGCAGCTCAGGCAAAGAAAACCAGCCTCTGTAAGCTTACCAAATAAGAAGTTCCAATCAATGCAAATTAAATTGCAGTTCTTTTTAATTTTAAAGTATCTGGGTTAGTTCCATCCATGGCTAACAACAGGGAGAAGGAGGAGGGATGCCATGTCTCAGCACAGTATGGAAATTGGTTCCTTGGCCATTACATCTGAGTCAATCAAGACAAATTAACTAATCAAATGCACTGGATATTTCTTGATTAGATGAACTCAAACTTGATATTAAATTTCAAAATGTGCATTTTTGTTTCTACCTCTTCTATTGGTTATTGTATATTTACTTAGAACTCTGTTTAAAACAAAGGTGAGTACTATGTCTCAAGAGCAAAAACCTGGCACATAAAATGCCCAAAGTCAGACGAGAGTTATATAAAACTTGCTTTTCATTAAGTGTTCCTTAAAGGGGGGGAAATCTTTTACCTACACAGAGTGAGGCAAGAAATGTGAAATAGGGATGAGTGTTGGAATGCTTGGACCTTATCTGGGAACACCTCTCAGATTTCCTTCATAGAATCACAGAATATGCTGAGTTGGAAGGGACCCACAAGGATCATCAAGTCCAACTCCTGGCTCTGCACAGGACATGAAGTGTCACACCATGTGCCTGAGAGTGTTGTCCAAACACTTCTTCAACTCTGTCTTGGTGCTGTGACACTTCCCTGGGGAGCCTGTTCCAGTGTCTGACCATCCTCTGGGTGAAGAACCTATTCCTGATAACCAACCCCAACCTCCCCTGACACAGCTTCAGGCTGTTTCCTTGAGTCCTGTCACTGGTCAGGAGAGTGAAGAGATCAGTGCCTGCCCCTCCACTTCCCGTCATGAGGATGTGGAAGACCACACTGAGGTCTCCCCTCAGTCTTCTCCAGGCTGTACAGACCAAGTAACCTCAGCCACTCCTCACATGTCTTCACCTCAAGGCCCTTCACCATCCTCGTGGCCTCCTTTGGACACTCCCTAATTGCTTAATTTCTTTGTTATATTGTGGTGCCCAAAATTCAAGATACACTAATGTATTGTAGGAGCCACATTAAAAAGTCAGAGTTCATTCTATCAGAATATAACTTTGTTAGTAACTGGAGGATGGGAAAGTATTTTTGGACTGACATAGAAGGTTTTAACATTTTTAAACCGTATCTGTAAATGGTGATAGTGTAACCCTTAAGGAAGATTGCTGTTGCCCATCAGCTACTTAAGCACGTTTTTAAGTTTTTGTTGATAGTTTTGCAAAAGAAATTCAGAAAATAGTTTTTCAATAACCCAAAGATTTAGCCATTGTGATTTTAGTTGAGAAGTGATACAGATTGTAGATATCGGATCTATCAGAAACCAGATAGGCAATTTTAAAAAATCTTTACCCATGCCCAAGGATCTCTGCATCATTATCCTCTTCATCCTTCAGCTAATGCATTCTTTGAAACACTGTTTTTTTTGAAGTTTTTCTTAAAAACTGATAAAACTGGTTGAGCACAAGTATATTCCTATAATGTTATATTCTGGCACAGATACCATTTAAAAGCATTACCTTGTTGACAATGTTACAGTTAACTAAGTAAAGAAGTACCGCACTGCATTTTTCTTAGATTAATTTTAGAAACATTTTTTTCCAAAGAACAGACACTTTAGATGAATTTGAAAACATAGCTTAGAGCTGTCATTGAAAGAAAGTAGAGCAAAAGATGCTGACGCCTGAATTTGCTTATGAGAAAACAGAAGGAACAAGTTATTACTTACAAAATTGTACTTCTATTAAAGTCAACAGATTTAATACCACTTTCGATAATTGTGTACATAGAAACTTGAAAACCTAAAATTCAGTAGATGATTACTATGGAAGCTCTCTTGCAGTCATAGCTCCCACCAAAAAACCCCAAAAACCTGAACCCTACAGAAATTATTAAGCTGCTTTTTTCAGGAATTAAAAATCTAAGAACCATAAGGCCTGTGAAAGTCTGGGACAGAGGTGGAGGTTGAGCAAGTGGCTGCATGGTGTTTAATTTCTATCTGGGCTTAAACCTCAACAAACTGTTTTTAAAAAGACACAATATTAAAACAAAATTTAAAAAAGAAAACAAAAAAACCTCAAAAAACACCCAAAAAACCCAAACAACCCTTGTGCAGAGGATGTAACAATACCAGAACTCCTGTCATTTATTTCTGCTAAGGAAAGAAATTGTGTTGTCTTCAAAATCCAATCTGGATAAGGTATTCATGTGATGAGAATGTAATTGTGATATTGCTAAATAATACTCTCTGAATCAGAAGTGTCCAGAAAACAAATCAGTTTCACTGCAGTTTTCAATGTTCTTGTTGAAAAGAAACCTTTCCAATCTTCCTGTGTTCAGTGTAGATTAAGTATTTTTGTGCTTTTCTTGTTTTTTTCAACTCCAGTGGCTCCCTCTGTGTTCTTCAGTCTCCACACAGACTTGCAGAGCAGCAGTGAAGACTGCTCTCCTTTCTCTCTGCATCCTGGGAAGTGGGTCTGTTCTCTTTCTCCTTTTCAACATGATGCTGTGAATTTCCCCTCCACGCTGTACCTCTGTAAGTCTCCAATTTCATTCCACACAGTTAAATCCCAGTCACTCACAGAGAAAAGCTCTGGTCTTGTCCAATGGTTTGTGACTGACATCCATTTTTACCCCTCAAAGATGGCCTGTGTCACTCTGTGCAATGATGGGTCATCTACTGCTTAAACCCAGGGCAAATGTCAGGCTGTAATGTAACACATAGCAGCCTCTGAAATTTTCTTGGTCTCTTCTTAGAATTTCCAAGGTCCTCTTTTGTTGAAAATATTATGACCTTCTCTCAAAGTTATCTTTTGCAGTTCTTGGAGCAAAAGGAACTTTAAATATGGTGTTTCAAGCAATCTTGATAAAAGTCTTATGAACTGGTTGAGGATAAAAATTTAGGAAGTTTTAATTTCTCTTAATTTCTGTAATCAAGACAAAACAAGGTCTGAGGAATCAGAAGCTGGAGAAATAAAGACTCACAGACCTGAAACCTCTTGAAACAAACATACATTCACAGCTTTTTTTTACCACTTACCCTTTAGAAACTTCTTCCTAAATGGTATTTCAATCAATTCAGTGTTGAAATACTAAAGTTTAGACCTTACAAATTACAAGAAATTTGGCTGGTATAATTTAATTTTATGAAGTTTTTTATAGATCCACAAAATACTAATACTGTGGACATAGAAGGAGTAGAAGAAACTATGTATGGTCATAGGAGGAGAAATTTTTATCAGCTTTTAACTATTTAGTGTGCTTGCATGTCTGATACTTCTGGAACCAGTCCTGAGTGATAGTTTCATTCCTGCTCTCAGGACAGCAATTAACAGACAGCAGATTGACAGTCCTGAAACTAATGCACACAGTATGCTTGATATCTAGACAGAAGTTCCACCTCATGTCTATGTACAAATATAATGAAGATCCCATTGCTGTTTACAGAAACTTATTTTCTAGATTATACATGTAATATTTCAGTGATGCAAGGAAAAAAATAAAAGCTAAGTTTGAATACTGCTTAAAAATGAAGACCGTAGTATTTAGTGGTCACAAATGTTTTATTTGATTCTATCCTGTTTCTTTGGCTGTGCGTTTCTCTCATATATGGAATAATCTAAAAAGATGTTGAAAAAAAACCCAAACTGTTTACCTCGTTAAAAGAAATAAGGAAGTCTTTCTGTACCTTAACTGAGTTGTTCATTACAACAGAATCAGTTAGTTAATTTTTTTTTTTTGTCTCGCGTATAATCTTCGTAGGTGGCATAGACAATAACACCAGAATGGAAGGAGTTTGAAACTGCTTAAAGAAGTGTGTCAGAGTACCTCACATTAGCTAATTTGATGGTCTAAAATAAGAGGTAAGTTCACTATGTACTAGACTGGCTTTAAAAGGGTACATTTTAAGATTAGCATCTTAGGTTCAGATCTTAATATCTTTGAATGACTTGATCAAGACAGACGTTCAAGCACTGATTTACATTGATTTCAAAAGAAGTATTAATTTGAGGGAGAGCTGCTTTATATTCAGCTGGTTTGTAATTAAGCATATCTATGCATACATTATCCATAGAGAAACATCCCTAGTTTCAATTTTTTATATATATATATAATTATTTTAAATGTATAAAATTAATATATGTGCATACAGGTGTGCAAACTTATACTCATATAACATCTATAAAATTATAAATATGAAAACCAAGTATAGATTTAGGAGACTAATTTGAGCTTTTAAAATTATGGTCTGTGCTTTCAAGATTAAAAATAACTCTGATATGGGATGTAAAGGGAAGGATATCTGTAATAGGTTATTTTTGCTTTGAAGTGAGCAAAGAGAGAGGAGAGTGTTTATATGAAGGTCTTTGTAAAACACATTCTTATCCCTGTGTTATAAGGGTATCTCTGACATCCATTCTATAGATCCAAGGTCTAGAAGACCTTTATTGCATTGTGATGGAGGCATAGAAAAATAGTGACAGGTATATAACTTAATAAATTTGAAAAATGGACAATAAATAAGAGTTTTTTATTCAGACTTTTACTGGTCAAATTAAAGTGGAATAATTTATGCCTTACTCCCTTGTTGAGCTCTTTCTGCTGCACTTCATCCATCTCGAATAAGCCTTCGCTCATACAAAAAGACTGTAATTTAATTTGAGAAAAGTCATACCTTCATCAGACTGACTGTATGTTCATCCTTGTTTGATTCCTTATTTCATGTTTATGAGAGGGGGGAAAAAAGTAGATATTTATTGTTTAGCAGAAGTACATTCTTCCCCCCCCCCAATAATTCCCTATAATTTTGATAACTCAATATCCTGAGGAACTCGACATTCTAAGGGTTTTGTGTGTTTGAAGATAGGGACAGTGGTGGATTGTTTAAAGGGGAAAAAAACCCCTAGAATAAACAGTAACACATTAATCGTGATAGACACTCACAGAATGTGTTCCTAAGAGATACATTCGATTTTGCTGAAAGTGAGATCTTATTGCTTGCGTCACTGGCGTTACAAAGGGAATTCAACTCATTCTTCTAGAATGAAGCATCACTTTCTAAAATAATTATTAGTAAGGAACAGCATTAAGATACAATACTTCTTCAGGGCTTGCTTCAAAGAGATTAAATGAGGAAGATTTACATTACATGCATAGAGAGCAGGGATGTGAAACAATGCCATAATGTAAAGAAGGTTTTTTTCTTCTATCTGATAAATAAGTGTGTCAATTAAATATAATAATCAAGAGGAATAATTATGCCAAATGTGTCTTATATATCAAAAGTCCCAAGTGAGTAAGAAGAAAACTGGTTTTAGGAAAGACAAGCCTGATTTGTATCTACTGCTGAGAGATTAGGTAATTCTTTGTGGGAACATTACGCATTAGTTACAGTCGGGTGGTGGTTTACGGGTAGCCTGGTAGAGAAGGCAACAAAACCTACTGTGTTCATAGAGCCATCCAGAAAAGAAAATAAATTAACCTTGTGGCCCCAAAACTCATTTTTGGCACAATGCTCTTTTTTCAGTGGTGAACTATAGAAGACAATAGAGGAGTGTTACTTCCTCTTCACCTGCTGAGTTTAGTGGGTTAGTGAATATGTAGAAAGGCAGAAGTGAATATTATGCCACTACACTGCTCTTAGCCTTGTGCTCCCCTTTTGTTTGGGAAAACACATATAAAGTTGTCCCCTAAAACAGAACTAAAAAGTGATAAAAAACAACTAAAAAGGGGACACCT